>JANKOD010000001.1:2394553-2407825 GCA_026284645.1 Erythroxylum acuminatum
ACTAAGACTTGCACTCTAGAGAGAAAAAGAGGCAGACGGCTAGGTTTAGACTAAGACTTGCACTCTAGAGAGAAAAAAGAGGCAGACGGCTAGGTTTTCTTACTTATCTTTATCTTAGTACGCGCGCATCTTGTAAATATTTAGAGGAACTAAGTAGACTACTACTAATTGCCATTTTTTGACAAATCACTCGTATTTAGAGTGAGATGCTCAAATATATTTCAAGACTTAGATTGGAGTTGACGTTTTCAATGTCTATTGATTACAAGCTGTAATTTTCAGTCATCAAATTCTCTTAGGTAGAAATTTTGACTTTTAATAGAACGGTCGATTTTGATTTTGATTTCGCGGATTCCCTTTTGCTCAAAATTCAACACGGTTTTGGAAAGAAAATTTCTTCGTTGACACCTTACATTTTCCACATGTTGCACTTCTTCTTTCCCAATTTAAGGAACGCCATTTAACAAATGTGAACAAGTTTAACCGAAAGACATGTCTACTTGTTCAAGATTGCTCATTTTTATACTCTTTTTGTGGTTTAACAATGAAGGAGAAGAAAAGGGGTTGTAGTACTCTTTTACAATTATAACATACTCAACTCTCCACAATTTTATTATAACTCTTCCCTATGATATTTGGTAAAATTGCATTTCACTCTTATTTGAATAAATATACAAGAGAAAGTTATTGTGCTCACGAGGGCATAATCTTAGATTGTACATAACTTATATGGCAAATTAGTATAATGTAGCTATCATATCTAATTGGTAAGGTTAATCCTTTATAATCAGAAAGCCACGAAAATACTCTTTTTGAAAAACACAAAGAGAAGGTTTCGTACGATTGATGACCCTTCTTCGACTCTCGCAAATCGGGAAAATCTCATTGCCCTAGTTAGGTATGTTACTTGCATTTTAATTTTAATTCAACAATAGATTAATGTTCATACAAATGTGGACTCTCGCTTGAAATGTAATGAGAAACGTATGCGGGGGAAATGGGGGAAAGTGGGAGTGTGGTCATGAGTCATGACTGAGGAGGCTCTTCAGTCTTCAGCCATTCATTAATAGTAACACTGTACAAGTCATGAGTTTCAGAGTCTTCATTTTTCAAACTTCTCTTCATACCCGCGCACTAACGCAAGAATCCGTTGATCCAAATTAATTATATATTGCCAACCCAATGCTCTTACATTATACTACGTCATATATAATAAACAAAAACCAGACATCACTGTCCGCGCGACACAACTTGGTCTAATGTAAGAGAGAGAAGGGTTTCTGTGACGTTTCAAATAAAGTTGGAGAAAGAGAGAGAGTGAATACAGATTAGGAGAAAAATTAGATCATCATCACTCACACACTCAACTACAATCTCCACACAAGTTCCAATCGACTCCACCCATCCCATCTACTGTGATTATTGATCTACGCCTTCTTTTTCATCAAGATATGTTATGTACTGGTACTAGTAGTAGTGGTGGTATGTACAAGGGATACTCGAATATCGAGGAAGCAATGAATTGCCGTTTCAGTCGGATGCCTTCTATTCCATTTTTGGTCCAGTGTCTGGTACAGTGAGACCCTTTTCGTTGAACGTCAACCGAGCTTGAAAGTTTAAGTATCCGAGGCGAATATATTGTCTATATAGGGTACTAAGTGATGGTTTTTCGGAGGTCCGTTTGAACCCAACAGTGTGGAGATCGAAAAGAGGAGGGAAAGATTGTTGGGTCCTTTTTTTTTTTAATCTTATTGAGCTTTTAGGTGTGTTTTTTTTTTGGTGTTTCGTAAAGGGGTCGCCTTTATAGCATGCGAGTTGGTTTTGATAAAGGAGAAATAGGGAGCGTCAAAGGAAGGGGAAGACGGGCAGAGAAAGAGTAAATAGTGAGTGACTGTGAGTAAGGGAGTTGCTGACTACAGAATGAAAGAAACAAAGAAGAAGATAAATGGAGGAAATGAAGATTCCAAGAAGAAGGAAAGACATATAGTCACATGGACTCCACAGGTTCTGAGTTTTTTGTTCGGTTTTGTTGTTCTTGGGGTCATTTGTGATTAATCTTTGTTTGATTGGAGTTTGTATGATTTTTGGTGATGCAGGAGGATGATATACTTCGTGAACAAATTAGCTTGCATGGAACTGAAAAGTGAGAATATTTTCTCTTTTGTTCTTCATTCTTTCGGTGTCTGCTCATGGGTTATTATTTGCTCTGTCAAGGGTCTAACTGTTCTGTTTTAACTGTAGCTGGTCGATTATTGCTGCTAAATTCAAGGATAAGACAACGAGACAGTGTAGAAGAAGGTCAGTGGAATTTTATTCATGGGGTTGCAATCATAACCATTACTTTAATCCTATGTTTGCTCAACTTAAAGCGGCTAAGAACTTCATCACTGGTTGACTTGGGGGTCAGATGGGAATTTTTGTTGTCGTTGTTTTCCTCTTTTTAGCTTATGAAAGTCTTCCATTCTATCCTGATGGACAAGAGACTGTATATTGATTAGTATCTGCGTTTGATTTGTACTTCTTTGTAGATGGTATACGTATTTGAACTCTGACTTCAAGAAGGGAGGATGGTCCCCAGAAGAAGACATGCTTTTATGTGAGGTAATTGTTTCTCAATTTGTTATGCACCAATCGCTCTATGCATTCTCTTTTAAAGCTTTACCAGCGTGACTCTTTGGTCATTAATAGCTGTAATGAGTTCAGTGTAGTTTAACTTAACCTGCGGATTTACCGGCTTTGCAATCTGAAAAGTTGAGATCATCTGCAGGCTCAGAAAATATTTGGTAACAGATGGACAGAAATAGCAAAAGTTGTTTCAGGCAGGTACATAATATTCCTTCCCTTACTCATGCAGTTGGAAAATTCTTTCAAGGTAATGTGCTTATCTCAATTGCTTATGTTCGAAATTTATTGCCCCTACAGGACAGATAATGCTGTAAAGAACCGATTCTCCACTCTGTGCAAGAAAAGAGCAAAATATGAGGCCTTAGCAAAAGAGAATAAAACTACTTTTATTAACCCGAACAGAAAAAGGATCATATCTCATCATGGGTTTAACACAGATGAAGCACCAGCAGATGCAGGCCCTGTTAAGAAGCTAAGGTACAGCATGGTTTAGATGTCTGCATGCCATTGTAAGCTTTTATGATTCTTAACAATGTATAACTCATTTATGTTGGAGCTTCAGGAGATCCCACATCCCTGATCAGGCAGAAAGTAACGATGTCAGAGATACATCTCACCTACAATGTGGAAATCAGCAACCTAGACCTCCATTTGCAGTATTGGCTCAAAATGTTCGTGATATTAATGTGGCTGGCCAGGATCCTGTATATAATGCTAATGAGGTTTCTTTTAATGGCAAGTCAGTTCTAGCAAATCTTATTTGGTTGGTTTTATGTATTAGTTACTTTTAGAAAACCACACAAATGGGAGATTCCTACAAGGGATACTTCCCATTTTCGAAAGTGCTATGTATTGATCAATTTAGCCTGTTCTTATTATTTTTCAATCTCATGACAGTTATTAAATTGTATACCTGCTCTTTATCAACAGCTCAAAACAGTAAACTTCAAGGAACTTTTCTCAAGAAGGATGATCCCAAGATAACTGCTCTGATGCAACAAGCAGAACTTCTCAGCTCACTTGCACTAAAAGTCAGTGCTGAGAATACAGAACAAAGTCTGGAAAATGCTTGGAAGGTATATCATGCTCTGGCTGTATAGCACTTTTCAGCATACTGTGTTTTCATTGGTGTTGTACTTACAAGTACATACAACAGTACTTATGACTTATTTGACGCACATAGGTTCTATATGTCCTCATATTAGAATATGTGTACTTCAGGTTCTCCAAGATTTCCAAAATCGAAGCAAAGAAAATGACAGCCTCAGACAAGGTATCCCTGACGGTGATTTTCAACTCGAAGATTTTAAAGACTTAATAGAGGACTTGAGGAGCATTACTGCTGGAAATCAGCCATTATGGAGGTAAGAAAAAGAAAATGTTATGTCCAGGTTTCACAAGGATCTATACCTCATAGAAAGTTTGTCTTGTCATTTAACTATATAGGCAGCCTGAGCTATATGAGTCTCCAGCCAGCTCTGAGTACAGCTCAGGATCAAATCTAATGTCATATACCGCACCTGAAAAAACAGAGGAAGCTCATACTGATATTGGTTCACTGCAAAAGGACATTGAAACTGAGTTGCAGTCAATTCTCAATGAAGAGCAAAACAGTGAAGGCAAATGTGAGAAAGGAATCATTTCCAGGACAAGCATTGCTGAAGGTATTTAACAGTGATATGTGATTTAATGACCTTCAGAACATTACTTGCTATGGGAGGATAGAATTTCATAGTATCATAATTGAATGCTGATGCAGTGGAGGTATTCCCATCTTGCTATGAGCCAACAAACAATGATGTAGTGGTTTCTGCCTCATCTAGTATGGAGTTCAGCTCTCCTCTTCAAGTCACCCCACTTTTCAGATCCTTAGCAGCCACGATTCCTAGCCCAAAATTTTCAGAAAGTGTAAGTGACTCAACCTTTTAAGTTTTTACGATTATGAGTCCAGTTGTTTAGATGAGTGATCAGCTTGTGAAGTTTTCCTTTATCTATCTGTACCATTAGTTGGTCATCTTTGACTGTGCTTATATGATTTAAATAATAAATTCTTATGGTTGCCTACACTTGATAGGATTAGTGATTTCCGCAGTTATCAACAGAGTTTAATGGAATTATCACTTTGGCTTCAGCCACCCCTACTATTACTTGCAGAATTCTATGGGGATAAATGATTGTTCTTGGCTGAATTGTGAATCTGTGATGATGAGGAGTCTGCTAATGATCAATATATTAGTGGGATTTTGTCTCCTGATCATGAAATCATTAACTAGAAACTTCTTAAGCAATTAAATCTTGCAATACTAGGATAGAATTTATTGGTGTCTATTGCTAAACATTGAGTCATATTAGGAAAACGTAACATTTGCTGCTGATATAGGTACTTCCTAAAGATTTAGTTATCTATGTTGAATATTAATTTTATTCAAAACTGACAGATGTGAATATTAATTGTTCAAGGATTGAGATGCTATAAATTGTTTATAACCATTCTAGGCTAATATCCCCAAGACTTGCAAGCCATAATCTGTTATAGATTCTCATTTTAAATTCCCATGTTTATACAATTGCGAATGGAAAAAAGGAGGTAGCTCCTAACAGTAGAACAAGTGCTGGATTCCCTTAACCAATGTTCCTTCTCATCACAGTGTTACCGAAGCATCACTCATGGTTGTATGAAATACTGTTTAGCACAGAGGTTGGTTTATGGAAGTCATCTAGCAGTTTAGTTTTCAAGGAAACAAAGACCAAGAAATAGTTGCTATATTAGCAAAATGAACTGTCCACTATACATGACCAAAAACTAGAAAATGGGAAACTAAACTTAGGTCTAGTTTGGCTCTAGACAGCTAGCACAGCATTGATTAAACAGCTACTTAGGGATGCAATGCCTGAAACTACCGAATCTTTTCCCTCACAAGTACCCTAAACAATCTGGCAAACATGCCTATCTTATTAAGCAAGAAATTGACAAGCAATTGGAGTGTCCTAATAAGTCTCATTATTTTCCAATAAAAGGTGTCGTGTAGGCATTATAGTTCTCAAACTTTAGTGCAAAAACTAACCATATCTTTTTTGTTTCTTTTTGCAGGAGAGAAATTTTCTTCTAAAAACACTTGGCGTGGAGTCCCCTTGCACCAATCCAAGCTCGAATCACTCTCAGCCACCACCCTGCAAAAGAGCCCTCCTACAAAGTCTTTAACAGACTTCCTTGATCCGTCTCCATTCTACATTGTGTGCCATCCCTTCCCTTCTCATCTTTAATCACTCCCAGGACATCCAAATTGTGAGTATAGGATTGCAGCCGTCATGGCCTGAAGTTTTATGAGAGGCATATCAACATCTGCATTCCAAAACCCCCCTGGTCTAGAATGCTGAGGTGCATTCTAGCCGCTCGGACACATCTAACAACGTGTTCTGAGGTCATTTTGTTTCCCTCACAAGAAGAGTATCACCCCAATACTCGCACCAAAACTCGTGTGTTCTTTATGTGTCAATTCTTTTGTTTTTGGCCTTTGATTTGTCTTGTGTACAGAACCTATAATGTAAGTCTTTAGTCAAGAGTGTAACTATACATCGGCAGCTCGTCTACAATATAATTGAAGAAACAGAGGAAAGAAGTAAAGGAGGATTAACCAGCTGATTGGATTCGTGTTGTTTTTGGGTGTGCATAGGGTATAGAATAAGTTTTTTGTTTCCTGTTGTAACATAAACTTGCTATGATTGGAATGGAAAATTGTTTTGGGTTTTGGAGTGCATATTAAAACCTATTTTGTATGTTTTCCATTGGCTCAAAGCCTACCATCCTACCAAACAAAAGTGAGAATTTCCACAAGCAGAACATGCACAATGCAATGCAAATGCAGTGAAAAGATAGACGCTTGAAGAACATTCTCACTTTTACTGAATTGTTGCCCCTCCTTACTTTTTGAAGAAGCAGGAAATCTCGACCGTGGATTCCTCACCCTGCGAACATGAGACAAGAAGAAGAGACCTGGAAATGGGATAACCTGTAACACATCGTTTCATGTGAGAGGACTTGGCTGTATGACTTTGGCATTGAAGAAAACGAAAATCATCCCATGGGAATGTTGCTCTCTTTCTGAGAAAGTTAGCTTCTGAGGGGAAAGAAGGTCGTATGAACCATGTTTTTAGCAAGACTGCCAAGGTAAGGCTTGGTGGTGGTGGAGGACAAGTGTAATAATGACCAAACCAAAAGCTAGCGGTAAAAGAGCGAGAGGGAACTTCATACAAAATAAAGCGCACTCATGCCTCTGTAACTTTATCGAAACAAAGCTTAGTTGACTATTTTGACCATTATAAACAAGTATATTGGTCCATGTTTTCAATAGCTCATGATGTATATGTGACGTAGTTGAGCAGTCCGAGGCAGACTGTAACACACTGCATGTAACAACTAACAACGCTATTGATTTTTTTTTTTTTAGAATTTGAAAAAATTCGTTAAGGAGAAATAAAATAGTGTACATCTTTGGAGAGGGTCTCATACACGTGAGATCAAACAGCTAGGAACATTAAGCACACAGTAGAAACAAAACGGTAACGTTCAAAGAACTAAATGGGAATATGTGTGATCCGGTTTAATATGTGTGATCCTTCTAATCTTCAATAGTCTCCTTTCATGAGCAGGTGAATACGAGAATTTGCTTGAAGCCCATAAATAGCTATGCATGAGAACTTTCTTCTTTTCAGTAACCCAGATTGCATGAAACACCTTATAGACTACCTTGATCTATGAATAAACATAGAGGACTGTATTCTCCACAAGAGAGCCAGTCCTCTGCTATAGCGTAGATCCAACTGATTTGTAATCAGTTATTTCCTAATGTTAGCAATAGAGAGTTATATAAGAGAGAGTAGAGTGTTAGATCTCTCTTTAAACCTTCTATTATTTCTCTCATTCCAAAATGCTTCAAGACATGTAGCAACAACGACCATAAGAATATCCCTATCATATTTTGAGATATGTAGTTGAGATATCTCCAGTAAGATATCAGTGAGGCTGCAATAATTAGTACCAGGGCCACATGGACTAGAAATTCTAGCCAAACCTCCTTAGAGAAACCACACTCAAAGAAGAGATGATCCCTAGTCTCATCCTCTAGGTTGCCAAGAATACAAATCTTAAAAGAGGATAGGAATTTCAGTCTATCCATAGTGCTGAGCCCGTTCAACATAGTTAGCCAAAGGAGAAAACTTGCATTAGGTCTAAGAACCTTGCTCCAAATCAGGGAACATCATCCTACTCTTGTAACTGCCCCATCCCTATACTTTTTAGTTTCCCTAATAGTAATTTCTGATATAGGTGTCCCATCCTATAAGTATAAATCAGTATCCCCGAGGCTTCTATATTGAGGAATGGGCAAAAGCCTAATTTCTTTTTAGAAGAGCATCCATTTGTCGTTTCTAATTATTTCATGAAGCTTAGCTTTCTTAGGGAACCTTCCCAATAAAGATCTTGTCAATTGATTAAGAATTAATGCCCCTTGACCTGTCCAGTTATCATACCATAGAGAAATTCTTTCCCCTGCCCCTATTTGACAAGTTATGTTCTGCCGAACTTCTTCCCTCAATATGAAAATTTGGTTGAAGAATCAAGAGTAACTGTCTTTAATTCTTAGAGCCCAAAGACTCATCTTTTAATATATAGATGTGAATCTATTTGATCTACAATGATTGTTTTTCACTAAGGATTCTCCAAATTTTCTTGGTCATAAATAAGCTGTTTTTCTTACTAATTGACTCCAATCCCAACCCACCTGCCTCCTTTGGTTGACAAATATGCTTCCAACTCACTTTTGCAGTTCCTTTCTCATCATTTCCTTTTCCCCATAGAAACTACTTCATCAGCTTTTTAACAGTTTTAATAAGCCCTTTAGAGAGGAATATGTAGGAACACTAGTAAGTTTGCATTGACATAATTACCAACTTCAGAAGCTGAAGTTTCCCTCCATAAGATAGGGCTCTATTATTCCAAGACCCCAATCTTTTCTAATTTTTTTTTCTGTTAAAGGGATACATTCACAATATCTTAGTCTCCTGGATGAGATAGGAATGCCCAAATATTGAAGAGGTGGATCTTTGTTTTCCATGCCTGTTGCTTGTGAAAAGGAATTAGATAGGTGAGCAGCACTTTTGGAAAGTATGAAATAACTTTTATGAAGATTGATACTTAGTCTAGACATCTCCTTAAAAGTGTTGAGAGTACTCATCAGTAGGGAGGCTGAATGAACATTTGCCCTGCTTAGAAGAATAAGATCATCTGTAAAATATAAGCTAGTTAGTGAAAGCTTCTTACATTTGGAATGGTCTCTGAAGTTGAAGTCATTAGAAGTATTGTGCTTCAGCATAAGGGTGAGAACCTCCATGCAAATTAGGAATAGGTAAGGAGAAAGATGGTCCTCTTACCTAAGTCCTTTTTTGCCTTTAAACAACTCTACAGGGGGCCTTCCATTAATCAATATTTTTCTAGGAGGCAGTAGTGATGCATTATTGAACCCATATGATAAACCTATGGGAAAATTTTATAACCTCCATAATTTGTAGCAGGAATCTCTAGTTAACATTATCAAAAGCTTTTTGTGGATCCAGTTTAATAGTACAATTTTGAGGACTTCTGCTGCGATTGTACCCTTTTAAAAACTCCTGCAATAAAAGGATATTATCCCCAATATTCTTGCTACTCATAAAAGCACCTTGATTCTCGCTGATGAGTAAGTGTAGAACATCTTTCAGCCTATTTGGCAAAATCTTGACTATGATCTTATAAAGGAAATTAGGACATGATATAGGTCTGAAATCACTCCAAGTGGTCGGGTTGGAACTTTTAAGGACCAAACAAAGAAAGGTCTAGTTAATCTCCTTAAGTAAGACATCGTTTTGGAAAAACTCATGCACAACCTCTTTAACTAATCTCCCCAAGCTACTCCAAGTTTTCTGAAAGAAATACCCATTCAATCCATCTGGATCCGAAGCCTTTGAGCCATTCATATTAAAAACCACCTTCTCGATTTCCTAATTCGTAACAAGTCTAATTAGCAAAGAAACTTTATGTTCAGAAATCTTGACTGTAACAAAAAGCCTAAGGTCTACTCCAATTCCTACAGGGAGACATTCTGTGCCTAAGAGATTTTTATAAAAATTCATGGCTTCCTTTACTATTCCATCTTGTCCAAGTACAATCTCACTAGATTCGGTTTTTATGGAAGTGATTATGTTTACGTTTCTTCGAGCTGACATTGAATTGAAGAAGCATTTTGAGCATCTGTCCCCATCCTTATTCCAATTAATTCTGGCTCTCTGCTTTAATAATGGACACTGATTATCCATTATTTTCAAATAGGTCTTAAGGGCTTCCTTTTCAGCTATAGCTAGTGTACAATCAGTAGGGTTAGTTGCCAAAGATTTCTAAATTTCCGAAAGCTTGTTTCTTGCTATTTCTATCACCTTTTTGGAGTTATGACCTCTCTTTTAATTTAACATCTTCAATTACTGTTTAATGGCCTTGAGCTTTTATGAACAAATATACTACTTAGAACCATAGATCTCATACTCCAAACCCTTCATAATTACTTTTTGAAAGCCCTCTATATTAACCAAAAAATTGTTGAACCTAAAAGGGTGATGGATTCTGGTCATTTAAACAAGTTCACAACATTTAGAGGGGTATGATCAGAAATTCTCGGGTCTAAGAAATTGGCTGAGCTTCCTGAAAAAGTATTTAACTAGTCTATATTAACTATAGCCCTATCTAGCTTTTTTCAGATGAGTCAATTAGAGTTGTGTTTGTTTGACCAAGTGAACCTATAACCTTCAGATTTTAAACCTGTTAATTCCACCTCTTGCATATAATCGAACATATCAGAAGTGTAGTTGAGTAGGTTACAGTTTCCTTCCGCCTCTGATCTGAAAAGAGTGGTGTTAAAGTCTCCACTAACTAACCATGGAACTTTAACCAATAACTTAAGTCTTCAAAGAGCAGTCCATAGCTCAATTCTTTGAAACATTATGTTAAAACCATAGACAAAAGTAGCTAACGCATAAGAATTTTCTATATTGAAGTTAAGCTTTGTATGGATAAATTGTTGGCTAGTTTCTAGAACATTCACTTCCAAAAGATCACTATCATAAACAAAAATAATCCTTCCATAGGTATGACATTATTGGTTTGTGAGAAACTATAATTTGCTACCCAAACAACTTAATTTATTCAGATTTGCTTCTCTAATTTTGGTTTCCAATAAACAAAATAAAAAAGGCCTTTTCTTTTGAACAAAATCCCTTACCACATTAAGCTTAGAAGGGTTTGTTTATTCCTCTTACATTCTAGACTATTAGGGTCATACAAGATTACTTTTCCTTTTGGAACCTTTCCTATTGCTCCTGTTCCTCTTCTGAGAGATAACCTGTTCAAATTGTTCCTTTTGAGTAACTCCTCTTTGCAGTTCTACCATCTGTTGCGTTTGCTCATTATATTGGATATCATGGTCCCTATGGCATGGATTATTCTCACTAATTTCCATTTCATTCTCCCTCTTACTCCCTAGTGACTTATTTAAGTTACTCAATGATTTCTGTTGAATTCCCCTAGCTGAACTAAATCTGTACTATTTTCCAATTAAACATTCTCCCCATTTTTAGGTGGTTCCTTTTGAGCCCGAACCATTTTATGGTTATCTAATACTTGTTATGCGCCCACCCAATCTTTTTTGTCTTCTAAATTGAACTTTCCCATACCCATTACCTCCCAATAGTCTCCTCTAATGAAAACTCTCCCCGTAGTTTTCCATTCTTTGCCTTGTGCTTTTAAAGAAGGTTTCCATTGGTATGTAACCATAACTTTATCTTCTCTGAGAGAATGTTCATCTTCCAATCTTAGGATAGGGATGTTGGCTTTCATTTCTTTAGAAATGAATATACTCACACATAATAGTGCAAATCCAACCCTTTTTCTCATAGTAGGGTTTTCATCCATACATATTGGTTTTTCCAAGTAACTAGCTAGCATACTCAAACCCTTAGTTGTCCAATATTCCAAAGGAATGTTATGGATATTCACCCATAGAGGAAATTTTTTTAATCTAATTTTTTCTAATTCCATACCCGGTTGCCAATTTTGAAGAAATAAAGTTGAGAGATGTGCCAAGGGCCTTCTTCAATTACCTTTTGAGCTTTCAATTTTGAGGAGAAGGTAAAGATTAAGTTATCCCTTTCCAGTTTCTCTGGGTCCATGCTTGTATCACTGGAAAAGCAGGCCTTTAATTCATAAAAAAAAACTAATAACCGTAGCTTCCCATGTCTTAGCACCTTCCTGCAGAATGTCTAGACTTGGAGCCACCATTAGCTTTCCTTCAATCTCAACAAGTGGATTGTAAATCAAGAAAGAGTCAGAATTGTCACCTACAACCTATTTCCAGGTCTTTCTAACCCCTTTAATATGTTGAAATACACTGACAGATGGAGCAAAAAGTTTAGGAGGAATGGCAGAGGTTGAGGGAGGAATAGTTGTAGAGAGGGATGGAGAAGAAGAGTGGGCTGCAGAAAGTTGAGCAGGGGATGAGGGAGTAGAATGAAGAATCGGGGAAGTAACGGGTAAAGTGGTAGAGGGTAGAGATGGGAAATCAGTCTCCATTTTAGCTATTTGGAAACTAATGATGTTTTGTTTTGCAGGTTATCAAAGGAAGAATAATGCTGCAAAATAAGAGGGAATCGATGGACAAGGGTGTCCGAATGGAGGAAATGAAAGGGAAGAAAGCTGAAATGTTTCAGATTTAGGGTTAGGGTTGGTTGTGAGCACAAGAAGTTAGAGAGATGTTAGAGTTTCTCTCACATCCTTATGTTTACTCTACGAATGTTAGTTTGACGTTTTAAGCCGAAGAAGGGCATGATATGTATGAAATCTTTAGGCTGATCGAGTGAAGAGTCTCTTTTGATATACATTTTCTCTAACTACCCTATTTCTCTTATAGAATACTTTCCATATACATAGTTCAGAACACTGTGTAATTTGTATATATCGATTGATGCCATATGTTAGAAAATGAGTGAAAAGGCTATAAGTCATGATGAAAATTTTGGAAGATTCGATGTTAAGAAGTTTGACAAAAATAATATCTTAATAACTATAAAATAAACGAGTAAATGCAAAGACTAATGTGAGTTGTAGCGCCCCCTTACCGCCGAGTACGAACCGGGATGCCCGAAAGATCATTCTGGCACATATCCTACGATAAAGGCGCACTACAAATAAACACTACGATAACTCCACATGGCATCATATCATCATTTATATTCAAGTGTCAATAGAAAATCCACGATATTTTGAAACCAACTGTTTCCTCATTTCATTACTCAAAATACATAATTTACAGTGTAACTTTTAATCCTTACTATCTGAACATCTACAAAGTCTAGTACAAAGACCTTACAAAAGTGAGGAAACTAAGTACACTCTATCTATGTCATCTAAAAATATTCCAGCTGACCGACCTTTGCGCCATGGCTTCACTTCAATGCACACTTTATGCGGTAATGGAGCCACTCAGTTCCTTAGCTGTCTATCGGCCTGAAAAACAATGACGCAATTTTGCTGAGTTTTGCGAACTCAATGAGTTAACCATCATCGAT
>JANKOD010000001.1:2408056-2418993 GCA_026284645.1 Erythroxylum acuminatum
TTTCTCAAACCCAGTTGATGCAACACCAAATGTAAAAGCTGAATTCAAAATCTGAACTTCAACTTCCCTTGCCAAGATTGGACCTTCCATCGGCTTATGCAGAGGAACATGAATTGTGTTACCTCGTAGGTGATGCCACTATGGGAAGGAGTAATCCTTGCAAGTTTTCTTTGCTGTGCCTAAAAGGATCAGTCCTGCCAATTCCGTCAGTGTGTTTGTAACAATAAATATACAGACCCGGTCCTCTTTGTCGCTTTAGAGCCTGTAGGAAGTTGGATAGCCAACTAACTCCTGTCTGATCTTCCGATGGGGATTCACATGCTATTGGCCAAAGAATATTATGATCTATCAACCTGCAGAAAAGTTAGTGACGAACAACATGCAGAAAACATGTTTAATCTTAGTCTTATTTACAGTGTAACCATTGTTTTTAGTAGAGCTAAACATAGGGAGCTTAATGCCAATGAATTTTCAATAAGAAGCAAATGTTGATATCCTCTTAAGTGAAATGGATCTATTATAAAAGTGTGAGATAATGCTTATATGAATAACTTACCATATCAACAAAGTGTAAAGGAGTACAATGTCAAAAGAACTTGAATTTAAGACATAAAAAGAAGGGTCTAAAAAGAATAGACATGTCCAATACAACTTAAGTAAAAGAAAAACTTGCCCTTAAATGGTATGGTCCTTTCCTTATTAGGGAAACAATAAATAGAGATCTTGCATGTTGTTAAACCTCACAAAAGATAAATACTTTCAACGTGGAATGGACAACATCTGCATTGCTATTACAAATAAATAATTTTTTGATGAATATTTAGATATTTTTTCGGTTATCACAATCCATCATCAATATAACAAGTTGTTTTATCAAGGAAAAATGCACTCAAAAAGATGTAAAATTGTCTTTATATTGATCAAATAATAAGACATTTTATTAAGGCAAAACACATTTGAAAAGAAGCAGATATATTCTTACGATGATCAAGTAATAAGACATTTCACTAAGATAAACTGCTTTCACAAAATACTAAGGAGAAAATAAATAAATCAATATATGGCAAGCGATTGTATAAATATAGTGAGTAAGAAGTTTTCTGCTGATACAGGCCAACAAAGTGCAAATATTTCAAGAAAGTAGAGAGCCACTTGGAAAGTTAAAACTACCACCTAAGTCCTTCAATATGTAGGCATAATCATTTGGAGTGGAGGCAACTAATATCCAACGATTGCTTGGGTCTTCTTAAAGTTAGACAGACAGTCTATTTGTTAGGCATAAAACTATATCTTAAGTACACATTTTCAGCTCTCACCACATCTTCCTCACAAAATGCTTTTCGTACTCGTACAGGCTATGAAAGTTACATGTACACATAGGGGGTGTTTGGACAACAGCTGATCAGCTGAAAAATTAGCTGATATTTATTTTGAATCCCTAATCAACATTCACTCTTTACTTATTTTTTGTTGAATAGTGACTCTTGATATTTTTCTCTCTCTAATTTTTTTTATTAATTTTATCATTTAAATGTTTATATAAATGCTGCTTTAATTAGTAGTGCTTTTTTATATTTTCTCTTTAATTTTTTTATTATTTACGTGTTTATATTGAAACTATTTTTGATGTTATTTGGCAAGACTAAATTAGAGGAAAAAACTTACAAAACACATATGGTTACAGAGCACAACTCACTGTCTTCAATTTTCTCAAGACTCGATCATTCATTTCTCAGGCATTAACAGTTTGTCAAAAGCAGAGATGATGGGTAGACTTCTTAGCTATGTCAAAATTACATTTAAAGCCACAGCTATACGCCCGCACTGCTATAACATGAAGATGTAGGATTTCCATTACATTAGTAAGTTAATCTCTCCTATTTGTATTCAATTAACACTCACCTAGGTGTGGCTTTTAAGTATGAAGGCAACTAAAATGATACCATAAGAAGGCGAAAATTGTTAGCGTCCTCTTCAGTGTTGGCTTCCCTCTCTTGCAGTTTCTTCACATAGGCTTTCTCTTCTTCTGCAATTTCTGCAACTTCCTCCATTTGAGATAGATCTGGTATGACAACCCAGAGAAGACCATGGCTACACATCCCCATTGTTTTGTTGAAAGGGGATTGCCACTAAGCAATGATGAAACCACAATGCTCACGAACTTTCTGGTGGTGGTGATTGTAGTATTAGTAAGGGATCCGAATCTGCTAATGGTTAAAAAAATGAAGTTCTGGCCTACAGCACCACACAGGCAGAAGAGAAAAATGTCCCAGGCTGCCTCTGGATGCTGCTTACAGAACTCAACGGCCTCATAGCCAAAACCTTGAGGCAAGCCAAACATGTAGATCATGTTGTAAATCGTACCCCATAAATTCATACCCAACATAATATCCCAAGCACTCGTCTTTGGATACCTGAGTAAAAAAAGAAAAAGTACATTCATTTAGGCGATGAAAAAGTGCCTGAAGAGCAAGTATATTTAGTGAGTGAGAACATTGTAAGAAATTCAGGAAGAAAACCTTCAAGATCATACACAGATATTTAAGTCGAAAAAAAAGTGATTAGGTAGTTAAAAAGTGAAGCACACCTTGTAGTGAGTGAATCCTGTGTAGCATTTGTAAATCCATCAAATGCAAGATTTAAGAAACAAAGTCCGTATCCAAGAGGTGCATTTGGATGTGCAAGTTTGCTCATAGTTTTTGAGCTGGTCTGAAATCAGGAAGCATACATGAGACAGGACATGAATTAAAACCGAAATTTTGAGTCTATGGCTATAATACAGGGTTCGAGATGAAGAAATCTTTCAGATATAGTCTCTCACCTTCGAGAGCGCAAATGTTGATACCCCTCCAGCAACAAGGAAAGTGCATATATACTCATTAAGGGAGTATCTTATACCATAAACTAGAGTGCCCATCAACATGACTGCATAAAAATTATGAAATAATTCATCAGTAAATGATACTAGAGATGGTGCCTTACTGGTCTGGATGCATACTAGAGTAATCCCAAGCACTGAAAAAGTACTTTGTAAGAATTTTCCTAAAAAGCTACGAACAAACAAAAAGCGAAACACACTGTGAAATGGAAAGAGACTCAAGAAGAAAAACATGCATTAGTTACAGAGGACGTTGGTCAAAACAACAGAAAATTTGCATAGCTAACTTGGACCTTTGGAAGAACAGCAATTGCATTTGTTCAGAAACCTCAATATATCCAATTTAATCTTCAAAAAGCATCTACAGTAAGAAATGAACCACCAACAGACAAAATGAAAACGATCAAGTTAATTTCTAGAGCACCAAATTAACACAAAGATCCAAGGTGGTGATCACAACTAGCGATATCAAGTTTGTTTTACATTTTTTATAATATGAAGCTGCACAATCAAAAGAGACACCACACCTGGAATCATTTTCGAAGATTTTGCTAGGACCTGCAGGCACCAAAATCGGTAAGGAAGGTTAATCAATGAAACTGATAATGACTAGAATCTATCATAAAACAACAAACTCCTGATGAAAGAAAGATTTCATAAAAAGTTGAACAAACCTGAGCTGGGTAGCTGATATATTTCAAAGCTTCAATGCCCATCGCTGGACCAATGGTATTGGTAATTCCTGCACTCCAATACGTCCACCATGGAGCACCACTACCACTTGTACTGCTTCTCGACCAAATCTTTATCACTAGACATCAAAACGGAAATAACCACTTTAAGCTCCAAAACACTACAATATAATGTATGTTATCAAATTACACTAGTGGATTGCGCACAACTTACTTATATAAGACCAAATCAGGCAAACCACATTTTGCGCCAGATTTAGGAACGCTAAATGTTCGAACCTCTTCCCATCCTCACCAAATCGCTTTGTAGATCTGAAGCAGAAAGGGAATCATCTCATAAACCCTATGTTACAACAATGACGTCGCATCCAATTAGGAAGAGACTTACAGAGTTTCTTGGAGAACTCCTTGATAGATGTACGCTGACCAGATTCCGGCAACACAAAAGGCTAACACCAACACTCGGCGTAGTCCGGCACCGTGTGATTCCATTTCGCCGCAAGCCACCGACGACCACTGGATTTCCGCCGAGGTTCCTTTTATCAGTTGACGGAATAACTTAACGGGAAATGAAAACGGCGAGGAAGGAATTTTGTGATTTGACGGTGCGGAGATAACGGAAATAACCGCCGAGGTTCCTTTGATCAGATATATAAAAAGGAAGACAGAGGAGCGCTGAAGTTACGTGGAAGTTCCACGTGGGATCACTTGATTGGGTGCATGATCTCAACTCGGGTTTCTCATTGGTTGGAGCAACGTGGATCACAAAACGACGAGAAGGGCCTTTAACAGTAATATGGGCCCCACCAATCAATTGGATCGACGCCATATTTGATGCAAGTGATAGTCCATAAGTACCAGTTAATTTTTCTAATGTAACCATTTTCTTGACTCAACCTTATATATGTGCTCTTATTGTAAAAGATAAAGATCTAACTTTTGTAAAAGTCTTCCAAATGGCAAGTCTTCTTATGATAGAATTAGCTTAAACCATCTTACTGTGATATTTTAAACTCATCTTTGTCAAACACTTTCGCTTTAACCGACATCCAATAGTCTTAGCAAATAGTACGTGGCATCAATTCTAAAACTAATGAGGTGATTGTTATATATTTCCATTCTGTATTTTGATTTTTGGGAACAAAATGAAAGAAGAGTATAATTATAGCTTTAATAGACTCCAAACACCATTTTCTTTGTGTCTCTTTCTTAGTGTTCTCCATATTTATAACTAGTACGACTTCCTAATGCTCCTTATGTATTGGCTTATTAGGCTAAAATTGAAGTGTCATTTTAAATGTCCATGCTAAGTTGATAGTATCCTTGAGTTATGGGGTTAGTCAGTATCTAAGCCTACAAAACATATAGTGTTGAAGGATTTTTCACTAATAACACTTTGATGGCTAACTTTGACTTAGGCTTGTGTGAAAGTTTAGAATGAGCGAGAATTTCCTTACCTTTATGACGTTCCTCGTCTTTCATAATAAGGATGGTAGGTGTTAGACCCCTAAGTCTTAATAGTGGAATTGTGTAGGTATTGACAAGTATTGACCGGTGTTTGACACTTGAGAATATGAAACAAGACAAAGACTTGTAGTAGGCAAGAAAAATGAATATTATAAATGAGTTGGTATACAGTGGTGCACATTGGTAGGAATCTTCGACGAGATACAAGATTCAGATATGAGATCAAAAGATAACTTGAATGGACCTTGCGTTGAAGGTTATCTAGATCACATATATGAGGGAGACATGTAAGAGCTATAAGGACTTAATATGTGCTCAAATAGATGGACCATGACTAATGAACTTGATATAGGTAAGCATTGGACCAGACCAGTATGCTATGAAAGGCTTTGGGTTTGAATAACTCATCATCAATAAATAGAGATAAAGAGAAGATCTTGGGTGATGTGATAGATAAAATTACAATAGATTTACATTAGCTCTAAAAGATAAAGATCATGCGGGAGGATCATTTAAAAATAGTAGAGTTCTTCATGAATATGGATATATCGTTTTGATGTAGCTAAATCCTATAAGATATGGCACTATTTGGATAAGGGTGTCATCCAATTAGTTAGTGTGATGTAGTATGATAAGGATAGAGGTGATCTAGTTAGTTTAGTTCAATTAGGATTCTAAATTGTAAAGTTAGAGATGTCTATAAATAGCTTATTTGAGCCTTGCTATGAAACAAAGATAGAGGGGTGGGGAACATATTGAGAGAGAGCATTCCTTTGTATACTTTTGGGAAGTAATAAAGGTTGATTTTTACTATATTTCTTATTCTTTATTGTTGCCTATGATTATCTAATGATTTCATAATATTCTTACTTAAGTATAAGAGTTACACATTGCGAGGGTTATGAGACGTTTAAGAACAACGGTTTGTTGGTTAATGATCACGTGAAAAGTTTGAGTCTTACTTATGCAAAATTAAGTGAGATTTTCGTGCAAAAGAGTAGGCGTGACTTCAATATAAGTTCAATGTTTAGGTAGGCATTTGTAACAACTGGTATTAGAGCTAAAATATCGATATAGTGGGAGGCAACAATTTTAATAGAGTGGACACTCAAGCGGAGGAAATGATCACCTCCTACTTATCTCAGTTTGAGATTTTAGAGGCGTAGATCCAATAGCTGCAACATTAAATAGCAGATTTGATGAAGGCATAAGTGGATTCTAGATTGGAGATCATGATCCTAAGGCATGCCAATGCAATATAAGATATTGGGCATGTTGAAAGCACTTTGGTGAAAATGCGAGAACTCTAAGTTTTAAATGGTAAGTATAATGCCAAGAAACTCGAAAATTTCTTGTGGAACATGGAACAATACTTTACAATGGCAAAGGTGTCTGATTCAGAGAAGGTGTTGATCATGACTATATATATGGTGGAGGATGCAAAGTTGTGATGTAAAGAAAGAACCTTTAATGACATCAGTGCAGGTAGATCTCCCATTGACACTTGGGAGAAATGAAGAAGAAGCTAATGGACTAGTTTCTCCCCAACAACACTTCATGGCTCATAAGGGAAGCTTTGAAGCATTTGAGGCAAGATAACTTCAGGCAGTAGTATGCAAGGAAATTCACATCTTTGTTGTTGCACATGTAAAACAAGTATGGGGAAGACAAATTGTTCAACTTTATAAGCGGTTTACAAGGTTAGGCACAGATGGAGCTTCAGAAACAAAATATGAAAGACATTCTAAGTATGATAATGACTGCAGATGCCTTAGTAGATCTCTAAATACCATCACTTATTCAAACTAGTAATAAGGTTAGGAAGATAGGTGGAACATAGAATGACTTGAAGAAAGGAAAAGAGAAGGTATATGAATCTTCTCAATGCAAGTCCAAGAAACAAATAAAATAGGATATTACTTATTTCATTTATGAAGGGACATATTTTGCTTATGAATGTCCAAGACAAAAGGTGGGTAAGGAGCAAATGAATTTTCTGGTCGTTAAGGAATAAGGAGAAGGAGGTAAAGACTCAGAGGAAGAAGTTTATCCCAATAATTATAATATATTGGGTGTAATGGGCCTTATGAAGAAGCTTTTAAACAAAACAAGGATAAACGTGACGAAGAGGGAAAATGGTATATTGGAGATGTGGCAATGACTAAGAAGCTTTCGAATGAACCATATTCATAGTAGTGCCTACAAATTATTTTGATGAGGCCATCGAGTTCTTTTGGTAGGTGTGGTTTGTTAGACCCTAAGTCTTAATAGTGGAATCGTGTAGACATTGGTGGGCCTTAACCAATGTTTGAAATTTGGGATGACATAATAAGGTAAAGACTTGAAAGTAGGAAAGAAAAATGGACATTGTCAATGAGTTGACATGAATTGATGCACATTAACATAAATCTTTGACGAGATGTAAGATTCAGGTGTGAGACTAAAAGATAGCTTGAGATGGACCTTAGGTTGAAGGTTAGCTGAATCACATGCATGAGGGAGACATGTGAAAGCTCTAAAGACTTAATGTGTACTCAAATAGATGGACTATAACTAATAGACCTCATATGGGTAAGCATTAGATCAGACCGGCATCAATGGATAAAGATCAAGGGCAGATTTTGGATGATATGGTGGATAAGATTACAATAGATATGCATCAATGCTAAAAGATAAATATTATATTGGAGGATCATTTGAAGATAGTAGAATTATATATCTTTCCTAATTAAATGTAATCTCTTATCTTGTTTGTTATGACATAGTTGAAGCCTATCAAATAGAATCCTGTTTAGATAAGGGTGTCATCCAATTAGATAAGATAGTGTGATATAATTTGATAAAGATATAGGTTATCTAGTTAGTTCAGTTCAATTAGGATTCTAAATTGCAAAGCCAAAAGTACTTATAAATAGCTTATTTGAGTCTTGCCCTAAAACAGAAGTAGAGGGGAGGAGAACACATTGAGAGAGAGCATTTCTTTGTACACTTTTGAAGTTAATTAAAGGGATATATGTAGACTTATGTTGATTATGGTATATTTAGAGGTAAGAATGCATCATACAACAAAATATTGACCAAACTACCATTTTCAACCAATACTATTTAACTCTAAAGTTTGATAAGTGAATGAAATAACCATTACATCTTGTTGAGATTATAGAACATAATTGAGCTATGTTAAAAGAAATATCCTCAACTCTACTTTTTCACTATGGGATTATTCACTGTGTTAACTTTATTAAGGTGGCCATTCCAAGGATTTCTTGATATGATATTTGCTCATCTTTAGGTCTCCATCAACTATCATACCAATATGCTTATCTTTAGGTCTCACCCTCTTATGTCCCCTTATTCTTTCTTATGTAGACCTATGAAACAAGAATTGACATAGCTTCTTTAGACCTTATTCATAGGCTATTGCTTGTATGGAAAGGTCCAAGTCTAGAATATATATTATTACCTTTATATTAAATCCTTGTGTGTAACATCAAAAGTTTTACTCCTGCATTTGGACATGATCAAAGAGTGACACGAAATCCTTAGGCCTATGCTTATTGGTTATGAAATAGGACTCAAAGTGTGTCATGAATTGTGCAATTAGAAAATGTACTTGATTATATAATTATAGAACAATTACGCAATAAGCTATTGGCTATTGGATGGAGCCCTAAGTGATGGAATTTTTCTTCATTGACTTGAATTACTAAAAAAAAGTTAGACGATAATTTTTCTTCTAGTTCCTACAAACAATACCAATTGATACTCTCATATGCATGTGCGCTTCCTAGATGGTGGACTTCTGTCAACCTAATGGGATCTTTACCACTTCTTTAGATACACTATATGTTACATCCTAATAAGTTAATTTTTACATTTATGAATATTAACGAAGTTTCATTTGATAAAATCACTTGGATGCATGAAGTTTAAGGATGACAACAAATTAGATTAAGCTTAGGTATCTTTTTGTTGAGCATAACTCATATCTTGGTCAAGTTTGGGCCAAACAGCCCAAGTCTAATTTAATTAGACTTAGGTAACCCAAAACTTGATTGAGTTAGGGATCAAAATAAGGTCGTTTTGGTCGATTAATTCTTCAATTATTAAATACACTGACGTTATTTTGTTATTTTTTTAAAAATGATGTTGATTTTTTCCAATTCAATTAGAATCGGTTCTTATTGACCCTTCTTGATATAATATTTACCAAAAATTTGGTTTAACTCAAACTTAACTTATTGATTTAGCCAATTTTATCATCCCTACTATTGGCCTCTTAGCATATGAAGACACTTCATAGCTAGCCGGAAATGAGCCTTGGGTGGAAGGTTTAGTTGCATAACACGCATGAGGGTGGCATGCAAGAGTTCCAAGGTAACTTAGCAAGTTAGATCAAGATGGTACGAGTTTTGGTAGAGTTTTGAACCTTGTAGGAGTTAACTTAGCTAAGGCTAGGTTCTTGGTGGACTAAGAACTTAGTGTATGCTTACATGAACGGGTCATGGCTACTAGACTTGATATGAGTAAGCATTGGATTGGATCAGTGTGCTATGACAGGCTTTGGACTTGGATGACTCATCATCAATGGATAGAGATTATAGGGAGATCTTAGATGATGTGGCAGATAAGATCACAACGGATAGACACCAGCTCTAAAGATAAAGACCATGTGGGAAGATCATCTGAAGATAGTGGAGATCTTTGCAGATATGGATGGATCATTCCTAAATAGATGTTATCTTGTATCTTGTTATTTGTGATGTAGTAAATCTTATCAAATAGAGTCCTATTTTGATGGGGATGTCATCTAATTGAATAAAATGATGTAATCTGATAAAGATAAGATATAATCTAGGTAGTTGAGTTATGTTAGGATTCTTAATTGACTATCAAGCCAGAGATGCCTATAAATAGCTCATTTAAGCCTTTCTCCTCACACAGAGATTGAGAGAGCATTGCTTCGTATACTTTGAGGGAAGTAATAAAGGTTAGCATTTGTTGTATCTCTTTCATAATTCTATTCTTACTATTAATAGTCTAGTGCTTTCATAGTTTTCTTGTAAAATTGTGAAAGTCAAACACTATGAGGGTTGTCAGGTGTTCGAGAACAAGGTTCTGTTGGTCGAGATCATTTAGGAAGGCTAAATCTTAATTAAACGGACCTATGTGAGATTGTTATGCAAAGAAGTAGGCACAACTTAGGTGTAAGTTCGATGTTTAAGAAGACCTTTGTAATAACCAATATCAAAGCCATAGTTCAAGATGATAAGAGGCAATAATTTGATGGAGCGTATCAATAGAGTGGAGGCACTCATTGGGCCAATTGTTCAAAGGGAAGAGGAGGTCACTTTATACAATACTCGATTCGAGATATTGGCAAAACAAATCCAACAGTTACAATATCAAATAGCATATTTGATAAAGGCATAAAAGGAGACTAGGTTCAAGATGACGATCCTAAGGCGTGTTGTTGCAACACAGGATGTTGGGCATGTCAAAAGCACTTTGGTGAAAGTATGAGAGCCCCAAGTTTTTGATGGCAAGTGGAGTGCTAAAAACCTCAAAGTTTTCTTGTAGGACATTGAGTAATACTTTGCAGCAATTAAGGTTTATGATTTGAAGGTGTCAACCAAAACTATGTATATGGTACAAGACACAGAGTTGTGGTGGAGAACGAGAACTTCCAACGACATCAGTGCGGGTAGACCTCCTATTGACATTTGGGAGAATATGAAGAAGGAGCTAACGAACCAGTTCCTCCCTGACAAGACTTTATAGAGAGAGAAACTTTGAAGAGGTTAATGTAGGACCCCGGGACCTACCCCCATCACACCAGGTATTGTCCTCTTTGGTTGGGTGGAGCCACGGCTCGAACACCCAACCTCAAGGTTTTGTTG
>JANKOD010000001.1:2426692-2444630 GCA_026284645.1 Erythroxylum acuminatum
ACACATGATCTCTCTATCCTCTCAAGGTGTGAGATCTTACATTGGTTGGAGAGGAGAACGAAGTACGCCTTATAAAGGTACGAATATCTCTTCTTTATAGACGTGTTTTTTCGGATGTGGAAAGAACAAAACTGTGAGGGCCTTGGCCCGATGAGCAACCCAAAGTGAACAATATCTGTGGACGGGTGGTCTGAGCTGTTACAAATGATATCAAAGCCGATTTCTGACCAGTTGTGTCAGTGAGAACGCTGGGCTCTAAGAAAGATAGATTGTGAGATCCCACATCAGTTGGAGAGGGGAACGAAGTACGCCTTATAAGGGTACGGATATCTCTTTCCCATAGACGCATTTTCTCGGATGCGGAAAGAGCAAAATCGTGAGGGCTTTGATCCAATGGATAATCCAAAGCAGACAATATCTATAAGTGAGCGGTCTGGGCTGTTACACAAAGCTACTCTCTAATATGCTAAAGGTTCTTCTCACAACTTAACTTTTGTCTATTTATACCTAAGAACCTAACTTTTGTCTATTTATACCTAAAACTAACTCAAATAGTCATTAGACACATAATGATCTAATATATATTATGCAATATACCCATATTCTATCTATCTTACTAGGACTGTTAACAACTCTATAATATGCCAAAGGTGCTTCTGACAGCTTCCCTTCTTTCTATTTATACCTAGAACTAACTCAAATAGTTATTAGAAACATAAATTAGCTATTACTAATTTCAAAGCATGTTTTGGTTGGCCAGCATCCACATTCAACTAGCCTATGTTTGTTCAACTGGACCTAAAAGACATAATTTATTTTGTAACTTTTTGTCCATTTGTCTAGCTGAAACCCTGTAAAATTTAAGTTGAAAACTTCTAACTTTCAAGCCTTTTCAAAGATACAACACACACACCTCTTTGATAAAATTTTGATTTAAAACTATTAAAAAAATTTCTCAGAAGTTTGATTGAAGATTAATAAATTTTTTTTAATGTCAAAATAAATTTCCTCTTGATTTGTGAAAAAATGTATGTGTTATACCTTAAATGCAAATGATTATGTGATAATTGAGTTCTTTTGTTTATTGAAATAACAAAGATTAGGTTATAAAAGAGACTATAATGATTTGCCTAAATTTTAATGTATTTGATTCTTCCTTATTCTTTGTTCTTCACTTGATTTTCTTGAAGTTCTCTTAAGTTGCATTTGTGAGAGTGAGCCTTAGAAAAATTGATAAAGTTGTTCCTTTGTAACCATAAGGTTACAGGTTAAAGTCACGGAAACAACCACTTGTAAAAATACAAAAGTAAGGTTGCGTATATTATGACCTTCCCCAAACCCTCACAATGCGGAAAAGCTTGTGTACTGAATACGTTGATTTTGACTCTAACTCTTAATTTGCCTTTGTGCTATACTTTACTTATTTTCTCTATCATTTAATTGCTTGATTGATTAATTGGCTCATTTACTCTACTATTCTATTGAACTTCAACTTTCATATATTAATTAATTCATTATAACAAAATTATCAATACTACTAAAAGTAAATTATATAAAAAAATATAAAATAGGACTAACAGTAAATAAGAAGACATTTGTCTAATTTTTACTGATAAAAACACAAGAAAAACCTTTTAAAAAAATTATTGCATCGAAATATTTTCCATTTCATTGATTATTGCACCCAAATACATGGTTAATAGAAAACTCTAGCCCTTCCAACTTTTCAGACATTGAGATTTTTCTCACAAGCCTTGCAGACTTGCCAATTCACTTGTCAATATTGGGTTCCAACATCAGCAAACCAAATCTACCAAGTTACAAGCAAAGAATTCCTGAACCAAAGCCTTATACATACTGGCATGCACTCTATTGTTATTGCTTTCTTTCGAAAGTTTCAGAAGAAAGAAATTAGAAAAACCTTCCATGTTCACTCTCAGTCAACTCTTCATATTGTCCCTTACTATGTTTAGTATAAAAATCAGTAACCATTATCTTCCCTATTGCATATTGCCCTTACAATTAACATCGGAATTGTGGTGATCTTCATCTTCAAACACCACCCATACTTTGCTGATTTTCGTTTCAAGTGTGCAAGAAAAAAGTGTTGCTGACAAGTTTGGACTTTTTCCTGTCTTCTGTCCTTTCTTACCTGCTTCAATTGGCATGCCTGGTTGGAATTTTGTTGATGATTTTGTGAGACAATCTAAAACTGGTGACCTGACTTTGCTTGGCCCGTTGATCTTGCTCGATCTACTAGAGCCGTTTGAACTAGCAATATAGGTACTACATTCCTCCAATGCTATAACATGTTCCATGGTAATGATTTGTACCACTGGATATTCTAAGTTCTTGTTCTCGATAATCTGCTTGCAATTCTGGAAGAAATCGTGAAGCTGTTGGCTTTGTGGAGAGGCTCTTCTTAGAATCTGACAGGCCAAAGCTCTTGCAGGACTTGTTAAGTCAAAGAACATGTTAACAAGAGATGCTATACATTCACAGTAAGTTGTATAAACCTGAAAGCTCTCCTTCAAAATGTTATTCATGGCTGCTTGAGCCAGATTATTGTCAGATGGCAAGATATGATCTGGGGAGCACTCCAATACCCTATCTATGAACACTTGACATTTGGGCAACTTGCGAAACACCATATCTATACACTTCTCATCGTAGCATCTGAACTCCAGACCTTGAGACATTACAGGTTCGAGTTTTCCAGCTTGATTGATGACCCAACCTACTCTTTCTTCAAGATAAGCAGCGTACTTATGCAGGAAACGAACTGAAGAATCTGAATTCTTCATAAACCAGCCAGTGCTCATTTGAAGATGACCTGAAACATGAGCACCACGAAGCTGGTGCTCAAAGTTCCGATTGCCGCCACGCAACAGACGGTGAATGAGCAAGAGGGTCTTGAAGGCGACCAGGGAGTCCCTGGTCTTGCTGAGTCGGCGAGAGATTCGTTCGGCCAGAAAAGGGATTGATCCAGGGGAGTTGGAGACGAGGAAGAGGATCTCATGCATGTGCCTGTCGTCGATGGGACCACAATCATGGCCAGTTGCACGCACCACTGCAATCTCTATGTCGGAGAAGCCTTTAACTTCATGATAATTGTATATCATGGCCTTCCCTATTGATGCTTGATCTTTCACCGTGCCTAGAGCTTGCCGGAGCTTGCCATGTATGTCCACTATCACCATCTTTTTTCTCTTTTGTTGGATTGTGTGGAAGGATGCAATTTGTGTCGATATGCTTCATTACCAATAGGCTTATATATATAAAAAGGAGGAGGAGAAGAGACAAGGGAAGGCTAAATAATGGAGAATCAAATCTTGATTTAATTACATATCTAAGTCCATTAGGCTTTCTGAAACAAATAATTAAGCATGCAAAGTCAAATAAAGTTCATTTGGTGGTGATAGAGGATTAGTCTGAAAAAATTATTTAGTGTCTGTTTGGTTGATCTTTTGGTAAGTGAATAAACACTTTTTTTCACCGCAAAAGTTTTTTTTTAAAAAATGAGTGTTTAACTGTAAAATAAAAAAGTATTTTTTTAATAGATATAACCTTTTTGGCAATCAAAATATAACATTTTAAAAAATTCAAATTTGAAACTTCTAAAAAAAGTACTGTTTTAGGTAGATTTTTCAGATCAATTAATGAGCCTATTTTTTAGTCCCTTTTACTTTTATGTTTTACACATAATTTTTACAATACCCACAAACTCATCTTCACATTTATTTTGAGATTTATATAATATTATTTAGCTTTTTTATATGTTTTAATATTTATTTTTAATATTAGTTTTACTTATGTTATAATCCATATAAAAGATTTGATTAGATATATTTTTATTTATGTTTCATATAGTTTAAAATTATACAATAATTAATATATTGGGCTTTGCATATTGTTTAATATACTTTAAATAATATTTATATGCATAAATAATTTTTATTACAAAATAAAATATAGTTAAACTTAAATGTATTTTTTATTTTTATGCTACCAAACAGTCTATTATATGAATCTCTTTTTTAAATAACAACCAAATAATCAACTGACTTCTTAAAAAAAATTCTTGTAAAACAAACTCTATTAATATAAGACCGAATAAAGAAAGAATTACTCTAGCTTCAAGCAATTATTTCCCGAAAGACAGCGGAAGCTTACCGGCAGTGTGAACCGGTCTAAAAGCCATCAATATTCGAATGTTGTGGATTGGTGTAACTGAACATATGCTTTGACTTTTATTGTTCCAACTAGTCAACTCTCTCTTATTGTTGGAGTATGAACTCGTGGTGTGGGACCCAAGCATTTCAAAACGGGTCCCATCTGACCGTCAATTGCTGAGTCCCCGTGTTTTTATTGTCTTACACAAATTTCACCTCAAATTCTCCTCATCAAGCCAAACAGGAAATTCCCAAAATGTCCCTATTTTGAGAATTTATATGTTAACGAGTGCTTAAAGCGAAAAAGATTTTACCTTTTATCTTTTTATAAAAAATTATTTAAAAGAAGGGCATTTACGTAAAGTGTATAATATCTAACAGCCAGAACTGAATAACGAAGGAAGAGGTGGTGGTCTGTACGCAATTGGAAGACAAAGTCGACACGCGCTCAGTCTCGCGTCAGCTTTGCTAAGTGTAGTATAACATTCTACTGTTCTTACAAGTTACAAATGCAAACGACGTTCCACTCTGTGTGCGTTGTCGTCCATTCTCAAACTCGGCTTCCTGTTCCTGAAAGCTATCCAACCAACCTTCTCTCTTCTTTCCTTATTTTCTACTCGACCGACCCAACTTTTCATACGAGAAAACCCACTGAGTCATTTTACTTCTGCTTCACCTTCTCCATGGGGTTGGAATACTCGAAAGTTGTATGATATGGTTGATAATTGCGTCTGATTGTTAGAACACGAAATCCAAGTTGAAGAGGGTCGCCAGAATGGGTAACTGCCTAGACTCTTCTGCTGCTAAAGTTGACACCACCCAGAGCTCTCATACTCCGTCCAGTAAAGGTCTTTCCTTTTATTTGGTTTTCTTTTTCTTTTCTTCTCTTAGGCTTTTGGGCCTTACCCTTACTGTCTTGCGTGTTCAGTGCTCGTGTTTAACGGGTTTTGCTTTGTTTTCACGCAAGGTTCTTGCTTTTCTATGGTTTTTTGTCGATGAGGTTTGGATCGGTTGACTTTTGCTTTAATTGCGAGCTTTTCTTTGTTGGACTTGGCTATGGCTTGTCTTCATAGAATTATAATTGTAAAGTGTGGCCTTAGATGGTGGATTGATTTTGTTGATATGGCAAACTTTTCACTTCATCTCCATGAAGCATAATTCTTTCACTTTTCAAGCAATAGTAATATGTATTGGTTTTGCGGGTCGTTTTGCTAAATATGGCTAGTTTAGTGATTTCTATCCTATAATATGGTTCAGGAGTTACTGTTTATGCATTTTGGTTTGAGAAGCTAATATCCTTTTTACGATGGTTGGCTTTCTTCATAAATTCTTGATTTCTGAATCCTGGACATGTTGGTGAATGGACCCGCGTAATGTGTATTGTGAGATTCATTAGTTGGGAAATCATTTGATATATTCCATCTCTTGAAATTGATATGAATCGAATAGTTGTCTGCAAATGTTAGGGGCTTGATGATTTGAATGGTCAAACTTGTCAGTTTGTGCCTCTGATTTGGATATGCCCTCTCTAGTTAGAATTAGATTTATTCTTAATAAATAGGAGTCGATCATGTCGGAATTCCTTCCAATTTGATTGTTTTGAGTCGACAACTGTGGTGAGTGTGTTGGCAACAGGTGTTCCGGGTGCAGAAAAAGAAACTTCTATTTCACAAACATTCTCTTTGATTTAAGAGCTCAAAGTCTTAATACAGTAAGATAATTAAACCTTTTTCTTGTATGTTTAGTGTAATGGTAAAGGCATGGCCAAGCCGGAGACATGATGCCCAAGATTCCATTTTCCATAATTTGACATCAAAACTGAAACTCTGCTCAGTTTCCATTTTCCATAATTTGACATCAAAACTGAAACTCTGCTCCTCTTTCTTTAATTGTGTGCATCAGGTGCTTCAAGACTATCTAGCAAAACTAGCCGTTCATCTGTCCCTTCCAGTTTGACTATCCCATCATACAGTGGAAAGAGCAATTTTGACAGCCTTCCTACACCAAGAACTGAAGGTGAAATATTGGGGTCTCCAAATGTAAAAGGCTTCACATTCAGCGAGCTAAGAAATGCCACTAGAAACTTCCGTCCTGACAGTCTTCTTGGTGAAGGGGGGTTCGGTTATGTTTTCAAAGGTTGGATTGACGAACATACATTGACTGCTGTGAGGCCTGGGTCGGGAATGGTTGTTGCAGTCAAGAAGTTGAAACCTGAAGGTTTTCAGGGCCACAAAGAGTGGTTGGTAAGTTTCTTGTTTTTTCCCCCTTTTTGTACAAGTTTGTTTTTTTTTAAACGGTACTTCTCATAATGAAGATTTCCTTTTCACTTAAATAATAAATTTCCTGTTATAGACAGAAGTAAATTATCTCGGGCAACTTCATCATCCAAATCTCGTGAAACTGATTGGATTCTGCTTAGAAGGTGAAAATAGGCTGCTGGTATATGAATTCATGCCTAAAGGGAGCTTAGAGAACCATCTGTTTAGAAGTAAGTAACTTTGAATTTATTTAGAATCTTTTTCTTTGCCTACCTTATTCTTTTTAGAAGTAAGTAACTTTGAATTTATTTAGAATCTTTTTCTTTGCCTACCTTATTCTTTAAGTTAGTTTCCTTTCGACAAATGGTCCTTCTGTAGTTGTCCAGAAACAGGAAAGCAAGAAGACACTCTGCTATTGGTTTTGTTGGTATAGTGAAGCCTTTTTGTCTTTTGACATAAAGTGACTGCAGTTCACAAAATTGTTATTTCTGGAATTATGCCAAAATAATGGGAATCTCTATTTCCCACAGTGATAGGTAAAAGGTTAGTTATGTTATTGTCTCTTTCCACCTTAGGTAGATACTTTGTCTGTGGTCGGTCACTGTAGGACTTTGACCCCTCATGCAAGTATCATGTTAATCCTCATCCTTTAATTTGCTAACTCTCCTCTGTTTTCCATTATCACTCTCGCTAGCCCTTTTCCCGTTTCCTTCTTTGATAGACAAAATATACATTTATTTGGTTCAAGGGTAAGTGCCTTTTTAATGAAGAAGAAAATTTGGGACTTGGGTAGTCATGATGACCAGGAGACTCTCTTTGGGGGATCATCTATCGTTGCTTCTGAATTTCCATTTAATCTATGGACCTGTTATCTCAGAGGTTCCTACTGCTGCTTTGTGTTGTAGTCTAGGCCTTGCCTCACTATGAGCTAGTGATCATTGGCTTGAAATGCCATCAACTACTCAACTACGTAACTAGAAGCAAGGCTCTCCTCATATTTCAATGTTTTGAATTTCTCAGGATACAAACCAGCTTCTTTCATTTGGGTCCTGACCTCCTGTACATGGTTAACAGACTCTAGTACATAGAAATGGACAAATTTTGTTGTGCAGTGATTTGATGGACTGACTGAAAGGCCTAAATTGGAAAAGTTATCCACGACAAAATTTCATTCTGAATTTACTACATGTGGTTTAAAAGTGGCTTTGAATGGAATGTGCTGACCATGAAACTCTTGTGCATACGGTGTAGAAAGCTATCTGATCTTTGATGTCAAATTTTGATTTTTAGGAGGGCCACAACCCCTGTCATGGGCAGTACGAATGAAAGTTGCCATAGGTGCTGCTAGAGGGCTCACTTTCCTTCATGATGCAGAGTCCCAAGTTATATATCGTGATTTCAAGGCTTCTAATATTCTACTTGATGGGGTATACTGAGCTTAAAGTGCATGAATTCATGCTCTTTTTGTTTTCTTCATGTTCTTCTTTGCCTTTCAACTTGCATGATCTTTTACAATGATTTAAAAGTAATATCCTGGAATTAAAATGCTTTGTTTGCAGGAATTCAATGCAAAACTTTCTGATTTTGGATTGGCGAAGGCAGGCCCCACTGGTGATAGAACTCACGTGTCAACACAAGTTGTGGGTACTCATGGGTACGCAGCTCCTGAGTATGTTGCCACAGGTCTGCCAGTTGCTCTTTTTTCCTTGATATTTTTAAGCAAATTTAAATTCTTAATTATCTCTAATTCCTACAATTATGTTGCAAAATAAGCTAATTTATTAAAGACATCTTTTTTTTGTGAACTAAAACTTTATATCTTAAGTAAATCAATAGTCTGGGTTGATCATTAGCTAGTGACTGTTGTTTGATGACTTGTATCCTTCTTAGGTCTTCCGAGAAAAAAACTTTTAGTTCTGGAGCGATAGTTGTTAAGAAGGTTCTTTACTGAAAGATGTTGAAAAGGTCTGTCACTGCAAAGATGTGGTAGTTCACGAAAAACACAGATTCCAGAGAACGAGCGTAATACTTAAATAAATCATGGTGATATGAGTGCCAAAGATGGCTTTCTTAGAACGTAAATGCTCTTGTTGTAGTTTCTGAAGGAGAGATCTATTTCTTTGTGTTGCATGTTTTTACATTTTGCCTCAGAATTGTGACTTCTTTTATTTTCCAATATAATCAGGTCCATGATACTAATGTATGCATTTACTTTCCAAGTTTTTACAGACGATTTGAGCATGCTCTGATTTAATATCTTCACCGATAATCTGTAACCGGTCTTGTACATATATTCATTTTAAATGTTATATTTTGAGTCAATTTATCTGCGTGACATAGCTTCTTTTAATCAACAGGCCGGCTGTCAGCCAAAAGTGATGTCTATAGTTTTGGGGTTGTCTTGCTTGAATTACTATCCGGGAGACGTGCTGTTGATAAAAGCAAGGTTGGTTTGGAGCAGAGTTTGGTAGATTGGGCTAGACCCTATTTGGGTGACAAGAGGAAAGTATTTCGGATTATGGACACAAAATTGGGAGGTCAGTATCCTCAGAAAGGTGCCTTTACGGCCTCAAGCATTGCCTTACAGTGCCTAAACATTGAAGCCAAGTTGAGGCCTCGTATGTCTGACGTATTAGCAACTCTGGAGGAAATTGAAGTTTCAAAAACTGCAGCAAAACATTTTCCATTGAATCATCCAGCAGTTCGTTCACCTGTTTGTAGGTCGCCATTGAGGCAGCATCAGTCCCCTCTTCGTTTTACGCCTAATGCATCCCCATTGCCATCTCACCGACAGTCCCCACGATTACGCTGAGTGAAGAATATCATCATCTGTAAATTGTTTTGAATTGCTTCTGCATGGATGTAGAATTTGATAGGCTGCCTAACTTAATATAATTTTGAATCCAGTGTTGTTAAAGCATATTAGCACCGAAAATACTGTAGAAGATTGTACCAGTGTTATAGGAGATTTTAGCTTTCTTACACAGCAGTCATCTGTATAACATTTGTAGGTATCTAGTTTTGATACTGTCTTGGCTCATTCTGTCATACAATTTTCTGTACAATTGTTTAGCTTTTCATAGCAACTGGTAAGTGGCAACATGAACATGACATATTGTAGTTATTGGGGTTGCACTAGGGCACTAGTTTTATCTGCTTGGAATCTTAGTAAATGTTACAATTTCACCTGGCAAGCGGGCAGAATGAAATTATGCACAGAATTTGAACTTGGAATCGAAGTACTGAAAAACTTTGCAGGTTTGCTGGATAAATCAAAAGGTCAGTTTACTAGGCAATCTCATGTTTGTGCAAGTAGATGATAAAAGTCAATTGCTTTTTGGCCTCCCTTGTTTGGCTGCAATAATTGTTCTAAATCCATAACTTCAGCCATTGTTGGTCTGGCCTTAGGATTTGACTTAAGGCATCGTAGATTATTTTGGCTAACTTTTCAGCCTCTTCCATAGGAATGTGCCCGTCAAGTTTCTTGTCAATAACATGATGCAGTTGCTCCGTGTTGCGAAGGAGTGGTTTAGCCCATTGCACTAGATTTCCTGTTTGTCCATCTGCGCAAGTTCTGACTGCACCGCAGCCTGACAATATCTCCGGAGGTACCACACCGAAGCTATATACATCTGTTTTCAATGTCAAGCGATCTGTAACAAAAAGAAGAAGAGTGTATCAGCTACAAAATTCTATTATAATGAATCAAAATCTAAGTTGTCTTCATAACCACTTTCAGACTGTTCCTGTAGCTACATATTCAGGAGCAAAGTAACCTCGTGTCCCGAGTCCTCTAGTTGATATCTGGCCCTTGGCACCATCATATCCAAACTTAGCCGACCGAAGTCTGAGAGCTTGCCATTGAAGTCCTTAAACCAACATTGCTCATGGTTTAGTGTAAACAAAATAACAGCACCTGAAAATCTGCAGATTTATCAGAGGCTTGGTAATGAAAATTCACACTGTCAAGCAGAATATTTGAGGCTTTGAAGTCACGATGAATGATCAGCTTTCGATTGGTGTGAAGATGTTGTAAGGCCCTCGCAGCTCCAACAGCTATCTTGATTCTCGTTGACCACTAGTTGCTTCTCATGCTCTGTTTAAACCCACCAAGAATTTGTTTCAGTATTTTTCTCTCTGGATTGTTTTTACCCGAGTTATTCGTATGAACTTGCTTGGAAAATTGTGTAAAGTTACTTACCTCTGCAAATATGTGCATCCAAGCTACCTTCTGCCATGTACTCGTACACCAACATTTTACGCTTACCTTCACAGCAGTACCCTATGAGGTTGGCTATGTTTGGATGATTCAATCTGCTCAAGATTTTGATTTCATTCTGGAAAGATGAAAGAGAATTGAGAGATCAGACCAGCCATTCATGGTGTCCTTGTTGTCTATCTTTTCTAAGTCTCTTGACAGCTATTGCAGATGCTCCATTACTTGGTTTTGCAGTTCTCATGGTGGAAAAGTTGATATACCCTGTGTAAACTTCACCAAGTCCTCCTTGGCCAATAAAGTTCTTCTCACTGAAGTTTTGGGTGGCAGCTTTTAACACGCTGTAGGGAAACAATAGCATTTCACCTTATATTCGTGCAGTACATCATCTTTCTCATTCACTTCCTAGATGAGCCAGCCCGTTGCAGTGGCCGGAAAACTATCTTTCACATACTTACTGCCTCTGACTACATGAAGAAACACTTTCAATAATCAAAATTTGATTCAGAAGAAAAGTATACAGCACATTTTACACCAAGGTTTTACATAGTGAAGCGAGTGATATGATTGCATCAATTTCCAACCGTCATTGTTTCAATAACGTTCTAATAATGACTCAGCAATATTTTGACCAACACTACAATTCCAAGGAGCTTGGACTCTGACAACCTCATTTTCATCACCTGGATCTAAAAGACGAAGGCAGGACTAGGACTAAGTGTACCTTTCAGAGAGTCGGAAGAAACAGTTAGAATCCTGGCAGGAAATGGCTTAGATCCTCTGCAGCCAGAAATTTGGATTCCATCTTCTGCTTGAAGAGAAACAAAAACACAAAAAAGCATCGTTTCACAATCAATGAGTGGAAATATCGACAACGTATTAAGTACGAAATCAAATATGAATAAATCAGGAGAAAACCAGTGTGAGGTTGAGGAAAGTCAGATAGTTTGTTGGTGGATTTATGAGCATGTTCCCTCAGGCAAATCCCCATGACCACCACTCATTGTAAGGGGAAAAAAAAAAGACGGGGTCTTAGGCAGAAGCTGGCGCAAGTGACCTGTAGCAAAGTTGAGAGACTGTGGACTGTGGGATGCTAGGAACTGTATAAAACGTTAATGGAGAAGATTTTTAAGGGCCTGCCCCCGATAAAGCTGATGATGGAATGGCCAATGCGAGGAATTGTGCGGAGTTCCAAGCTAACTCAATCGGTGTGCCAATATTAATTTGTTTACTTCGCCTACTGTCTACTCATTTTGGTACCGTTCAGTTTGCTCATATTTATCGTGAAGGAACTTTGTGGTAGATTGTCTTTCACATCATGCGTATTCTTTTGATCCGAGGTTGCACTTTCTTGTTGACCTGTCATCTGCAATCAAACCGTGACTTTTTCATGACTTGATAGGAGTCACTTATCTTAGATAATTTGTATTTTTAAGACTGTGCCTTCTTAAAACACCAAAAAAAAAAAAAAACAACTTGGTTCATTACGAAAAAAGAGAGGGCAAACTATAACGAAGTTAGTTGGGTTTGGGCTAAACTGCTAAAGGGTTGGTCTTGCTTTCTCCAAAATGGTGTTCTATCTTCCACTTTCTATGCATAAGCCCGATGGGTTCAAATGTTGGAGTATCGCAGATCCAAAATGCAAATTGAAGTAGAAAAGAAAAACTAAAACGAAGGTCAATCAACAGAAAACATTGCTTAAATCCGATTTCAGCTCCGATTGTTCAACTTGGACCGGCGGTCTCGTAACTAAAACACCTTTCACTTTGGTTCCTCGCGACTACTGATTGAGTTTTCCTCTGAAACGACCAACCCCTACGCAGGTGTTTTTCAATCAAGTTTTATTCTTGAAGTTTTCTTTTAATAGGTTTCATCTGTTTGGCTAGTAAATTTTATTGTGTAATTCTTGAGTTTGATTAATTTCTTAGTTTTGATCTGGGCTTTATTTTGCTTTCGGAGATTTGCAGGTTAGTAATGTTGGGGACTGTGTAATTGTTAGGAGCGAGAGAAAAAGAGACAGATTCTTGTGTGTTTTAATAGTTGGAAGAGAATGGTGTTGGTATTGGCTATAGGGGACCTCCACATACCTCACAGGGCAGCTGATCTGCCTCCTAAGTTCAAGTCTATGCTTGTGCCTGGCAAGATTCAGCACATTATTTGCACTGGCAATCTCTGTATTAAAGTAATCATACTCCTCTTTGTTCCTCGTTTCAATTTCAGTTGTCTTATCTTTTTGCTTAAGTTTTATTTAGAGTTGCATGTATTGCACATAATGAGTTGTTACAACTTACAGTGCTCTGGTTCCCCTTCTTCCAATGTTTGGTTGATTATTGTCGATTACTAATTCACGTCTATTAATTGAACTTTTGGTTTGTCTAATTGTTTCTTCTATTGTTTTATGAATCAATATCTTGTTTAAGTTATGGACCTTTCTTACTGTGGGTATTATAGAACTTTTGAGGAGACCATTCATATTTTGATTTGTTGGATTATGACAAATATGTGAACCATTCTCCTCTTCTAATGGATTCTCATTCAATAACTACATATGGGCTGGGGTAGACGGGTAGTAGATGTGCAGATGTGGTATCAGAGTATTGGAGAGAGCAAATATGCTGTGTAATAGAGAGCTCCTGAGTATACCTATAGTCTTTTGATTAGACTGCTGCAAACCCAAACAAATCGTTTGGTTTCCTTCACAAATTGAGTATGGATCCTTACTACCCTTTGATCACCTCGAGCAAGGTAAATCTTATTTTCATGACGATGAAATTCTCCCTGTAATCCTTCTCATTAGTTCTTGTATGTTGTTTGAAGAAATTCTCTCTTATAATTATATAGCTTATTTTCCTACAAAAACCTGTATCCTTCTTCTTTTATTCCTATCTTTCAATGTACATATCTGTAGTAAATATTGATGCTGTAGTAAATATTGATGAACGCCGGCATATGTCTTGTGGAACACACTTTTATCTAGTAATTGAACTAAGTGGTTTGCCTCATCAGGAAGTGCATGATTATTTGAAGAGCCTCTGTCCTGATTTGCATATTACAAGAGGTGAATTTGATGAAGAATCGCATTATCCAGAGACTAAGACCCTTACTATTGGCCAATTTAAGCTCGGAATATGCCATGGTCATCAGGTTTGGATTTTCTTCGTCTTAGTTTAACCTAATATTGATTAGGATTTACTTTTAATCCTCTTCACTTTATTGCTAAATAGAAGAAATTCACCTTTACAGATGACAGATTGTGATAAGACACTCAGTTTCTTACAATTACTTACAATTACCATACTTTGATTTTGACAATGGGTTATGCCATGGGGAAAAATGAAATCATGGTTTAGTGACATGATACTGCTTTGTACAATTTTCTATTGGTAGTGTCTACGAGAATATAAAGTTGTGTATCCAGTCATATATAGAATAGACTTCCTGTGCTGAAGTGTTAATAACTGTCCAACGGGAAACTCTGATAAAAGATTAGTTGTGTGAAAAGGTGAAGGTTTTTTTTTTTTTGCTATACCTTTGATATATGTGTGTACCTGTTCTGCAAATACAACTGTATTTTCTGAGAACATCTTCAAGTAATAAAGAACACTAGTTCTTTGATTCTGGTTTTCATTTTCAGTAATTAGATCAGGGAATTAACTTCATCTAATTGCAATGAAATACTCATAAAGCAAAAGGGTCTGATTTTACTTTCAGTTTGCATATTTTCCTTATTTTCTCTTATGCTAACATACAATCACCAATTTTTACGTAGGTCATTCCATGGGGAGACTTGGATTCTCTAGCAATGCTACAGAGGCAACTGGATGTGGACATCCTAGTCACTGGCCACACCCATCAGTTCAAAGCCTATAAGCATGAGGGTGGTGTGGTAATAAACCCCGGCTCGGCAACTGGTGCCTACAGCAGTTTCACGTATGACGTGAACCCGAGTTTTGTGTTAATGGACATTGATGGCTTGCGTGTTGTGGTGTACGTGTACGAACTAATTGATGGAGAAGTCAAGGTTGACAAAATTGATTTCAAGAAAACAGCTACCACACGCTGATAATGCTTTGACTCCTGCAGTTCCTTAATATTTGACCATGTTGAAAGGTGCTTACTTGGGATGACAGCTGATGTCAAAAGAACACTTTTTGGAATGTATAAGACAAGGGTTTCATGATTGTTGAGATTGAGATCGTTTCTTGTTTGCTTTCGGAAATAAAGCATACTAAGGGTTTTCCTTGCTTGATAGATAGGTCTTGGAATATGCAGTCATCCCGTTTTTGTTGAGGTCAGAGATCAATTAACTTGTAATTAACTCTATGATACTAATATACTTGTGTGTTGTAAAAAAGTGAATTAATTATTTCAAAAGAAATATTTAGGATTGACTAAGTTTAATCACGAATGAATCCGATTCCAGAACAAAGTATTATACCAGACTCCAAATCTCCTTTTCTCTTTCGGATTATACCAGACTCCAAATCTCCTTTTCTCTTTCGGATTAGGATACCTGAAACTCATAAATAACAAGTATCGGACTCCGTATTGATGTTATCAAGAAAGTTGAATTGGGTTTCAACATGATCGAGAAGGAAACTTTGGATTTTCAACTCTACGGATCACCAAAGTTAAAGCTTTACCAGATTAATGTTTCTCGGAGGCGGCGGTCGCCAATGCAAGTTGTCTTGACCATCGATTACAAAGCCAAACAAAGATTATTTCGTCGATCATTCAAAGGGAGAAAACTCCTTATTCATGAATTCAGTGAAGAGCTGCGTACGTTCACGTTTACGGTAAATACAGCCATTAACTTTGAGAACATCACTGCACAGTACATTGGTCGACTTCGAAATCCAGAGGGGTCATTCAGTAAGAGTGATGAGCATGTGATTAACAATGCTTTGGAAACGATTCGGGGAGTTGTCTTCGGGGTCTCCGAGAAGGGCCGAGAATACCTGAGACTATTTTTAGAGCTTGAGACAACTCAAGAAGTTGTGTTCGAGGAAAGAGACCTCTTAAACAGGTCCATATATCATGAGAAAGATCTAAGAGACCGCTGTGTAAGAGAGGCATGTTTGCAACTGGAAAGAAAAAATTCTAGGATGGTACGAACTAAAGGAGAGGAACTGAAGTTAGAGTCTGTGCAAGTGGACAAGAAGACTTGCGACGAGTGCACGATTTGCTTGGAGAAGATGAAGGGGTCGGCGACAAGAATGTGTTCCAATGATCACTTGTTCCATGGGAAGTGCATTGTCATGTGGTTAGCGAAAAACAGCTCTTGTCCCGTTTGTCGTTCTGAATTGTCCACATCCAAGGTCGACCGATGAAGATTTGGTTTTTGTTATTACCTTCACAATTTCTTTCTGTTTTTCTAGTATTTCCTTACAATGTACAACCAACTTTTTGTTCATCAGACAATGAATCTTGAACTAATTATGTCATCCATTGATTTATGTGATTTTCTTTTCTTGGGATGATTTTTTCTAATAACAACGACAACAACAACAACTACGATGATAACATAAAAATCCTGCTAAATGTGAAGTTTTGAGAGGTCGAATAAATATAGTCTTATTTTTAATTAATAAAATGATTGTTTCCGAGTAACCTATATTAAATAACATCAAAATTTTGATATATCATGTAATAGTAACAAACAACTCACTTCAATATAGTACTTAATGTCACCATTCAACAAACTTAACCCAGAAAACAGATGTTGAATAAGAGCTCGAGACACCCCATTGATAAAGCTTGACAAGAACACTGCTGCTTAGTGAAGAGCTACGTAAGTACAAGATTATATCATCATGGACAAGAAGACGTCAATAGAGAATTCATACATCACGGAGATAAAAAGGCGGCGTCATATTTACGGATTGGCTCCAGGGTCTCCGAGAAGTGCCCACCAAGCGTGAGAACGTGCTTAAAGGATGATAGAATAACTTTTGATTCGTAAGGGAAGTCAAAAATATATATAAAGGATTAATATAATAAATAATGGCTGAAGAATAGAAAATCTTAAAAGCAAAAACACTCTGGCAGGTAAATGGTGCCTGCTAAGTGGTGACCATCCATTTCCACGTATGATAAAATGAATTAAAAAAAATGTGAGATCGTAATTGTAAATGTTAGTAAGACCTGAAATGTAAAATTTTACACCAATTTATAGTATTTTATTGATAATTTGTAAATCAAAATTTTCTATTAAACTTAAGTTCTAGCTTCGTTACAACAAAAATGACATTTGGCTACGAAAAATTCTGTTACTAAATATACCAAAATAAAAACGTTGTCAAATTCCCGTAATTGAAAATTGTAGACGACGTTTTTCACAAATTGTCGCTAATAGTTTTTGCCTATGTTTTATTTCTGTAGAGAAAAAACTATTAACGACGTTTTAAGAAATCATCACCAATATATTTTGGCTACGTTTAATTTTTGTAGCTAAAAATTTGTAGCTATGTTTTTATAAACATAGTCAAATGTTTTTAGTTACGTTTTGTAAAACATAGTCAAGTTTTTAATATACATTTTAACAAAATGTCATACAATGTTAATTATAATTATTTGTGACATTTTAATCCATATTATTATATATAATATTTAGATTTTTTGTGTTAATTTATTATACAAAAATAATTGATAATTTGAAGCATTGTATATAAAAAAATAAAATATCATTAAATTATATTAACAAAAAGAATATTCTTCGTATACAAGATTTTAATTACAACTTTAATAACTCTTATAGATAAAATAATAAATACAAAGACTGGTTTACAAATTATAAAAAATTAGAACGTAACTAGAATAACTCTAGGTTTGTTCACGTCGATGAGAGCAACTTCATACGTCAGTCATCATATACAAAAGATTAGCTATGAGAATCATGAAAGCAATTTGAAGATCTGAAATTATGCATAATTAAGCTAGTTTGTTCTCAATTAGGGAAAAAAAAGTAGGGTGATAGAATGAGAAAGTAATCCAGGAAAATATTCATTGAAAACCATTAAGTATCTTTCAAAGTATTTCTAAAATGTCGATGAATGAAACTCATTCCTTAGTAGTGACTATTTATTAAAAATATTTTTAATACTAATTAATTAAATACAAATAATTAATTATAATATAATTAATCAAAATAATAATAATTAATTACATTATGATTAATTAATTACAATATAACTAATTCATTAATTAAAATATTGTACTTAATTAACTAATTAAAATATAATTAATTGAAATAATATAATTAATTAATTACAATATAATTAATCAAAATATAA
>JANKOD010000001.1:2466030-2487293 GCA_026284645.1 Erythroxylum acuminatum
TGGGAAACACCTTGTGAGCCACTATTTTGGTTTTATCTCTATATACCTACTATTTGTAATAGTGGAAGAAATATTCTGAGTTTTGTCCGTGGACGTAGCCTAAAGTTAAGGGTGAACCACGTTAAATATTCTGTATCCATTTTGCTTATTTTATTTTTCCTTTTCACAAAATACACCCGCTGCGCCCAACATCAAAGCAGGTTGCTTTTATGTTAGTCATTAACACCTCGAAATGATAGATTATGTCACGTGTTAGACCTACACGTGAGAAGGGTGTGTTGAAATATAAAGAGTGGGAGTTTGTCCCACATTGAAAAAAAAAAGGAAAGAAGACTAACATATAAGTTTAGTGGACTATTCCACCTATCATCAATTGGTTTTAGAATGAAACTTCACTTAGACTTGTATGTGGTCTAACTTTCCTTTTCGTGTGAGCCCGAAGCCCATTGTAAATTCTAACAATTTCATAAACTAAATTATATAAATAAATTGCTTAGCTCGATTAAATTAAAAGACACAAAATAAGATTGAATAGTAACACACTCCAAAATGTTGAACTCCGAAACTTGACAATTTAAGTCCCGTCGCACAAGTTGAATAAGCCCTTTTAAGAGACTTTGCGTTTCTGACTTGGTGTGTGACATAATAAAAAGCCTTGGTTGCAGTACCTAATCTTATCAGCAAATTATGGTTTTTTTTAAAAAAAATGAGTCTGGAGATTATGAACCTAGTCGGAAACATGGATAGATTGCAAATGAGTAATGCTAGGATCATTTATGCAGATTATATTCTGACTTTTCACAGCCGGATTCGTGCTCATCGTCCGTCCTGCTATACCCTTTTTCACTTTTCAGCTATTCTTTGATATGCACCAAATTCCTGGACAGGATATGCTTTTCTGTATGTGTATGCGAATGATACATTGTGATAATGTAACGAAAGGGGATTCTTGTGCAATGCAAGTGGTTTTTTTTTTCCATTTTATCCCTTATTAAGTAGCTAACATATATTTGTTATGGGAATGGTTAACTTAGAGAAGTTTTGATTTTGTTTCTTTTGTGAAACAAAGTCGAAAATAGAAAACAAAAAAGTTGATGGATGCGAAATTAAAGAGTGGGGTTGCAATGGGGAAGATATTCTGACCATTCACATCATTTTATATTCTAATTTTCAATCTATCCCGAAATCTGACCAGGTTCAATCTTGTGAATGGCTCTCCATTCCCGTTACTCATGGTCCCCTTGCAAACGAGGCCATTATTATGACATGATCAGTTGTGTGGATTCACATACTAGAAAAACAACATTATAAATAGGAAGAGCTGTGTTGAGAAATAAGCAATAGAAACTGAAGGCAAAGAATTAAGAAAGTCAGCTGTCCCCTAGAGTTTCCCTGACCACTTCATTGGGGGCAATTCTATTCTATACCCTTTATATACTATGGTAGCCCTACTGAAGTGTTTGGGGGAACTCTTGGAGCCATTTGACACAATTTATGCGTCCTGGAAGCTTTATGTGCTGCAATGGTTTCAGGACTTCAATCTTTTTAACAAAGTCATCCAAGGTCTTGTAAGAATGTAGTTCCTGGTCTCTTCTTTCATGCCATGCCTACACAGGTTCCTTTCTATTGTTGCCAATCTCTTCTCTTGTGAGACTGATCTATCTCTAGTAAAGGGTTCAAGTCGTGACTTGCAATGTTGTATTGGTCGGGAAACAAAGAGAGATGGTCTCCTAATCTCTGTTAAATCGAACTTGTTATTGACCAGTCTTACTCATTGCACACTCGTAATTATGAGTTCCACCAATTTACAATCAAACATTACAATTTGTGCATTAATGATTATAGTTTTACCAATATAAAATAAAACATTGCAACTTGATTTATAGAAATATTTAGTTTTATTGTCTTTCTCATTTTTTTCATATTTGTAATTTTTATTCTTTCTCTTGAATTAGTGGTAAAAATAATTTTCTAGGCTTTCTAATTTTATTATTAATAAATTGTGTATCTTTGGACTAATTCATTGATCCTACTAAAGTGAACTTTAAGTAAGCCTTTTGAGTTTTCTTTTCGATAATATTCAACTGACTTACCACTGCTTAAACTATTGCTTCTATTGTTAATAATAAATTTCTTGTTTTTGCTAATTAGAGGTAACGTAGTACTTATTATAATATGCATAGTGCAAAATATTTTAACGTAATTATTCATAAATAATAGTTAGTCTTGTACAAAATATTTTTATGGAAGGTGGATGTGAGAGAAGTTTTTGGATATATTAATTTTTTGAGATAACATTTTCAATATATTATAAGTAAGGAGTATGATCTCATTCCTCCTTTTTACTTGATTATAATTATTCAGACATTACAACATTTTATGAAGTTAGTTACATGAAATTAAACCATTAGTTAATATAATTGTTACATTTGAATTTTTGTTTTTTTCCACATAATTGATTGATTAAGTTTAGATCATTTTCCTCAGATTCTCAAGTAAAGGATAAAGCATGAGCATACTAAATGGCTTTTTAGATGGGATGTTTTATATGATATATGTAATAAGTTGTTTTATGACAACGAAGGAAGATCCATATTCTGCTTCACCTTCCTTTGCTCACTATCAATTTTTATCAACAATCAAATAACACTCTCAACCTCGATAGACCTCCATAATAGATCGCCAAAATGATTAATTGGAGTACATGAACAAGTTATTACAATTTGACATATATTGGAGTAAGTCAATAATTCTAAGTTTCTTTGTTGTGGTATATTTTGTATAATATAATGGTAAATTTTATATGATGTAGTGGTAAATTTTCTATATTATAATGGTGTACTTATTTTTAGGGTGTTAATAGGAATCGTTATGTGTATTAACTAGTTAATAATGTAAACTTATGAAAAGAATTATGGAAATGTATACATCTTAATTTTCATAGTCTTTTATTTACTGATGACTTATTGCTCCTTTATAGTGCAAATTCGAATTATATTAGTACTTTGATGAATGACTTTAGGTGCTTTAAGTAGTTGTCTGGATTGGAAATCAACAAGGAAAAAAGTTCGGTTTTTATATCTTCATCTACTGCAACTTATTCTCCTTATATTGTGAGAATTTTTCATATTCTGATTTAATACTTATAAATGGTGGTTCAATGTTATGAATTTACTGGATATTAATGTCTTATTTTTGTGGTAACAATCAATGTGTTTGATGGGAGCACATTGATATAGTTTTCTATTACATATTTGGGGTCCCTAAGATTCTTTTCTCTTATGAAAATATGCACCATCAAATTGAGAATAGAGAGTTTAAAACAATTCCAAAATGCAAACTCTTCAAGCAAAAACATCAATGACTCAAGGTATTTCTTTTTCTCTCACATTTAGTTGATATATTATTCTAACGTATATTATTGTTGAATATATATGTAAGAATTGACTTACATTTGGTATCAGAACTAATAACTTCTACCTTGTTTTAGTTTTTGGATAATTTCAAATTATGAAAAAAAAATCAATTTTGCTTTTTAGAGTTATTTTTGAATGTTTTTTCTGCTGGCATTCGTGTTTCTATAGAACAATATGACAATGGTCGCGCTCTACTGAAGGCTATTAATGAGCAATTAGAAACTCCAGAAAAATAACTTACAAGCATCCTGATTATGAGGTTTTCATCTACAAGGCTCATCGGTGTCTGAGGTGCGTGTGAGCATATCATAAAGAAGAGGGACATTGCAGCTCAGTAAAAGAAACTTGAGGTTAAGATGTCTGATTCTTTCCTCCTTACCACCATACGAGCCCTTTAAAATCTCTTATAATACACATAAGGATAAGTGGTCAATGAATGAATTAATGACCATATGTGTTGAAGAAGAAAGGAGGTTATCGATGGAACAAGTAGAGAGTTTGTAGAGTGCACATCTAGTTGCTCAGGGAAAAAAAATCAAGCCAACACAAGGGGAAAAGGTTAAATACCTTCCCTAGCTAACATTAAAAAGGAATTCAAGTGTTTTGTTGGCAAGAAAAAAGAACACATGAAGAAGGATTGTGTCAAAAATAAGGAATGACTTGAAAAGAAAGGTAATATATAATCTCGCTAGTTTATTTTGAATCTAATAAGGTTAAAGCTTCTCATGACACATGGTGGATTAATTCTAGTTGTACAATTCATATTATAAATTAGTTGTAGGATTTGCAAAACCCAAGGAAACCAGTAGGAAGTAAGCAGTATATCTTATCCAGAAACAAGATACGTTCATGTGTTGAGATTGTTGGGGATTGCAATCTAAATTTATGTACTGGTTTTATTTTAAAATTAGAAAAAACATTTAATATTCCCAATTTCTCTAGGAAATTGATTTCAGTTTCAAGACTTGTACTATTTGGATATTCCTTTCATTTTTCAGATGAATCTTTTAAGTTAAATTATAAATTTGAATTTGTTGGGAATAATATACTATTTGATGGTCCTTTTTGTTTTAATTTACAAGATAATACCAGTTACAATACAACACTTGTTCATGTTGGAATAAAACGTTGTGTCATGAATGAAAATTCCTCTATGTTTTGGCACCGGAGATTATGGCATGTCTCTATAGAAAAGATTAAAAGAGTGGTGAATGATGAAGTACTTAGTACTTTGGATTTACTGATTTTGAAACTTGTATGGATTGTATAAAGGAAAAGTTGACCAAAAAATCAAAGAAAGGTTCCAAGAGAGGTTTAGACATATTATAGATTATACATACGGATATTTGTAGTCCAAATATAGACCCGTATGGTCAGAAATACTTTATCTCATTTATAGATAATTACTCACAATATATGTATCTATACTTGCTTCTATATGTTTTCAAAATATTCAAAGCTGAAGTGGAGAAACAAAGTGGTAAGCAAATTAAGATCATGAGATTTGATAAAGATGGGGAATATTATGGTAGATATACCGAAGGTGGACAAGTACCTGGTCCATTTGCAAGATATCTTCAAGAAAATGGGATAGTGGCCCAATATACTATGCCGAGATCTCCGAACCAGAATGGTGTGACAGAAAGAAGAAATCGAACATTATTGGACATGGTACGGAGCATGTTGAGTAGCTCCAAACTTCCTAAATCCTTGTGGACTAAAACTCTTAAGATGATAGTGTATATATTAAACTGAGTATCAACCAAGGTTATTCCGAAGACACCATTTGAGTTATTTAAAGGTTGAAAATTTAGTTTGCAACATATAAGCATTTAGGAATGTTTGTTTGAAAAAAGAACTTATAATCCATAAGACAAGAAATTGGACCTAAGGACCGTAATTAGGTATTTCATTGGATATAGGTCTAAAGGATATAGGTTCTTTTGTCTATCATATCACACTAAAATTGTGGAATCAAGAAATGTAAAATTTATTGAGAATGACTTGATTAGTGGGAGGGAGCACCTCAAACAATAAGGTGATTGTCTTTTACAATGCTCCTCAGGTTTAAATAGATGTTGTACAACCAATCGTTAAAATTCAACAGCCTACGGTCAACATAAATGACAATCAAGGAATTTCACAAGTTGCTGTTAATTTAGTAGATCCAGTTATTCAAAAATTACCTTATTAAAGCATTCAGAAACTAGTCGAACAACAAACTCTACAGGAGGATGTTAGTGCAACATCAAGGAGATCTACTAAAATAAGGAAATCAACTATTTTTAGTGATTATGTTGTATATCTACAAGAATTTGACTAAAATTTAGGAGCCAAAAGTGATCTTAAGACCTTTTCACAATCGATAAGTTGCAAAGAATCAAATTTATGGTACAATGCCATGAAGAAAGAAATGAATTCCATGAAGAATAATGATGTTTAAGATCTTGTTGAGTTGCTTAAAGGAGCAAAACCCATACGCTACAAATGGGTATTTAAGACAAAGAAAGACTCATTAGACAACATTGAGAGATACAAGGCAAGAATCATTGCTGAAGGATTTACTTAAAAAGAAGGCATCGATTACATAAATACATTTTCTCTTATGTCTAGAAAAGATTCACTTTATATAATTTTACCATTAGTTGATAACTTTAACATGGAATTGCATCAATGAATGTGAAAATGGTCTTCTTAAATGGTGACCTAGAGGAAGAGGTTTACATGAAACAACTAGAAGGATTCTTCTCTAATAATGGTGAGCATTTGGTTTGCTAGCTTAAAAGAAACAAGCATCCTGCCAGTGGTATTTGAAATTTCATGATATTATCTCATCATTTGATTTTGGAGAAAATATCGTGGATCTATGTATATACTAGAAGGTTATTAGGAGTAACATTTGTTTTCTTGTATTCTATACAGATAACATATTACTTGCAACCAATGATAGGGATTTGTTACATGATATGAACAATTTCTTTCTAAGAATTTTGAAATGAAAGATATCGGTGATGTGTCTTATGTCATTGGTATTATGATTCATTGAGACAGATTTCATAGTATTTTGGGTTTGTCTCACAAAACCTATATTAATAAAGTTTTAGAGAGATTTTAGATGAAAGATTGTTCACCAAGTGTAGCTCCGATTGTCAAAGGTGATAGGTTTGATTTAGACTAATGCTCGAAAATTAATTTTGAAAAGGAATGGATGAAAAACATTCCACATTGCATTTCTGGTGCAATGTTAGGCAGATATTAGAGTGACCTAGGGTTAGATCAGTAGAGAGCTACAAAGAAAGTATTGAGATACCTTCAAGGGATGAAAGATTATATGCTTATGTATAAACGAATCGAAAATCTGGTGGTAATAGGGTACTCAAATTCATATTTTGCTGGGTGTATTAATTCATAGAAATCAACATTAGGTTATATCTTCATATTTGCCCATAGAGCCATATCTTGGAGGAGTGCCAAGCAGTCTTTGACTGGTACTTCTACCATAAAGCTTGAGTTTGTTTCTTATTTTGAGGCTACATCACATGGTGTTTCATATATGGACTTAGACTCGTAGATTCCATTTCTAGGCCATTGAGAATATATTGTGACAATTCAGTTGTTTTTCTAGCTAAAAATAATATTAGTGGTAGTCAGAGTAAACACCTCGGCATTAAGTTTTTATCTATAAGAGAACATGTTAAGAAAAAGAAAGTGGTCATTGAACACGTTAGCATTAAATTGATAATAGCTAATCCTTTAACAAAAGGCATGGCACCAATGAAGTTCAAGGATCATGTTGTTGGAATGAGATTGGGTTCCATTATATAGTTTTCATTGTATGGACAATGTTGTTTTCGTGAAACTCTTATAATATTTTCTCATATTATGGTGCTCATTATTGAATTTTAAGAAAATTGATTATTTTAAACCTGGAATAAATATAAGGTTTATTTATTAAGTAATGTTACCACATTCAGTTGATACAAAATATAGTATATTTTAATATATGGAAAATAATACTCAACTACTAGAGGCCCTATTGTCCTGATTCATAAATTATATTTAGATCGGATTGGGATTTTATACCAAGTTAAACGTATGAAATAAGTGGAGAATGTGAAAAATTTTCATATTCTGGTTTAATACCCATTAATGATGGTCCAACTTTATGAATATTGTGGATATTAATGTCCTATTTTTATGGTAACAGTCATTGTGTTTGATGGGAGAACATTGATATAGTTTTGTAACAAATATTTGCGGTCCCCAAGCTTCTTTTTTCTTCTGAAAGTATACACCATAAAATTGGGAATTGAGAGCTTAGAAGAACTCCAAAACATAAACTCTTTAAGCAAAAACATCAATGGCTGGAGGTATTTCGTTTTCTTCCGCATTTAGTTTATGTGTTATTCTACCGTATATTACTATTGTACTTACATATGTCACTTATCTGTCAAAATTGAAAGAAAAATAACATCAGCTTACTTACCTAAAAGTTCCCATTTCTCACAAAAAGCCATCTTATAGGGAGTTTTTATTATTAATAGGGAATATTAAGAAGAGAATTAGTAATTAGTGTAATAAGAGGCTTACTTATCTTGGTAGGGTTCAATTAACTAATTCATGGTTGAATCTCTTCACATATTGTTTTTCCTAAAAGTATTATAAAGACTATCGAAAGGTTATTTAGGACATATTTATGGACTAGTCAAGCAGATGGAAGTAGACATACGACTGAGTTGACTTAGTTTAGAAATAAGCTCAAATTTTTTTAAAAAACTTTTAGGCTTCGAATTAATCACAGATTATGTGCTTTAGACCTGATTAAACTTTGAGCTAAGTCTGAGCTTCGAATTAATCACAGATTATATGCTTTAGACCTGATTAAATTTTGAGCTAAGTTTGAGCTCAGACATTAATTTTAAGAGCCTGAGTCGGACCCAACCTGATGTCATTCTTAGATGGAAGCTACAAAGCTAAGGTAAGATGAGAGTTTATATATTTGCGGATGAAGGTGGAGTTGATATAATTTTGATTTCATAAGGTTCAAATGGCTTTGAGATTGCGTAGGATTCTTGTGGTTAAAGAATTATTTTAGGTAAAGTGGTTGCATGCATATTGTTTGAAATATGATAGCTTCTAGTTAGCTTCTTCAAAAACTAACTCATCTTGGACCATGATTAACGTCTTCAAGCTTAGGCAGTACTCCTATTAAAAACAAGGATATATAATCGAGCTAATACCAACTTTTGGTATGATTATTTTTGGGCCATCTTGTCAATGATCCTTTACCAAATCTAGAGAGGTGTTGTTTGATAATTCATACCGTCTTCAACAAAGCATACAGAGGTGTTATTTGATAATTCATACAGTGCAATGCATGATGAATAATCTATTGGAACTTGTGTCCGCTGTTCACCATGCTTCTACAAATACAGATAAGACTACTTGGTTGAGGCACTATTCTAAGTTCATTCACCAATAAGTCTTACAGGGATTTCTTCGAAATTAAGGATCCTAAAGTCTGTTGGTATAAACTTGTGTGAAGAAAGCACCATGCATCGCTTATTAATTCAATTTTCTTTCTTTAAAAAAAGAATTATGGAAATGCCAATAACAAACAAAAATAATTGTTTGGTTGTTGTACTTTTTATGAGAAAATGACAATAGCAAACAAGAAGAAAATATTTTATTAACTAAAAATACCATGAGGAAAATTTTGAATGAAAGAAGCAGGGGATGACAATAGGTCAGGCTCAGACCGAATCTACCTTGGCCAGATCGCTGCTTCTAGAGCCCAAGCCCAGGTTGAGGTAAGACTCCTAAGCGTAAGCTCGACCAAATCTGTGGTAGCTCGATCCGAGTCCAACTCAATCTGACCTAAACTATTTTTAAATAAAATTTAAAAAATAACGTCGTTTTTAATAAAATGACATCATTTTATTTATAAGTATCCTAAACCCTAAATTTTACCAACTTGATTTTGGTCTATTGACTTTGGCAAGCCCGAGTGCTCGTGTCAGCCTAGGCCCAATTGTCATTTAAAGAAGAGAGACGAATTGGACGTGGAAAATAGCTTCTGTTAGAGAGTTTGGATCCTCTGTTCAATATTATGGTGTCTTATTCTATCCTATAAATTTCAGCCATTTATTTATGTGGGTTTCGCATAAATAAATGCGAGTTTCGCATAAATAAATGAATGAGATTCAATGATCAAAATAAGGCACTATAATATTAGACAGAGAACCCCATCCTTCTGCCTGATGCTTTGTGCCTATTTTTATTTTTATTGTTATGTTACTGTTTTGTTCTTTATCATGCAAAATAATATTTATATTTTTTAAACAAATATTAGGTTAAATAAATATGTCAATTTGGCATTTCGGAGCGTCCCCTAAAAGCATTTAAGTGTTATGATTACGGAAAAGAGAGAGAGAACAGTAAAACTCAAAGGGTGATGGAACCAAAAGTAAAAGAGAGTAAAGAGAAGATTCAATTGTTCTAGATGAACGTGTCAGTCAGACAATTTATTACAAAAGCAACATTAATAATCTGGACAGCTGTCTCCTTTATCCCAAATCACTATTATTGAAACAAACAAAACACAACAGTTGAGAGGTGATTAGCGAACGATCACCAACCACCACATGTGTTAACACCAAATTTGCTTTTCTCTTGCCTTATCTTAAAGTCTAATAAACTATAAACCCCCCAAATGACGTCTTATTTCAAAAATGCCATTTGCTGCTGCAGGCTAACCAAACGAACAAACGGTATGTTTTGGTTTTTATTAGCATTAAATCATCTCTTTTGTTATCTTATTTGTTTGTTGCTTAACTTCCACTTTATGTTCTTTTCTTCCATCTCTTGGTGGTCACTGAAGACACACTGTTGCTTAGCGATCTCTTTTTGGTTTTGATCAATAACAGGCCAGTTCTTGTTAGTTCAGGTAATGCTTCGGTTAGGTCCAAGCTGCTTTTCCTACTACATATTAAGCTTTACTTCACTGCATCTTCGCTCCTGTATAAATGTGTTTACTTTTTTTTTTTTACTTTGTGTATTTTTGCTTGAACTCTCTTTCTTTCTTCTATACGTGAGTGATTTCCAAAATGGATTTTTTTTCTTTGATATCAAAAGAGCCTGTTGCTTTTGTAAATGGGTAAAGATTGTTTTTTTACCGTCTTTTGGTAATGCATGTGGTGAAGAGGTTTATGATCGGAAGTTAATTTTTAAGTAATCGTTTTGTTGACCTTTTCTTGTTGTCTTCGAGAATGGATTAATTATAGTTTGTCATTGTTCAGAGTGATAAAAATGATAAGAGAGGTTTCATTGTGGAGTGTGTTTTTTGCCAACTTGTGCTACGAACTTGAGCGGTAGTATTGAATATTGTGCTCTATTGTGCAGATTTTTGCATTTATTGATTTTCGAGATATTGGGTTCGTAAATATGGGGAAGTCTCCAGCGAGGTGGTTCAAGTCCTTTATTCATGGGAAGAAATCATCAAAGTCTAATTTGTCGAAAGGAAATGATGTTTTGGTAAGATATTTTGTCCATTCATGTACGCGTGGTGCTTCTTAATTTTTATCAGTTGGTCCCGCTTGTTGTATAGTCACCGTGAGAGGCATAGCAACCACACAGAATTTAAAATAAATAAAGGAATCAAAATTCAAATCCCAGTAGTAAACTGAATTCATGAGATGGGACATATGGAATTTTTAAATGAGGTGTACTTGAAATTGAATGGCTGGAATTTGGAAATCCAAATGATCAGTATTGCCTCACATTTTCCTTTATAGTAAACAATGTTTAGAGATGTTCTTATGTTAGCCCATTTGATTGAATTTTCTGTATCTTTGTTTTCCATGAAATCCTCCAAAAGGAATTTCTTACAATTTATCTGTTCCATGTGTAGAAACAGGCAAATAAAGAAGTAGATTTTCCTTCTAAAGGGCCTGTATCTGATATAACTATCAATAATGCAAGAGTGGCATTGATGGTTCCTGAGACGATTGATGGAAGTGAATTGAACCCAGACTATGGGGTATCTTCTAACTTTCCACATGAAGGGGTAACTGTTACATGTGCAGAAGGAGATGGGAAAGCAAAACATATCTGTTCTACAGATGATCCTGAGAAAATCAATCTTGATAAAGCTGCTACAAAAGTTCAGGCAGCTTTTAGAAGTTATCTGGTAACTGGTGTTATCTTCTTACCCTAAAAAGCTACAAATCATGTTCTTTTCTTCTATTGTATTGAGATTCAGTCGTATATATTGACATTTCCATTAAATTGCTTGATGTTGCTTCCTGTTATAGTTGTCTGTACAGTTGAGTTAGTTCAAATTAAGTAGCAGTGGATAGACAATTTTGCTAGCTAAATCTACAACATTTGAACTGACTTCTTGTTCTCTCTATGAAATGGAAAACTGGGAATTCTACAGTTAAAATCTATCAATATTCTATTGATAGTGTGATTTTATTTCCTAAAGGCTCATCGTGCGTTTCGAAGACTCAAAGGCATAATTAGGCTGCAGGCACTTATTCGTGGTCATTTAGTTAGAAGGCAAGCTGCTGCTACCTTATGCTGTCTCCAAGCAATTGTTAGGATCCAGGCATTGGCTCGTGGACAGAAAGTTAGACGTTCCACCATTGAGATTAATGTGCCTGATATTGTACTTGTTCTTTTATTTGTGCTGAGTTTCATTGTGACAAAAAGATGCTTGCTGGAGTCTTGAACAAGAGTACATTGTGCTGCAGAAGCACATTTTTATCTGATCATCCTCATTTCCTCTTTGTCAGTAGTGCATCATTGAATTTGACATCCTATTTACGAATATATTGAATATTGTTGTTAATATTTATTTATTTTTAGTTCATTATATAATAATAAATATCGGTGTATTTTTTATTTTAATAAAATATTTTATTTTTATTTATTCTTATAAAATTTTTATCTTATTTATTATATTCCGGTTTGATAGAGGTTCACTACCGGTTGAACCTCTAAACCTTAAACCTTTCCTTCGACAGGTTCGATGTCCGGTCCGGTTTTTAAAACATTGGTTTGAGGCATATCTTCTAAATTTCTGAACCAAATTGAGTGATTTAGATGTCAATGAAAAGACAAGACATAGAGAAACACTTTTCTAGAAGTGAGTATGACCAAATTACATCAATTTCGCTTTCTAATTGGATGTGGACAGTAGATCTGAAAGTGTGACTTGGAAAAAAATCTGAAGTGATTCAATGAGAAATGAATTGTGAATTTAATGGCTTTAGTGAGGTATAAACCTAAGTATAAATTATAATTAGATGGGTCTTGATGGGATGAAATTTATGGGTAAATACCCGGTATTATCACGAACATGCTTTGTACAAAATTTATTTCATACATGTGCATCTTTGAACAATTATAATGGTACAAATTGTGATATATGTGAATGTTATTTGTTATAGAAGAGCAACTGGAACGTCAACCTACAGATGTTGCCAGATTTCCAGGCATTAGCTTCAGGAGCAACTTGTGAGTAACCTAGATGGTCTCTCTTAATTACTTGTTTGCTTAAATTATGTTTTGAATGTGTTTAATTGTGGATTCTGGATAGAAGGTCCGATGAATGTGATTGTAGATTGAGATATTGAAGTTCTACTTGAATGTGTTTAATTGTGGATTCCGGACAAAAAGTCCGATGAATGTGAATGTGGATTAAAAAATTTAAGTACTGCTTGAATGTGAATGTGAAGACCTATATGCTTTATAATGTGATTGATTGTGATACATGCATTCCATTCATGAATGCATAATCAGATAATGATAGTTGAGACCAAAGTAGCCACTGATCAAAAGTGATTTAGAGCCTTAGGCTCAACGTTTAATGAGCCCTATATGGGACAGTTCAGGCACTTAATCACAACAATGTAATAATTGAAAAGTGTCTCATGAGCATTTCATATGCATTTTTGTTTGATCAATTGAAATGAGAATTTTGCTTATGTTAAGTGAAAATGTGATACTTATGTAAAGTGTAGTATGTGATTAGATGTTATGAAATGATGTGTTGCATGAATTGAGTGAACCATCGATATATGATGGTTACCTTATTGAGTTCGCAAAACTCACCAAAATTATAACGTTGACTTTTTAGGACCGAGAGACGACTCTAGCTATTGAGAGGCTCTACTGCCGTGTAGATTGTGATTTGGCAAGAGAAGTCATGGCTCAAAGGTCGGTAAGCTGGGAATTTTGGATGGCTTAGATAGATTTGATATATTTTCCTCTTTCATGTAGTACTTATTTACTAGGTTTTGTTGATGTACATGTAGTAAAGACACAATGTAGACTTTTGGTTTTGAGAAATGAAAGAAGTAAAAGTTGTTTTTTTTAAAAATATATTGTGGTTTTTCTTATGATGATTTATAAGTGAATAATGATATGATGCCATATGAAGTGAATGTAGTGATCGAACGAAGCTCGCCCTTATCGTAGGATATGTACCGGAATGACATTCCGGCGTTCTGGTGTGTACCCTGCGGTAAGGGGGCACTACAATTACTGCTCATGAAAACAAAATTGCAGTAGAGAGAGGAAGTAGAAGGTGATGGTTTGCGTGTATGATTTTGGTTTTTGAGGTGTGAATATGAACTAGAGTATTTTTACTAAACATGCTTCGGTGTTTTGATTATGTCTTGATCAGTAGATCTCCAAATGAGATGATTATTGATTTAAATTAAACTAGAGACATTTGGCTACAATTGGAATAATGAGTGTAAGAAGAGTTTTGAGGAGTTGAAATATTGGTTGACTACAGCGTCGATGTTGACTATTCCATCAGGGATTGGAGGATACGTTGTTGCAATATGGCATGGTGATAACCTATGCATCGATACAACCAAGGTTTCACGAGATTAATTATCCGGTATATGATTTAGAGCTTGCTGCAGTTGTCTTTGCTCTAAAAATATGGAAACATTATTTATATACGGAGATATTCTAGATTTACACCGATCATAAGAGCTTGAGATATCTGTTGAGCCGCAAAGAGTTGAACATGAGATAGAGGAGATGGATAGAATTGCCAAAAGATTATGACTGCACGATTGAGTATCATCCGGTGAAAGCTAATATAGTGGCTGATGCATTGAGTAGGAAGTCACATAGTAGTGTAGCTCAGATTTAGTTATCGAGATTACCAAATTTGATTCAGTTGAGAGCTTTGAATGTGGAGTTGAATTTAGAGCATAATGAAGCATTGATAACCACACTAAAGTTGAGACTGATGTTATATGATCGAATTAGAAGAGTTCAGAGTAAAGATCCTAAAATAGTGAAACTGATTGAGAAAGTTAAGATGAATCCCGATTCTGAATTTGAATTGTGAGATGAAACAATGTGGTTAAAACAGAGATTATGTGTGCCTAATATGGATGAATTGAGAAAGGAAATACTTGAGGAAGCTCATATGGCCGCTTATGCTATGCATCCTGACACGACCAATATATATAATATGCTGAAGCAACATTTTTGGTGGCTTAGAATGAAGAAGCAAGTAGCAAAGTGTGCTTCTAAATGTATAACATGCCAACAGGTTAAAGCGGAGTATCAGGCTCCAGTTAGGAAACTTCAATCATTGCCTATTCCGGAGTGGAAATGGGAACGAATCACTATGGATTTCATTATGGGTTTGACTAAGACTCCAATTCATTATGGGTTTGCCTAAGACGCCAAGACAAAATGATGTGATATGGGTTGTGGTCGACCGATTAACTAAGTCGACCCATTTCTTACCAATGAGAGAGAATAACTCACTAAACCGGTTGGCTCGGAAGTATGTGGATGAAGTGGTTAGACGACATGGGGTTCCAGTGTCTATTGTATCAGACAGGGATCCTAGATTTACTTCAAGATTATAGAAGAGTTTGCAGTCAGCTATGGGTACAATGTTGAACTTCAGTACTGCATTTCATCCTCAAATGGATAGGCAGAGTGAGAGCACAATATAGACTATTGAGGATATGCTCAGGGCATGTGTATTGAAGTTTCAAGGCTTGGGATCAGTATATTGCATTGATTGAATTTGCTTACAACAATCACTATCACAATAGTATCCAAATGGCATCTTACGAGGCATTGTACTATAGAGTATGTCGAACGCCTCTATATTGGGATGAGGAAGGTTTGAGAATGATAGAAGACCCTGAATTGATACAAGATACTGTGGATAAGGTGAAGCTAATCCGGGTTCAAATTAAAGTAGCTCAAGATAGACAGAAAAGCTACGTGGATCAACATCAATGGGATATGGAATACCATGTAAGAGACAAAGTGTTTCTGAGAGTGTCACCCTGGCAAGAAGTCTTGAGATTCAGTAAGAAGGGCAAGCTGAGCCTTAGATATATTGGTCCTTATGAGATCATTAAGAGGATAGGACTATGATTATATGAGTTTAACTGAAGCAATAGCAGAAAAATGACCTGTAAACCGTATAGGTTCTGTTTTAAATCTTGGATTGTTTTTTATTATGAACAAAATGTAGTAGAGAGAGAAAATAGAAAAAAAGGTGATAATTATGTATGAGTTTTGTTTTTGATGTTTATGTTTAATCTTGAATTTTAAGTTTAATGAAAGTTTGTGAAGTTGTTAACTACAGAAAGAGGTGAAAAGTAGGATATAGATTCTGTTGAAAATTGTTACTGCTCATGAAAAAATTATAGTAGAGAGAGGAAGTAGAAGGTGATGATTTGCGTGTATGATTTCGGTTTTTGAAATGTGAATATAAACTAAAGTATTTTTACTAAACATACTTTGGTATTTTGATTATATCTTGATCAGTAGATCTCCAAATGAGATGATTATTGATTTAAATTAAACTAGAGACATTTGGCTACAATTGGTAAGAAGAAATTGAATTTGAATTCTGTCCTTAAGGGTCTTGAAATTTAGTTTGAAATTGAGTCTTGACTTAGGCTGTAACACTACCAGTGACAGAAATCATATCTTGTTGTTATTATAAACTGTATTGATGTACGTCGAAACAGACAAAGGTTTCTTCACAAAAGTTATATCTTATTCTTTTATCTTTCAATTGGTATAAATTTTGTATTTTTTGGATATTGTAATTGAGAGATATGGGTTGTACAACTTTGAATAAATGATCATGCCCTAGCCAAAATTTCAAATGTAGTCAGTCTGTAGTATTTTGAGCATAACTCATATAATAATGAACCAAATTGTATGATCTTGGTTTCATTAGAAACTTAAGCCATAGGGGAACAATTTTCTAGAAGAAAGTGTTACAGAAATACACTATTTTCCTTGTCATAATGATCATGTAAAGTTGATCCAAAAGTCTGTGTTGAAAAGAAAGCTGGAATAGTTAATGAGTGTATGAATTGTGACACATTTGGAGTACAATGGATCTTTGCATCGGTTTATCATAGAAATATACTCAGGCATATGTCATTGAACATGCATGTTATATGATACATTTATAAAAATGCATATTCAGTTGTATGAACAATATGGTAACATGAAATTGTATTTGATTGCATATAGAAGAGCAAGTAAATCGACCGCTTCCAGATATTGCCATAACTTCAAGGCAATAAGCAAAAAGAGAGCAATAGCGAGTAACCTAAGATGGTCTCACCTTAATTTGTTCTGTTTATTAATGAATTGAATTTGATATGTGCTGATTGTATTCTGAATTCCGAACAATAATTGTCCAAGGCGTTTGATGCTTGTAAACATCATTGGAAGTGCTACTTGTATGTGAATGAGATTGACTATTTGATTTTCAATTGAAAAGTTGAAAGCCGGGCCTAGCCTGATGATTACCGTTAATGCGCAAATACAAAAATGAATGTGATTGAAAGTGATTGAATGTGATGACTGAATTGTGGCATACATTTCATTTCAATACATGTAATATAAAGGCAGTTGTGACTGATGTTGCCATTAAAAAAAGAGCTTAAAGCTCAGACATTCGTGATTAGAGCCTAAGGCTCAATGTGTTTAAAGAGTCCTGTATCCTCAACGGATAAGGGACAGTATGAAAAAGCCCAGTATCCACAACGGATACGGGACAATGAAAAAGACACACAGTCACAACAACGTAATAAATGAATTGGGTCTCATAAACATTGCATTCAAATATGATATGAATAAATTGAATAATTGCATTGTTATGATGACTTCCCTTGTATGAATATGTGATAATGAATGGTATGAACTTGTGTTTGAATTATGAGATTGGTGAACAAGTGATTCATAAGATTACTTGATGTGACCAAGTTGATGTGAATTAAATGATAATATGAACTGTTGTGTTGTATGACAAGAGTGAACCATCGAGGATGGCTCACTGCACTTTTGTATAAGTTATGGCTTAAAGGTCGATCAGCTGGGACTGAAGAAATAGTTTGTTTTAATTTTTGTTTAGTTTCCTTATGTATGTACCATATTATGTAGACTGAGTTGTAAACATTCTAGGTTGACATTGTAAAATATGGATGATGGTTAATGCTACAGTGTGAATCATAGTTTGAGAAATGAAATGAGGAAAATTTTGGTTTTCAGATAATGTGTTATTTATGGTTTTACTTATGATGCCATGTGATATAGTGAAGGTGAAATGCTTAATGCACCATTTCTATCGGGCATTTGCACGTGTGTCCGAAGGGTGCACATGCATGTGTTAGATAGGAGTGGGGTGTTACACATCTAATCCTTTCATTAACATCTAGTGATCCACTTTCATCGATTTCACCTTCATGATTTGATTCAACATTTTGTTCATTTTTAGCTATTACCTTGGTTTCTTCACCAAGATCGCCTGTTTCCAGATCACGTACAATTGCCTTTTCATATTTCTTATCCCAATCCTAACACTTTTCTTCTTCAAAATAACATCTCTACTGATTATGATCCTTTGTGAAATTAGATCATGAGGCTTATAGGCTTTTGATTCCTCACTAACTCCAAATAAGACACAGCTCAAGCTTTTATCATCAAGTTTAGTTCTTTTTTTTATCAGGAACAAGAACATGAGAAAGACAACTAAAAACTCTAAAATACTTAACTGAAGGTCTAATTCAACTCTATGCTTCTTCAGGAGTAATGTTTTTCACTACTACAATCGGGCTTCAATTCAATTAATGCACCGTCCAGTTAATGCTTCAGGCTAGAAAGGTTTTGGAATTTTCTTTTCTGAAAGCATACTTCGAACCATATTGATAATGATTTTGTTCTTCCTTTTTGCAACTCTGTTCAATTATGGAGTGTAAGCAGCTGTCAATTGTCTTTAAATTCCATTTTTGTCACAATAGTTTGTGAACTCTTGTGATCTAAACTCTCTCCCTTAATCAGTTCGCAAGTCTCTAATAGACTCTTTTGTTTCCTTCTTAACATAGGCTTTCAAACGTTTGAAAAACATAAAAGCTTCCAATTTTTCTGTTAAGAAATAAACTCATGTTTTTCTACTTAAGTCATTGATGAAAGTGAGAAAATACCTATTTTGACTATTGGAGACAGGTTTAATTGGTCCATAGATATCTACATGCACTAACTACAAAATTTGTGAAGCTCTCCACGTGCATTTTTTTTGGAAATGAGTCCCTCTTTTTCTTTCCGACCAAACAATCCCTACACACCTTCAGAGAAGGCTTGAGCTATGGCAGACCAGTCACCATTTTTTTGGTTGAAGGATCTTCAGACCCTCAAAGCTTAGATGTCCATATCTGTAATGCCAAAGCTGCACCTTGTCTTCTAAGAACGTGTTGAAACATGTTGATACCATAGGCAGAGATACAGCTTGCAATATGTACATTCTATTGGAAGACTTTTGTGTTTCCATGATCAAACCTCTCTCAGGATGATATACCTAGCATGTATCATGTTGAAATAGAATCGCAAGCCCTTTTTCTTGAAGTTGGTTAATGCTTAACAAATTGTTTTGCGAATTTGGAACATAGAATACTTCTATAATGATCTGTACTGCTCTACTGACTTGCACTCTTACATTTCCTTTTCCTTGCATAACCATTCTTGAATCGTCATCCAGCTTCACAAAGTCTATGTAATTTTCAAATTTTGAAAACCATTTCTTTTTTCCACACATATGATTGCTACACCATGAATTAAGGAGTTATTTTTCTTCTTTAGTAGCCTCCTTCTTATTCAAATATGCCATTAACAACATCTCGTCTTGGAGGGCTCAACCTTCCTATAATTGTTCGTGGAGTTGGAGAAATATATTATTAGTGAGGGACCAGTTGTGTCATAAATTTAGATTTAGGATTGGAAACGGTATATCCACTCTTTCCTGGCAGGATCCATGGCATCCACGAGGTATTCTGCGAACCTTGTCTACCCCAAGAGACATCAATGGATCGGAGCTTCCACTCACAGCACGTGTCTCTGAAGTTATTCTGAATGATGCTTGGCACTAGAGGGAGGTTTCCCTGGACCTGCTCAGACACCTGGAGCCACCAGAGTACTTACCCAATAGCACCTTACCAGATAGCCTGGAATGGTTAGCAAGCCCCACCAAGCGATATACCAATGCATCCGCCTATCATATCTTGCGACCCCCATTACCGGTAGTACCTTGGTATAACCTGGTTTCGTCCAAATATAATACCCCTCGCTGCTTCTTTATTTTATGGCTTACTTACCTGCAAAAGCTTCAAACCAGGGATAAATTGTTGTACCTTTATACACCTAACCATTGTTCCCTGTGCCTCTCAGCCAATGAATCAATAGACCACTTATTTTTCGAATGTACCTTCTCCTACTCAATTTGGGCCCAATGCCTCACCCGATTTAACTTACCCCCTTCACCCACTCCACCCTTGCAACTCTCCTCTATTGGTATAGAACTGTATCTTGTAATAGAGTGCCAGCCCTCACTTACTTCCCCCTTCTTCTCTCCACTACAGTTTACCATATATGGACTGAGCGCAATGCTTGCACCTTTAAGAATGAAGCTATGGAGGAGGAGCGAGTGTCTCTCGGAATCATCTCCCAAGTTAGGGAACTTCTCAGCCAATACATTGATAGGAGGTAATATTTTAAAGTGTGTGTCTTCTCTCTTTTGCAGATTATTTGTTGGACCCCGAATTTTAATTGGACGTTAAAATTGTTAAAGGAGGAATTGGCAGAAGTTTTAATGCGTGAAATGGGTTTTTGTGTATGCTTGTAGTGTGGGTAACATTTTTATAATTGAAAAAGTGAGCTTGTTCAGTTACTATTCATGTAACTTTTGTGAAATTTCAATTTATGAGACTTGATGAATTGGGGCTAGAAATGCCCACTAAAGATATGAATGAAAGACAATTGATTTTATTGTGTTTTGCTAATGCTTGTGTCAAGCAAGACTTTGAATTGATTTGAAATTATGCCATGAGTTTTGTATATGAATTTTGTGAATGGACTTTGTGCGATATGGAAATGATTTCGGCATTGTTCCATAATTTTGTATTTTGTGTGGCTTATGAATGATTTGGGAAATGGTTTGATGGATGTTATTGAATATAATGAGTCTTAGGAATTGAGGTTGATTGTTGGATTGAGGGACTAAACTGTAGTATGTGAATGTGCTGGCCGAGCAATGTGCTGGCCGAGCAGTTGTGTTGGCCGAGCAGTGTGCTGGCCGAGCAGTGTGCTGGCCGAGTGATTGTGCTGGCCGAGCAGTTGCGCTGGCCGAGCGATCGTAGTGGTCGAGCGATCGCACTGCCTAGCGTTTGCGCTGAAGAGATGCTGTAGTGAACTAGGAAAAAGATAAAGTGAAATGATGAGGAATTGAGAAAAGTAAAATGAAAAGTGACATGACATGATGAAGTGAACTGAGGGCGA
>JANKOD010000001.1:2530916-2543723 GCA_026284645.1 Erythroxylum acuminatum
AGGGTTCATTAAAATCTATCCCTTACTTTTGAGCAAATCCCTTAACAACCAACCTTGCTTTAAACTTGTTGATTGTCTCATCCGGATTAAGCTTTACTTTGAAAATCCACTGCAGGCCAATTATCTCATTATCAACAGGTTTTGATACTAAGGTCCAAGTTTCATTTTTGTTGATCATTTGAAGCTCCTCCTCCATTGCAGCTCTCTAATTTTCACAATTCAATGCTTCATTGATGTCAGTAGGCTTATGCAATGCTACATTACATTTAGTATAGATGTCATCGAGAGTTCTTGTCCCTCTAACAACAGCTTCATCTTTAGAATCCTTATCAACATCATTTTTTTGCTCTTCTACAGCTTCATCAAGTGCATTTTGAGGAGAGGAAGTGACTAACTGCTTTTTCCAGTCCCACACATTTGCTTCATCAAATTTCACACTCCTGCTCACATAGACTCGATTTGTGAGAGGATTCAAAATTCTATATCCTTTAGAGGAACTGTTGTAGCCAACAAGAATTCCAAGCTCAGCACGTTGATCAAGCTTGTCCCTCTTAGCTTCAGGAATATGAGAATAGCTAACACATCCAAAAATTGTTAGATGAGCAACAGATGGTTTTGTTCCAAACCATGCCTCAAAAGGTGTTTTTCCTTCAATAACTTTGGTAGGAAGTCTGTTTTACAAATATATAGCAGTGTTAACTGCTTCAGCCCACAAAGGTTTTGGTAAACTCTTCTCCAACAGTAAGCATTGAGCCATATTCATGATGGTTCGATTTTTCCTTTCACAAACACCATTTTGATGAGGAGAGTAGATGACAGTCAACTGATGAAGAATTCCAGCAGCTTGAGGGAATTCCTTGAAGGCGTGTGATGTATATTCAGTGCCATTGTCAGTCCTTAAAGTCTTGATGGACAAGCCACATTGATTTTTAGCTAATGCTTTGAATTTTGTAAAGCATTCCAGTACTTCACTTTTCTGTTTCAAAAAATAAACCCAATAATATCTTGAGAAATCATCTATGAATAGAAGAAAGTACCTGCTGGAGTTAATTGTGGCAACACTCATTGGGCCACATACATCCGAATGCACCAACTGCAATTTATCACTTGCTCTTGAAGCTTGATTAAGAGGAAAAGGAGACTTGCTCAATTTTCCCATTTGACAGATTCCACAAAGACCAAAATAGTCACTTATAGGATTCAGATCGTGTACAAGTTCTAGGTCCTGGAGCTGCTTTAATGAGTTAAAGTTGGTGTGTCCAAGTCTTTTGTGCCAAAAGACAAGTATTATCTTCAACACATATATATATGCACACTAGCTGCTGCATTTGGACCACTCGATAGGAAAATTCCTCCTCTTCATTGTAACAGACAGAATTTTTGTCCCTGATGAGACTCTAATGGTGCACATTTTAATGATAAAATATAAAATAAAACTAAACTAAATAATAACCGAGGAAATAAATGATAAAACAATTATTTAAAAGAGAATATAGTCTAATAGTTATATTTAGATTAGTGATTTCCTTAGTTGTACTTATGACTTTATAATTCAATTAACCTAGATTGGATATATTCTTTAAACTAGCAAGATTTATTAGGCACTAAACTTGTACTCTCTTAAACTATAATTTTCTATTCTCTAGTTGATTGACCCATATCTCTACTATTACTAATATTGTTTTGAATGCACTAGGCTATATGAAATTTCTTGAAAAGGTTTCACCCTAACATCATAAAGATCTTGTAGTTCTCTTTCGAGCACCTCATTCAATCCCTTCCAGCTAAGTCATAGCCTAATCACCAGCGTGCTCCCTCGAGTCATTTATAGGTGAATTTAAATCAAATTTTGACATCAATATGAATAAATTGGTATTAAGACTAATTAAAGATATTTCATAAAAATCTATCTCATATGATAAATCAAATCAAATCAATCCATATAAAAATAACCACTAGGATTTTCTCTGTCTAAACACAAAAAGTGTTTAGCCATAAATTTTGTTCAAAATAACAAACCAAACAAAATAGAGAAATCATTATAGAAATAAATATAGATAAACTATTAATTCTTGCTAACAATTTGATCTATTGAAATGACATCTAAATCATGATTTTTGAGTGAGAATTAGCTTTAAATTGATTTCCCAAGGTTAGAGAAGCCTTTTGATTGCTAACTTTAGCTTTTAAAGAGAAAAAGATGTTTAAAATGTGTGTTTTCTCTATAAGTTGGCTAAAGCCCTTTAAAAATTAGGGTTTACACTCTTAATTGTTTTTCTCTGCCTAAGGCATAAGGTGGGGAACAATTATGGCCAAAATTGTAGATCTCATAAATTCCTTTAGGTGATTGAAGTGGACTCTAACATGGTCATATCATTAAACTGTAGATCTTCTTATTTCTTCAAAATTAATATACAATCGCTCACATGACCGTCTCTCTAAACTATGGATCTTTTTATTTCTTCCATAACTTTCATATAGTCTCATGCATAGTTGTAGTTCAAGCAATGCCACTTGCTACACTTAATCCTTCTAGGGTATAGGCTGGCAAATTCAACAAGTTGTAAATCAAGAGACAAATTTAAATTGCATTAGGGATTAGGGCATAGAAGGAGGAGAAGAGGGAGCATTTCAACATTGATTAAGGAGACTTTATCATTGAAGGAGGGATTTCATTGTCTAAAAAGGAGGAGACTTCATCGTCGAAAGAGGGATTTCAAATTGGGTATGCTCTAAAGACGATGAATTTTAGGGATTTCATATTGGGAGGAGGGAATTTAGGATTTTATGAATTTTGGGAATTTTGTAAGGTTAAAATAATTATATATTTACTTAGGGTTAATTAGGATTAATTTAAATAAGTAGAATTTGCATAGTCATATGGCTTCCATATGGTATTACGAGTTCTATATGAATAATAACAACTAGAAAAGAGTTTAACATCAGCATTGATGTGGTACTTAATTGACATACCATTATCCCTATTAAGGGTTTTGTCAATTTAAGAAATGGAATGGTGTTGAAAGCTTATGATTCTTTTTGGACACTAAAAAATGTTAAGATATAACTTATATTTTGAGTATAAATATTATGGTTAAAATACAAATTTTTCATAATGCATTTTAAATTGTTCATTAATATAAGATGCATGTCGAAATACTCTACAACGAAAGTATGTGGCCTATAAATGCTACTTGATTCATTGGTAGAAAATTTTTTAATGAAAAGTTGTAAATGGTTAGAGAGAATGTGAAAAATAAAAGTAGCACCATATAGGTTAAAAGTTGTATTATGGAATTGAAAAGGTAAGATGTAATGTGGTTTGCATAATGTAGAGAGTTTATGCAATTTTTCAGTTATATAATGTAACTTTTTAGCATTAACTACAAAATTGTAATCATAAGAGTCACACTTATACACTATCCAGTCAACTTAAAATTTAGTTATAACTTTTTATTATAATTGCATCTAATGGCTAAAAAGTTACATCTAATGATTAACAAATTGTATTGTAAGATTGAAAAGTTTAAATATGATGTAGTTTATATGATGCAATGAGTTGATGCAACTTTTTAGTTATTTGGTGCAATTTTTTAGTTATTAGACATAACTTTCAATTATAAGAGTTGTCTTACAAGTTGTTATAGTGTTTCATTGTAATTTTTCTATTATGTTGATCCAATTAATACTTATAAACCACTTATTTTTATTATATTAAACATTCAGATTTATCTTATACGATTGAAATATTTAAATATTTTGTGATTGACATGATTTAGCAAGTTGATGTATCCTTTTAATCATATGATATAATTTCTCAGTCTTAAGAATCATACCACAAATTAGACAATTTAGTCATTTAGTAAACATAGTCAAACATTATAATCAAGAAGAATGGATATTGGAAGGAGATGCTAACCAAATGTGGGAGAGGTTAGCAACTCTTTTAAGGAATACAATTAAAGAGACCTTGAGTGCTTTTAAAAGGCCTAGGCATAGTAAGCAAAGTAAGATGGAGACTTAGTGGTGGAATGAAAATGTACAAGAAAAAGTTAAGAATAAAAAAGGTGCCTATATAGCTCTATTGGATAAAACCTCAAACGTAGAGTGAGTAGTTAATAGAGAAAGTTATAAAATGGCAAAATAGAGGCGAAGAAGATAATATTAGAAGCTAAAAGCAGAGCTTACGAGAAATTATACCAACGATTGGAAACTAAAGATGGAGAAAAGGATATATTTAAATTGAGCTAGGGAATGGTAAGCCAGAGACTTAGAAAAAGTTCGTTGTGTAAAAGATGAAGCATGGAGGGTACTCGTGACTAAAATTGACATCAAGAGAAAAATTTCAGAGATATTTCTATAACCTTAATGAAGGCGTAGAAGACAACATCTCTTTAGGTGGTCTTTGTTGGAACCCATTACCGAATATCCAACCTCTTACGATAAACCAAGCTAAACCAGAGCATTTCCACTCTTGCTCTGATACCATATCTGTTGGATCCCGAATCCGGTAATGGGTTCCAACATATATGGTATCAGAGAAAGAGTGGAAATGCTCTAGTTTAGCTTGGTTTGTCGTAAGAGGTTGGATATCCGGTAATGGGTTCCAACATATAAAAGATCTAATCATGCTCTAAAATCTTCCATCCACCCTTTTGAAACAAGAAAGACAAAAATCCTAACTAGAAAACCAGAAATTTTTCGAAATCCTTACCTTGTGTGAAACCCACAACCTCCTCTTCTTGACTCCAATGGAGGATAGCTTCTTCCTTTACACTTTCTTCTTGCATAAAACTCTTAAATCTACCTTCCTAAAGCATGAAAACCAAAGCTCCTTCTCTTCTTCTTCTTCTTCTTCTTCTTCTTCTCCTAGCTTGGCCGAAATCCCTCTCTCACTCTCTCTTCTTCTTGAAGTTTCGGTGGTGTTCTAGGAGACAACAAAAAAAATCAAGCCTTTCTCACTTAACACCTAAGCTAAAACGACAAAGCTTCATACTCTCCTTATATTTGCAATTTTCGTCCATCACTAATGCACACACGACACTTCATTATGCTTCTCTTCTATTTTGATTCCTTCTTTCTCTTTAATTGCTAATTACATGGACCCAAGCCCAAATGTTTCATTCTTCTTCATTTAGTTACAATATAAAAGGGCTAAAGCCCACTTGATTCCTTTACTTCTTTATTTACCAAGACTACAAGGCCCATCTTATAAACCTTAAGCCTTAAAACCATATACAACTTCCTAATTTGCTCTTTCAATTTAACTTATTCCTTTTTAAAAAAATTCAAACAACTTATAAAGCTCTAATTTAATCTACTCCCTCCATTTAATCTCAATAACCTAAATTCATAGGACCCTCAATTCATATAAATCTTTTTAATACTAACAATATATCACAAGTAATAATTTATCAATAAATCACATGTCACTAAATCCCTTCATTTAATAATCAAAACCTACACAATAAAATCCTCAATTTATTCCAATCCAATTCAAATTATCAAACTAAATCTCTCAAAATAATTTAAACATGCTTATTACGAATCGGGGCCCAACAAATAAGTGAGAGACAAATGGCTTAATATATTAGTGACATTTAGCAGCTCCAATTTGGGACAAATGAAGAACATGCATTGCGACACATGTTGTTACAACTTGATGACACCTAGTAATGGATGAGGCAAGTTTATGCTGGAGTGACTATTTTGCTCATTCTTCATTGTTTTTCACTCTCTCATCACTGAAACTCTCTCATTTCCTCTCAACATCTAGAGTGTTTGGGATCATTTTCTCTTGAAATTCTTGTAAGCTACTTTATACTACCTTTTATGTTGTTATCATCTTAGTGTTAAGATCATCTTTTATTTGCCTAGATTTCGAAAGTGTTTTGGGTTGCATGAAGGGCTGGTTTAGTTAGTTCTTTGAAGAAGAAACTTGAAGGTAATTAGATAAGGGATTTCTAAACTTGATAGCATGTAGTATTACAAGTTTTATGATCAGTGAATTGGTTTAAAATATGTGTTAAGATGATGATAAATGAATGCTGGAAAAATGATCTTTGTGTGACAACTTCTAGTTTGGTTTTGATGTGTGGAGGATATTGATTTGTAAATTACTTATGAATGATTTTGAATTGGTTTGTACATGAATTTGATGAGGTATTGAAGTATGAATAAGGTAGAATTGAAGTGAAATTGATGGACTTTGGTAAAGGTGTGTTGAATGGAAGTAAAGAAGTCAAGTCTTGGAAACAAATTAGAGGCTATGGGTTGGTTCACTCATCCCACTATCGTGGGATTTATAAGGCTTATTCCCACAGTCGTGGGAAGTACTTAGGAAGTAGAAAATGTTGGTTTTAGACAATTGTTGGACTATAAAAAGGTTAACGTACTTAATAATGGTTTAAATGGACTTAATTGAGCCTAAAAATGAGCCTAGTTTGATATGGAATTGTTTAATTAAAGGTTTAATAAGATTTGGATTTTTAATTGAAGTAAAAACATAAGAAAGGTGTTATTTGATAACAACGTATCTAATTTTGGAACTTATAGGTTGTTAAAGGAATGAAGTTTATTTGAGAATTTTAATGTGTTTTAAAGAACAAAAGTAATGTGTTAGTTATGAATGTTTATGAATTGGGAACTTGGGCGATTATATTTATTATGTAATGACTTAATTTTTTATTGATATATTGATGTAAATGCTTATGTTCATAAGGAATATTGAGTTTGTTCAAGTGAGAATGAACGTGTTTAATTTGAGCATAAGAAAATGAATTCATATGCATTATTTCACTGTTATGTGATTGTGATATTGTGATAATTCCGGACCATCAATGGTCCAAGGAGTTTGATAATTGGGATTGTGTTGGAAGTGCTTTCTAATTGTGTGAATATAAATAATATGTGATGACTCAATACATTTATTGATGCTTTAATGAATATGTTCGTATTTATAAGGCATGTTAAATTTGATCAAATGAATAAGGTCATATGTTATGCACTACATCATTTACATGAAATTATGAAATCTGAAATGGTTTTTTTAAAATTGTTAAATCCTAGTTGTGGATAAATACGCATGTCTAGAAGGGTCTGCAGTTGCTCCTATAATCAGACATTAAGGTGTCTTCTATAACTAGACACTAAGGTGTCTTCTGATTTTAGACACTTATTCAGAGACTTAAGTCTCTTCTGTTTCAGATACCAATCATAGTATCTTCTGTTATGGTTCCGTTACTCACTTCTGTAAAAAGGATTAGCAGTCTAACTTGTTTTGTATTCTAATACATGTTCAGTTTTGATATAAGCAAATTTTATTCTAATACAAAACAAGTTATGTTCTGACATAAGTCAAACCATGATTTGAAAGGATTATATCGTCCTATTGTGATATATGTACATTCTGTTATGATATTTATGAGTTTTTCTATGATGCAAGAATGTTCTGTATTGATCGATGAATCATATTCTGTTATGAGACATAATGTTTGGATTACTCTGTATTATGAGCAATTAAAGATTGCTGTGATATAATTTGAATCTGTATAATTGAATGTTAGACGACTATTAGAAACAGTCGTCATTATGTATTATGTTTAGTTATCCCCACTAAGCTATATGCTTAGCACGGTGGTTTTGGCTCCGTGTAGGTTCTGATAAGAAGGTTAAAGACTGGGACAAGGACTGCCGTAATGGCCAATGAAGAATGTGTTTTGTTTTGGAATTTGTTTTGTTTGAAAGATGTATATTTAAGTTTTTGAGTTGTATCTGTCAATATGAAGGAGTTTGTATTTTGTTTAATGGTTTGTAATAACTTTATTTTAGGATGAATTATGTTTAAGGCATATATTTTGATAACTTCATTATATATGAAGCAGATTAGGGTTTGTTTACAACAATATTTAATGATATGTAATGTATGTTTGCTTGAGTTGCTGAAATGCATGTAAGGAATGCTTGGTATGTTTTAGATTATTTTAGTACTATTTTGTATAGCGTCTGCATATCCTTCCAGCGAGTATGTGGGTGTTACACTCTCACATCTGGTTAGCATCTCCTTACAGTTTCCAATCTTCTCTATATATTACTATACCCATTATTTATGCTTTTAATATGCTAAAATTAAGTGGAACATAATCTAATCATGAAAAACACTGAAAACTTTGATTAATTCTAATTATTGATTTGATAAATAGTTTAATTTAATATTTCAACTATTAAAAATTAAACTAAATTAAAAAAATGTTACCAATAAATTGAAACATTTTGAAAATAAATTTCAAACCATTAGGAATTCTTTTCTAGATTTATTAAAAATTAAACTAATTTAAACTTAATCTAATTAAGAAAAATAAATTTAATGAAATTAAAGGCACAAAATAAATTTAAAATGTTAACGGAGAGTGCAGGTGCCAATTTTTTTTGTTAGGTTTTACTATCAAGCATTGATCGCCAATAGTTTTCTCATATTAGGGTTTTGCTAATTGAGGGAGAACCTTGGAGCAATTGGTAAAAGTTGCTCCTTTATAACTAGAAGGTCACAAGTTCAAATAACGGAAACAATCTTTTTGAAAAAAATACAAGAGAAAAGCTGTGTACATTAATAACCTTACTTAGACCCTCGCAAAGTAGGAAATCTTATGCATTGGGTATAAATAAAAAAGGGTTTCTGCTACTCATCACTCTATTGCCTCTGTCTCTTGTCAAGTGCAATTGTGCTCCTCTTGCTTGTGCTTCATATGGCTCCTTCTTTTAGGCTCACTCTTCTTCCTTGGGCGGCTTTTGTTAGTTAATGCACCATCACTAGCATTGCTAATGTTGGTGTTGGGATAAGGCTTCTAGGCCTCTCTATCACTAATTCGCATAAGACATAACCATAGTACTCAAAACAAGAATTACATTCAACATAGTTTTCCAAATATTCAATCTGGGGTTCAAGCAATCTAATTTATTTTTAAAAAAATTAAAACTAATTTAAGATAGACATATGCAAAATCAAATATCCAAGAATTCCAAAACCACATTCAATGCAAAACACTACTCAAGATTCCCAAAAATCAATATAACTATGAAAGAAAATTTCCAAAAATCTTAAAGCTCGGGGAGACATGTAATTTTTCAGAAAGAAGTTTTTTAGATCTTAAGTTTTATAAAAACAATTACAAAACACGGGGAGGCATGTGATGTGTTCCTTCAATAGCCCAAAAAAGAGAGGATTTTTTTAAAACCTTATGCTTAGGGCATGCAATTTTAGTTTCAATGAAAACGATAGGCTTCAACCAATGTTTCTAGAAATTACATAATAAGTGGAAGACGTGTGTGTTTTTCCAAAAACAAGTAAACAAAAAAACAAAGCCTTAAACATCATTAGGCAGATCCATATATAAAGCAAGGCTTGTGGAACAACACTAAAACTATGTAATTTTTGCATCAATAAATTTTAAGCCTTAACTTTATCAAATCAATAACAATCAAGCAACTTTAACTAAGTTAAACAACTAAACTATTGAAAACTAACTATAATTGAATCATTCTCATAACATAAAAATAAAATTTATAATGTCCCAATAAAATCTCTTCAACTTAATATCTTAGAAACATAAACCATAAATAAAAGATTGAATTGTACTTAAGTCATATACTTGTAAAAATTTTCTTCAGATGTCTCTAATAATATCGACATAATAGAGAAAAAGGACTTAAACTATTTGAGAGGAAAATATAGGAATTCTAGCTCCCTTATATATATATTTTCCTATTTTATAGAAAAAAGAAACTAAAATTTCTTTCTAATCAAACTTAAAATTTTTAATTATAATTAAAATTTAACTTTAACTTTAACTTTAATTATAATTATATTTAAATTTTAATAAAATCGAATATATTATATTTGATCCCTGTTGTTTCTCAAACTTCACATTGAATTCAAACTTAATTTAAATTGATTTTTTCTTTTAAGATGCTCTTTGTGTGTTATTCATTAGGTTTCTTATATGTTGGTAATTATTATAAATTATAATTAAATAAAATAAAGCTTCATTTAATTTTTCTTTAGTTCTTTAATTAAACAATTTATAATCATATATCAAGATTGATGTCTAGCAATATGTCATGACTGTCTAAATATTAAGAATGTCAAAGTGGCTTGTCCGTTCATGGTTATGATATATAATTTAATTGTTTTTTCATTTAGTTTTCCAATTGAATATAAAGTATGGAATTGGTGTCTACATTTTTAAATCTGATCATGTTTATTCTTGCTAATTAACAATTAATTTATAATTGATATTTGAAAATAAAATTTTGAAATATCAATTTACTCTGATTAGATATTTCCTTAAATTACAACTAATCAAAACTGGTATAATATTCCCTCTAATTACTTTAGAGTGACAAGTTCTTTATTGACTTACTTAACTATCTCCATATGATTTATATTGTATCTAAATACTATCGACTGAGCTACCTTAAATATAATAGGTCATAAGTAGTATCAAAATATATTAATTCTTACACGAGATACTTTAGTTATCTCAAATCTCACGATTAATTATGCGACCATCATAATGAAATAATTCAAGAAAACATAAGTAATATTCCATTTTTCCTCACAATTGATCCAGTTTAATAAACTTATCCTTTATTAAGTAGCGACATGTTTGTTTAAATATTTTCACACTTTAATTTGTAGGTTCAATTAAATATCATGTGTAATAGTTTTATTGTTTCGCTTATATCCTGTCATGATAAGACTATAATTAGGAACAATCAAATAATAGTATATAATATAAATTGAATCTCATAATAATTTTAATTTCAAAGTAATTATTTAAATAATTTTTACATTTAGTATTAAAACATAAAATATAATTAAAAAAAGAACATAAAGATAAATAATGTTTTTAAATTATGCGAAAAAATCTATAACTACTTGATTGGATGTAGGGCATACACCAACATCTACTCGCACAATTTAATCAAAAATATTTATTGACAAAAGTTTGGACTTCAAGGTATTCTTGGCATAAATCATATACAATGTTTATAGGCAAAAATTATATATTTACCTCTAAATATTTTTAATAAACATTTTTACACATTGGTTTCCACACATATGGTCCACTGCCAATGTCAGAGGTTTAAATTCAAACATTTTAAATTTTAGGAGCTGATTTGATAAAAATCAAAGATTTTAAGTTTTCCAAATACCAATGAGTTTAAAAGGACTTTTTTTCCCCCTTAGATTGGTGACTTGATTGTACTTGGTCTTAGAATCGACAATTGGGCATTTCCTTGATCTTAAAAGGTGGAATCGTTCAGCCTAAGCGCCCCTACACTCCGGCCCGATAGAATAGCGAGGAGGGTAAATTATGGTCTGATCTCAGCCAACTTTTCAAAAGGGTGGTTCAATATCGGTGCGCACAAAGACTCACTACATTTGGGCCTTTCTTAGTCCCAAACAGTTGAGCCTTTCATAGTCCCACAAAATGGTACTCAGACCATTAGTACCATAATGGCTCAACTCGGTGAATATGAAATTTTAGAAGCTTGTGAAGTAAATTGAAGAAAATAAACCTAATTAACTACTACTAACCTTAGCTGCCGTGCTCCATCCAAATTATCACATCAGGCAGCCCCCCTACTCTACTCCCTTGGTCTCTCCTTCATTATTCATCCAACTGCTGTCTTTACACTGGTGAGTTCTTCATTCAGTCTCTCCTTCATCTCCCCCTCCCTACACTTGCATCATCGCACGCACCTCTATTAACTTCACCCTCCGCAATTAGCAGCTCTACCATGACGTCACCTGCCAGCTCCTCCACAACACATCCCTTTCCATCTCTAGTCTCCCTATAGTTCGCACAACTCACCCTGCACATTCGCAACCTGCCCGAGTCCTGACACTAACACAAACCCTTGCTTGATTGCTCTTGGTCTGATATTTTGTCTTTTAAGTTTGTTTCTATAGCTTGTGCATATGAGTTTAGTTATGTGTTTCATGTATTGTGTGATTTCTTAGAGGTTTGTTAAATATAATCAGAGCTTGAACATTTGGAATTGGGTTTATTTCTTTGTTTCGCATCTTATCTTTCTACTTGTGCTTGCGTTTTCTTATCTCAGAACGATTATGTAATTTAGGGATTCATATCAATCTGTTTGGTTTTAAAATTTTCAGAGAAAATTTTGGGTTTTATTTTATTGTATCACAGTAACGATGAGATTGGAGAAGTGTTGGTTTTGTTCCTCAACTGTATATCCGGGCCATGGTATTCAGTTTGTCCGCAACGATGCTAAGGTAAAGTTCTTTTTTTTTTGGTCTTTAATGTAGTTCAATTTGGTTAATTTCAATACCCCTTCATGGGTTTTGTGCCTTTTTATGTTTTAAGTTTGTTGCTATTAGTTGCTCATGGGTTGACATTTGTTCTATTGTCAATCCCTTTATTAGTGGATATATGAAGCAATTGAGCAACTGATGTCTGTAAAATCTAATTAAAAAAGCTTCCTGATCGAGTTATTGGTTATTATGCAAATATGACAGATATCGAATTAGTTCTTCAATCAACTCCTTGAGGAAACGTACGTAGTGGAAAACTTTTTAAGTCCTTTAAGTTGTATAGGAGCTGTTCATCTAGAAGCATACAATCATATCTTGGAACCATAGTGACAAATTGCTCTATAGAAACCAGATGATTGTGACTGTCACTAGTTCCTTAACAGTGAATGTTTTTGCAGATATTTCGTTTTTGTAGATCCAAATGCCACAAGAATTTTAAGATGAAAAGGAATCCTCGTAAGGTAAAA
>JANKOD010000001.1:2556144-2582451 GCA_026284645.1 Erythroxylum acuminatum
AATAATTTTTTATATTTTTCTATTTTTCATTAATAAAACTTATATTAAAATTTTTTATTTTATTATTAATTATATAAGATTTATTATTAATAATATAAAAATATTATTATTAGGGTAAGGAGAAATAATATAAAAAAATATTATTAATTATTTACAATTTTTGTGGACTATAATAAATGAGCCTAGAAAAAAGGGAGTTAGGGTTAGAAGAAATAATTAGTTTTAAGAAAAATTATTGAGGGTATATTAGATGGTATGTATTTACTGGTTTACGTTCTATCCTAAACCCTCCGAATCGGAGGTTTCTTATTTTTACTGTTTAGGATGGAATAGAACGTAACGTAAAACCCTTTGCTTCCATCCCATTCCGTTCTATTTCATTATGAAACCCTCAACCAAACGATGGAAGTTTGTTACGTTCTATCCCGTCTCATTACTAACCCCTCAACCAAACAGGGCCTTAAGTTTTGAATCTTATTAACATATGGCTGGATAGAGTACCATATTGACATAAAATTCCAATTATCGCTAGTGTGAATGCTAAGAATTAATCAGTTAGATAATTTCTTATGGTTGATCTCAGCTATATTTGGTTTCTGATTTAGCATTTGGAGAAGGGAGGAGGTAGGGTGTGTTGGGATGTCAAATGTGAATAGGAATCTCACATTGGAAAGAGATGGAACCAATGAAGGATATATAAGTGAAAAAGACCCATAAACCTAATACTTTAAGGTTTTAGGTTATAGTATGGTGTCAAAGCCTATGAGTATATTCCCTCACTAAATCCATGATGAAGATCTCCCATGAAAGTAGGCTCTCCCATGAAAGTAGGCTCTCCATATCCAACAAGTGGTATCAGAGCCGATGGTTTGGCAAGGGACGAGTATGGAGACGGTAGTCGAATCCCGTGGTTGCCTCCTCACAAAAAAAAGCAAGAAAACTCTTGGTGGGCCCAGACCACTGGAGTAGAAGGGCTCTTGGTGACTTAAGGTTTTGGGTTAAAGTGTGGTGTCAAAACCTATGAGTGTATTCCCTCACTAGATCCATGATGAAGATCTCCCATAAAAGCTCCCCATATCCAACAGGGTGGAAGCCTCCAACTGTTTGTCTACCTATTGTATGCTGATTTTTAGATCAGGAAATTCGCATTTGCATCTCAAAAGCCCAAACATATATTTTTCCAAATATAACTTACTATATGCAAAGACATTAGGGTGAATTATTCAGAACTAAGAAAGCACTATGATATGCATTTAACAGACAACAACCTGGTGCTTGGTCTTCAAAATGGAGGCCCAAGTGAGGACTGAATAATATACCACCCACCATTAGTACTCTCACTATTCTTGTAATCTAAAGGATAGCGTTAGTATAATGAGTTGATAGTAAGTTGTCAGTAGTGGCTTGCCTTGCTTCCAAGCCGAATTGTTATGTCAAGCCCGTAGACAGATGATTGTAGCACACCTTGTCCTCAGAAAAGGCTTGTAGGCTAATATTTCTGGAATCCTGAGTGTATGATTTTTTTAGTTGAATTTATTCATTCAATGGTGGACGTCCTATATAAATCCTGAAGATTTGAGGATTCACAACTTAGGATTAAGGAAAAGTTTCATTTGTCATGAAACTCATGACAAGATTTCATGTTTACACAATTATATGGTTATTGGTTGCTTTTCTTGTCTGCTTTTATGGTTCATTCATGTGTTGAAGTTTTTTTTAAAAGAAGATGAACACGAATAAGATAAGATAAAAGAATAAGTAACACTCAGGTTTTATTATCTCATCGAAATAATCAACTTGGTTGTCTTATATAGGTAAAATATAAAAAATTAATAACTGTTAAATAGAGATTTCAGCCAACAAATCTAGCTTATAACATAAGATTTAAAACAAACTAAAGACATATTCAAAAGGAATTTTAACAGCTCTACAATTTTGAATTAATTATCAACATTCTCCCTTAATTCAAAATTATTAAAAAAAACTTTCACGGTCATGGAGTACATCTCTCCATAATTCTTTTCTTTCGAGCACTTCTCTCAAATCTTCTCAATAGAGTACTTCTCTTATTCTTCATGAGCACTTCTCTCATCACTTATCTTTATAGAGCACTTCTCTTTATGATGCGTCTTGGTGCACTTCTCACCAACTAGAAGAGGATGTCTTCTTCAATCAGGTGCACTGTATTTATTTGTTCTTCATTGTTAAACTTGCAATCCTTTTTCAAATGTCCAAATCGTTTACGCCTAAAGCATCGAGACTTCCTTTTATGCCAGCAATCTTTTTCTTCATGAGCAAACTTCTCACAATAGCCATACCGAGGAATGTTTTCTTTCTTATTTGAAGACGGAACCTTTGTTAAATAGGCTCCCTCCACCATCTTTTCACTTTATTGGTTTCTCATTGCCCTTCTTTGCTCTTGAGCTTGTAAAGCATTAATCACTCATAGGTCCCTCAAGATCTTTGAAAGCTCTAATACCATATTGAAGTTTTTTTAAAAAAATAGAAGATGAACATATATAAGATAAGATAAAAGAATAAGTAACACTCAAGTTTTATTATCTTATCGGAATAATGAACTTGGTTGTCTTATGTAGGCAAAATATATATAAAAAAAAACTCAATTACTGTTAAATAGAGATTTCAGCCAACAAATCTAGCTTATAAGATAAGATTAAAAACAAACTAAAGACCTATTTAAAATGAATTTTAACAGCTTTACAATTTTGAATTAATTCCCAGCATCATGTCCTAGTTCTTCAACTTATTATTTTCTAATTTACTCCTTATGTCAACTATTTTTATTTTTACCATAAAGATTGGAATGGAAACATAAGGTTTTGCCATTTATGACTCCATGATGGAAATGCAAAATGAGGTAAAAGGTCTTTTCTAGAAATATGTTGTCTATATTTCCAACAATTTTATGGTGGCAATATTGTTGGTGTGAATATTGTTTGACTTGATAGTCATATAATATGGCTTGTTATGAACTTAAAGACCAGTTTATAATGATGTATCATGTATCTTATGTATGATTTTTATGTTGAGCAACACAGATAGATAGTCATCAAGTAAATGCCACTGGAATTTTATAATCTGGTTAATTATGGGAAAAGGAGATACATGCAGTTTCCCAGTTAATATCATTACAATCTTTATCTGTGGTGATATCTCCTCATACAATTATTGTTACTCATGCAGATTCTTACAGTTATTGTTGGAGCTGCTATAGGCCAAGCTTGTTTAATACTTACTACAGGGACAAAGGGTAAACGGTTCATGATGCCACATGCTAAAGGTATGATAAATTTATCTTGCCATCAAGCATTGGAGTTTCGTATGTCCTTCTAAGCTTTTATTCAGTATATAAACTAGTACAATTTTCGTACTTACAAACTAGTCTGATGTTTTAATACTGTGTCCAGATTCTTTGAAGAGGGTAGGAAATGATAATGGTGATAGAATTTAATTCCTTAGGGTGAAAACCATCACCAATCATATAAACAATCATGTCAAATCATCAAGAATACTTAGATATGTCACGGAAGCATATTTGAATCCATGAGAACAATGTGGTTCCTGAATCTTGAGATTATTCGTCTTCCAAGTTAATATGTACATATGTTTTCTCTCAAGAACTGTCTCTTTTCTGACTGATGGAATATTAGAAAAGATAATCGTTCATATGACTTAGGGACCATAACCCTAACGTTTTATATAATTTGTCTTATTTATATTTTAGCTCATTATAAAATAGAAATCAAACTGTTGGGTCTCTACACATTAAAGCCTATACTTTATTAGATGTCATACAGCTCAAAGCCTTTAACCTTAATAGATCACTTTAATTGGGCTTAACCTTATGATAGCTCATAATATACAATTAATTCATATATATGTGTACACACCCGTTGGATTAAATCCAACAATCTCCCACTTGGGTCATATATATATAACTCCTTTAATTGTATATCATGACATAACCTTATGAGCTCAAAATTTGCTATCACTATCAAATACATCTTTAATAAATCTCTTTCATCAATTATAATAACATAGGATCAAAGCGGTTTCTATTATACGCATATCATAACTAAACCCATCAATGATCACTTATGATAATATAATTGAACAACACAGATCAAGCATGGATGTGTAGCATGGAAAGTGCATGTAATGTGGTCTTAACATGCCTACTTCCAACTGGTCTAAATTCCTTATTCCTTATTGAAATCAACCAAACAAACTTTAAAGTTCAAATAAATCATAAAAGTGTTTATAACTGAAAATCATTCGAAATAACAAACTCCCACTAAAATGACATATATTTAATAGATATAACACACATATGAGTGACATGCACATGAAAGACCTTTGGTGGTAATCCCTTAGTGAGCGGATCTGCAACCATGGAGCTTGTCCCAATATGTTCAATAGATAGTTGACCATCTTGAACTCTCTCTTTGACAACCAGAAACTTGAAGTCTATATGTTTTGACTTCGTTGATGGAATATAGCACTACTGATTTATTGTCACAAAATAACTTTAGTGGTCTTTCAATACCATCTACAATGCACATCCCAGTGATAAAATTCAGTAGCCATAATCTATGATTGGATGCCTCATAACATGTTATAAACTCCACGTCCAAAGTGGAAGAAGCTATAAGTATCTGCTTAACACTCTTCCAAAAAAATCTCCTTTAGCTAGTAGGCAAATATAACCCAATATGGATCTCAAACTATCTTGGCATCCAGCAAAATCATAATCAGAATACCTAATGATCTCTAGTCATCCGACTTCCTATATGTGAGCATGTAATCTTTTATTCTTTGCAAGTACCGCATAATTCCTTTGAACGCTCTCTAATGATCCATTCTAGAATTGCTTAAGTATCTGCCCAACATTCCAACAATATACGCAATATTTGGATGCGTACATACTTAAGCATACATTAGACTCCCTATTGCTGAAGCATAAGGAATATTTTGCGTCTTTTTAGTTTCAAATTCATTCTTAGGGCATTGACTGAGACTAAACTTGTCTCCTTTAGCAATAGGGGCACCACCTAGTTTACGATTCTGCATGTCAAACCTCTTAAAAACTTTCTCGATATAGCTCTTTTGTGATAACCCAAGTATACTTCGAGAGCGATTTCGACGTATTTGTATCCCTAATACAAAAGAGGTATCACCAAGATCTTTCATTTCAAATTTCTTTGTCATAAAGCTTTTGGTTTCGTGCAATAAGCGTATATCGTTGCTTGCAAGCAAAATGTCATCAACATATAAAATCAGAAAAATATACTTGCTCCCACTGAATTAATGGTATATACAATCATCAACTGCATTCATGTCAAAACCAAATGAAAGAGCAAATTGATGAAATTTGTTTTACCATTGACTGGAAACTTGCTTGAGCCTATAGATAATTTTCTTCAATTTGCAATCTATCTGATTTAAGTCTCCTGAGACAGTTTTCTGGTTGCATCATATAAATTGTCTCATTAATGTCACCATTGAGAAATGCAGTCTTTATATCCATCTGATGCAATTCAAGGTTAAAATGTGCCACAAGTGCCATTATAGTTCTAAAAGAGTCTTTCAATGAAACCGAAGAGAATGTCTCTTTATAATCAATGCCTTCTTTCTATGTAAAGCCCTTTGTAACTAAACGAGCCATATATCTCTCTATATTACCCTTCGAATCTCACTTGGTTTTAGATATCCATTTACAACCAATAGGTTTCGCACCTTCAGGTAACGAGACAAGATCCCAAACGTCATTATCTTTCATAGACTTTATCTCTTCATTCTTGGCATCAATCCACTTTTGAGAGTTAGAACTTTTCATGGCCTGATGGAAGTTGACTGGATCATCTTCCACAATGCCAATGCCAACCTCATGTTCTTGGAGAAATATGATGTAATCATCTAGAATCGCATTTCTCCTTTCTTTAGTGGATCTCCTTAATGACACTAGTTCTTGAGGTTGGTGAGTTTATTCTTCTAGAATAATTTATGTAATCTGAACAGGGAGTTCCTCAACATTGTTTTGATGTTTTGGATTTGATACTTCGATAACACTAGGAATAAAATCCATATCATTGTCAACAACAACTGGGGGAATATTAACATATTCCTCTTCAAGGATAACGTTTCTCACCTTATCTCCCTCCCAAACTCATCATCCTCAAAGAATCGGGCATTTCCTGTCTCAATAATTGACTTTGCAGTGGGATCTTAAAACTTTTAGCCCCTAGACCTTTCAGAGCATCCAACAAAATAACAACTAATAGTTTTGGAATCCAGTTTCTTTTCATTGGGCTCATATGGTCTCGCCTCAGCTGGACAACCCTATATATGCAAGTGGTTCATACTTGGCCTTTTTCCTGTCCAAAGTTCATAAAGGTTTTGGTAGTTGCTTTAGTTGGAACCCTATTGAGTATGTAAGTTGCAGTCTTTAATGCTTCTCCTCAAAAAGATTCTGGTAAAATATAATGACTAATTATACTCCTTGACATGTGTTTTAGTGTTCTGTTTCGCCTTTCAGCAATATCATTCACGCTAGGACATCCTGGCATGGTGTATTGTGGGATGATACCCCACTCTTTAAGGAACTTAGCAAATTGTCCAAGACGTTGTTCACCTAATCTGTCATATCTACCATAGTATTCACCACCACGGTCAGATTTGACAATTTTTATTCTTTTGTTAAGTTGATTCTCAACCTCAACCTTATAGTTTTTGAACACGTTCAGAGACTGAGACTTCTTATAAATGAGATACAGGTAGCCATAATGGGAGTAATCATCTATGAATGTAATAAAATATTGCCGACCATTGCAAGAAGCTGTAGGGAATGGCCCACAAATGTCCGTATGTACGAGTTCTAAGACGTCAATAGCCCTGTTGGCACCTGATTTCCTTAGTTTTGTTTATTTCCCCTTATTAAAATTAACACAATTTTCAAAGTCTGCATAATCAAATGGATCGAGAATTCTATCAGACCCAAGATGTTCAATTCTTTGTTGAGAGATATGTCCTAAAACGCTTGTGCCATAATGAAGCAGAATTCTCATTGGTTAATCTTCGCTTTATACCTCTACATACATGTAGAGTTTCTTTATATTAGGCAACCGTATTAATCAAATATAGGTTATCAATAAATGATAAAGAACTAGTAGCAACAAGCATTGAATCTTGAAAAAGACTAAATTGACTATTTCCAAATGAACAAGAGTAACCAAATTTGTCTAATTCAGAAATAGAAACTAAATTTCGTCTAGATGACGATACCACATAAGTCTCATTCAAATCCAAATAATAACCTGTTTTTAACAATAAGCCAAAAGTTCCAATAACCTCAACTTCTATCGCTTTATCATTACCCACATAGATGTATCTTTCACTATCAATTGGCTTTTAATAGCTTAGGTAACCATGCATAGACACACTGATGTGAGTAGTAGCACCAGAATCTAGCCGTCAAGTGTGTATAGGTATCGAAGTTAAATTAACCTCATAACAAACCAAAGTGAGAAATGTACCTTTCTTTGCACACCATGCATGGTATTTGGTACAATCCTTTTCCTTATGCGTAGTACTCCAACAGAAAAATCTGTCAAAAGCCTTATCATGTTTCTTCTATTGCTTTTTTTCAACAATGGCACCTATAGCTTCTTTACCCTTTTTTCTTTTCAAGTTCTTATCCTTTGAGGTAGTTACCAAATGAGCATTCTCTATTTTCTTTTGCTTTAGCCTTTCTTCTTCTTGCACACAATGAGAAATGAGCTCATTTAGAGTCCAAGTCTCCTTTTGACAGTTATAGCTAATCTTAAACTGACTGAATTGTGCAGGAAGAGATATCAAAACTAAATACACAAGCAAATCTTTAGACATCTCTAACTTCAGTTCCTTTAGTTTCGAACCAAGATGTGACATCTCCAAGATGTACTCCCTTATGTTTCCTTTTCCCTTATATCTCATTGAAATGAGATTTGTCAAAATCGTACCTGTTTCAACCTTTTCACTTTTGGCAAATGTCTTTTCAATTTCCTCAAGGTAATCTTTAGCAGTAATTACCCTTCAAACTTAGTACCCCTGAACGTTTTCGGAATAGCACGCTTTATGATCATAAGACTCATGCGATTTGAATGTTCCCACCTTTCCATGTCCCTCTTATCATCAGACGAACTATTAGCTATAAAATCGACAAGTCATTCAGTCTTTAATGCAAGGTCCAAATCTATGATACCAAAAACAATCATAACATTCTCTTTCCATACCTTAAAGTTTGTGTCGTTAAGCACAGGAATGGAATTGATGCGAGCAATAATAGTAGAAGCAAAAGTAGCAATTGAAAAGAGAACAAAACAACTAACAAACAAGCTCACATAAAGTCCATATAATCATATAAAATCAAATAATGGTAAAGCCTATCATAAGATACCTAGCACAACATTAATATTTAGTCTTTAGCATAAATATTATTTTGCAAGTGGTACTCTTGGTGCAGTAATCAAATATTGACAATAACAAAAAAGTCAAAGAATCAACCTTTTTTTGGACCGATTAATTGTTCACATAGCTGACCTAATAATTGTCACATATTTATCACTATAGGTGTACATGTATTTCGGCCAAATATTGACCTTCCTTTGTGTTGGTCAATACCTGCATGAATTACACATACATAATCATCTTAATATTATAAAATAAATTAATTTACACAAGAAAGACTACTTTGACAGCATGTTGTTTTAATCAATTTATTTCATAATATTAATAAAAAGATCAATTATACCAATATTTGAACATATCTTGAACAATCAATTTGAACGATGATTGTATTAACCTTAGTTAACCGAATTCAATTTTCATACAAAAACATAAACTAAAAGCATGTATAATTAATTTATGTCAAAACCACATATACCGAAACATTATGTATGAACCGAATGTAAAATTTATAGAAATAACCAAATGCACCAATTGACCAAATATCCCATGTGTTTCTAAAATAGGCTTTAAAAATATTTGATTCCAAGATCCTAAATCACGAAACATGTAAATAAAACTTTAAAGTTGTTTCTGTCTTCGTCCAATGGTTAAAGAACAAAGGTTTTTATCCAAGGTAAAGCTAATTAAAGTATAAACCAAACCATGGATAAAGATTAAAAGGCTTTTGAACACTACCTGTCCAACTCAACTTGCTGTCATCCGTTTCGGCGGTTTCCTTTAAAAAAAAAAAATCATAAGGCTGCAATAATAATTTAACCGAAACAAAATCAAGAAGTTAAAGCCAAATATATATACGAAATAACCTGATCTACAAAAACAAAATTAATCCGTGCATATGATAGACAAATAATTAAAAAATTCTCAATTATCTAATATGAAAGAGGCTATGATATTATTTGACAGAATTTAATTTCTTAGGGTGAAAATCATCACCAATTATATAAACAATCATGAATACTTAGACATGTCGCTGAAGCAGGGACGTAGCTACGTTTGGCCCAGTGGGGCACTGGGCCCACCGAAATTTTAAAAAAAGTTAATTTTTTTTATTTTTAATTTTTTTCTATATAAAAATATAATTTTTAGAGTTTGGGCCCCCCAAGATTTTAAAAAAATTTGTTTTGAGCCCCCTATTTACATTGGCTGGCTACGTCCCTGCGGCGAAGTATACCCGAATTTATAAAAACAACATGATTCTTGAACCTTGCGGTTATTCGTCTTCCAATTCAATATGTACGTATGTTTTCTCTCAATTTCTGACTAATGAGATATCAAAAAAGATGATCGTTCATATGACTTAGGGACCATAACCCTAATGCTTTATATAATTTGCTTATTTTTATTTTAGCCTATCATAAAATAAAAATCAGAATATTGAGTCTCTACATATTAAAGCTCCTACTTTATTAGATGTCATATAGTCCAAAGCCGTTAACTTTAGTAGATCACTTAATCGAGCCTAACCTTATAATAACTCATAATATACAATTAATATATATATACACCCACACGTTGGACTAAATCCAACAAATGGCAGATGTTGCTGTAGAGCCATTCTCGTATTGCATGTTCATTTGCCTTCTAGCTCCTCACTGGGGAAAGATGGTGGTGCATTGGAAGAGCGTGGATGAAGAAAACGAAACCATCTTCCCGTTTTGCTTTTATTTCTTTTGGGAGTGTGACTTTGATCCTTCACCAAATGGATTAGTTACATCTCCGAGGTGATAAACGTAGTATCGTACTGAGGCCAACATAAAGGTGGTGCATTGGAAGGGCGTGGATGAAGAAAACGAAGCCATCTTCCCGTTTTGCTTTTATTCCTTTTAGGAGTGTGACTTTGATCCTTCACCAAATGGACTAGTTACATCTCCGAGGTGATAAACGTAGTATTGTACTGAGGCCTACAAAGAGGTCAAGTAAAACATTGATTTAACATCCACGAGAGACCCGTGACTTGTTTTCGTTTAAGATTACTCATAAGTTTCAGAAATTGTTCCCATCAGTTAATTAAGGCAACAGCATTTAAATGTTCTCCAAATGATGGCTAAAAGAAACCAAAAAAAAAAGCTTTCTTAATCCTCGACAGTGGTTCCTAACCTAAGGACAGTGCCCATCTTTAAGATATCCCTAACCAATTCTTTAACATTTCCCGACTTAAATCTTCCCCTTCCAATCTTCAAAGTATAGTCGCAGTTGTCCATGTGCCCTGCACACTTGGGTGCTGAGTAAAATGTCTTGTCTTCAGTTTGACAACTTTTCTTCCTTGTGCGTTTCTCAGCCTGGTGGCATGCAGAAGTATGTCTTCTGGATTGAGATTCTTAACGCAGACAACCCGCTCATTCTTGTTTCCTATTTACATTATAACATGACAAGTTCAACGTAGTTTTCAAATCCAAGTGAATGTTCTCTTATTCATCTTCAGAGATAGAGCAGAAGTGGCTTACTGTAGAAAGCCTTCAAATGTGGATGCTGTCCACGAATCAGTTCATTAACCACCTCTAGCTGAGGATTCTGCTCTTTGAATGTGGGCAGACATTTCTCCATAAAAACCCTGCCAATTTAAAGCATGCACTAGTGAAGATACATACCCAACTTAAACACCAATTTGTAACAACCCTTAGTAAAATCTCAAACTCCACATTTGAAAACCGTTCATCAACTATAATACACCATTTTGTTTGTGCGTGCCCACTTTTGTAAGCAAGATCATTACTTGGGATGCAATGGCAAACACAGTAATCCTAGTAAATTCGTTGCTCCTTTAAATCCCAATGAGTTGTGTACAACACGATAAGCCACAAAGTACATAAAACATGAAATTCTTCTCCCAGTAACCTTTTCTCAGGTGTTTAAGGAAGACATATACTTCGTACAAAAACCCATAAGCTAATTCAAGCCCACTAAGCCTGGGATATTTCTCAGTTTGATTAAAAAAAAACTGCAAATTCACAAGCCCTGAAAGAAATACCTGATTCCCCTGCTGCTTCCCCCCCAATCACAGTAGCTCACAATTAATTTCTGCAGTTGCCATACACCCCTTAGAGCCATCTGAAATGCAAACATAAAGGAAGCTAAGATCAAGTATCTGGTAAAATGCTACTATAGCAAAAATAAAGCATCTTTAACCAAGAACAATGGAGGAGACTTGCCACAACCTTCCTACTTCACTATCATGAATAGAACCATAACTAACATTTGTGCTTATTTAACAGATTTTGAAGAGCATATGGTACTGGTAATAAGAAATTGCAGGATAAGTTTTGTCGTGAAGAGTAGAGGGAAATTTTAAGTAAAACAAACTTAAGGAGAGAAATTGGTCATCTAACTAGGTAACGAAGAGGCGAAGCGAGGTGACTTGCAAATTCAGTGCAACAAGTTTGATAAATGATGATAAATCTAGACCAGGAGGAAACTTTTGCAATTAACAAGGCTGAGAAAGACTAAGCACTTAAGTGCTTGAGCTTGTATATACAATGCCCAACGTGATTGCAAAGTATTAGAATCAACGAATGTTCCAAATCAATAAGCAAAGTGTACCAGAATCCAAAATTGGGAAAATTTCAAGCACAACGACTCCCAAAGGTTAACTCAGAGAATAGAAATTTGCACTAGGGTCAATGATTAACATCATCAAAATCAGGATTGCAACAGAGAAATTGAAGGTTTCAATACTTAGGTAAGCCAGAATCAGGGTTCAACAGAATTATTTATAAATAAAAAGTTAACATGGATTAAGTTGTTAAAACCTAAATGAAGTATTACTTAACTTTGCTAACCTTTTACTTTTTAATAATCTTAATTGGTTAACTATACTAATTTCAAGGAAGTAACAAATCCAAAGCCCAACAATTTTAAACCTAGATACCAGTTGTACATGATAATAAAATGCGTTCTCCGTAATCTAATTGCAAATGCACACAACTTTCGAGTAATTTCAATCCACTAAACAGCCGAAAAGGAATTGATCCATTTACCCACTAGCAAAATTATATCAATCTCAAAGTACGGTATATACGATCAATACTAACAGTATCTGTTAGCAGCAAGAGTTCAACTTAACACATTTCAGTCTCAGCTTTTAACAAAATAAAATCATTAGAATGAATACAACAGCAATTCATATCTGCCCAAATCAGTAATATTACATACCTGAGAGAATTCAGTTTCTGGCGGCGACGACGAACAGCAGTAGTCGTTCACTAACAAAGAGGAAAATGAACACAGAATGAGGGGAAACAGAAGGAAGTAAAGCAACAGAAAGGCTAGTCCTAAACAAGTGGCAATCAACAGGGATGCATTTCGCACAGAAGATGCATGCATGTAACCCAAACAGTTTAAAATTACCAGATCAATATAGGACAGTTACCCATAAATTCACAAAAGAGAGATCTTAACCGAAATGTTAAACGAAGGCTGAAGATCGTCCTATGATCTCTAGCAACCAGCTGGTAATTAGGATTAAGCATGAGGACAGTGCAGAAGAATCAAGAAATCTTCAAATTTGGGGGTAGTTCTCACCTGGTTTGGGACCCAATATGTATTGCTCCTGTGATTCCTCCAAGCTAAAGCACAGGCCTAGCAATGTCGATTAACGATCAATGGTAAAAAAGAAGAAGAAGATGCATAATTCAAGACAGAGACTCCATACCTTGGTAGTTTTCACCAGCTCGGAGTAGAAGAATACCCTCGATGCTTCTGCCCTAATTGGGAAGCAGCTGGAGACTATGGGAGGGATTTTTTTTTTCACCCTCTTCATCGCTATTAGTTTGTTTCTGTGTATTACAACGTCGCCGTTTTATATTTGGTAACTATGGTTTATGCCTGACGTAAGCGACGCTTACTACTGTCCAGTCCGGGTGTTAGGCTTCTCTTATTAATTTCAACAAAATTTTTAATTCTTCAAAAAACAATTTAATTTCATTTCATTTTCATAATTAATTTAAATATTAAAAATTAAAAATACTTTAATTTAATTTAATAATTATTAATAAATATAATTTAATTATAGAATATCTTCAAAATATATAAATTTTGATTTAATAATTAATTAAATTATTAAACTATTTATTTTAATAAAATAAATAAATAAATATTACATAAGAGATTAAAATAAATTTTATGTAATTTATTTATTTATGAAAATAATTCATCTTTAATTTTTATCTATTATGTAACTATTAAATATTAACAACTGAATATTTTTTTATTTGAAAAGAAAAATATAAACTGAAAATAAGAAACGAAAATTTAAAATCACAACAGAAAAATATAAGTAAAACCAAACGACCTCTAAGACTTTCAAAAGTTAACTAGATTATTTAGGAAATTCTTGAACACGATAATAAGTAAGGAAGTTGATTGAGTTATTTTAACCGTGAAGTGCATTATATAGTTGTAGTTAACGCTGACAAGTAGGGGTCAATCCCACAAGGGCTAGAATTACTTATACTTACTGTCTTTCTATTATCTAGTCTAATAAATTATTATGGTGATGATTAATCAAATACAAAATTAAAAAAAATAAACACAATTAATAAACTATAATAAAGATTAAACTAAGACATAATTAATAGAAATATTGGTACTTAGAATTTGTATCCCTCACAAGACTTCTCATGCAATCATGATTTCACTAATCAATTTATTCTAAAGTTCACTAGAAAACGAATATTCTTCAATTATGTTAATATCTTTCTCATGACTATTAACACATGATCCTAAGTTGATTTATTGAAACTTCTTTCTAATTAAAACTCCTAGAATTAGATTAATCGATTTATGAATTATATTATTAGGTTTGATCATAATTCAGAGTATTTATGTTGACATATCTCTAGGTTTATATATAACTCATTTCAATTATGATAGATCTATTCATATATTGGATTTCTCAATCTCAATTGCATAAAATCACACAAAAAATTAACATACCAGTAATATTAATTCAAGAATAAAAAAACATATAACTGAATCTCAATAAAACTTAAGAATAAATTATGTCAAATTCAAGTCACTACATAATCTATCTCGAGATTCATTGAACCTAGCTACCATAAAGGATTTAGTTCATAATTATAGAAAACAAAACATCAAAACCAGATGAAAAAATAGAAAATTGAAAGAAAAAAATGATGAGATCCTTTTTAATCTTCATAAAATTTACTCTAAGAATGTTTCCTTACTTGTTCTTCGATGTTTATATCTTCTTACGTCATCAATTTATTTTCCACGAGCCTCCCTCCTACTTTTCCTTTTAATTTTGCCTTTTATAGTTTGAAAATTAGGGTTTTAGGTGCTACATAGGCATCAAAATGGGTGTGTTGGTGGCTATGTTGACTAAAAGGCACAAAGCTAGGAGAGTGAAATTATTTATGCTTGTTTATTCACATACTTTTATTTATTTCCTTTCTATATTTGGGGTAATGAAAATGCTAAAAAATAATTCACATCTAATTCAATGTACGTAAAAATTATACATAAAATATAACAATATAAATAAAAAATCTATTCTCAAATTTAATGAACTAAATTGAAATCAATTTAGTCATCAAAACTCATAGCTATTTGCCTAAACAAATCAAATCGCAATCACAATCAAACTCATAATGAATTATTTTGATCAACATCGTGTTCCCGAATTATTCATTATTAAGTTATCTATAATGAAACTGATAAGCTTGACTGTTAAGTCCCTGCTTCACACTTAAGATATACATTGTCCGCAATGGACAAAACATGTAAGAATTATGAAAAATATTGGGAGAAGGTGAAGATAATTTGTACTTCCCTGATAGTAAAAGATTTCCAACCTTCTCCAATGTCATTAACATCCATCTAGTACTAGTGAAATCTTCTCTAACTCCAACTTAAAGGGTGATGTTGCTTTCATAGCCTATAGAACTTAATCAAATCATAAATAACAAAATTAGAACCATAAAAAACAATTTAAGGGATACGAAAAGAAAAAGATTAAGCTTTGGAATAAGGTATAAATTAAGACTTATACTTTATTATGATTTATTTATTAATCATTTTAAAAAATTAAAGTGATCTTGGTTTTTGAGAAATTAAAACACTAAAAATTTTATAGTTATTTCGCTACGCACGGGATCGAAACCCAACCCGATTTTCCAACATAAAGTTCACATAAAGATAGCTTTGAGAATTCTTCAGTATCTCATAAGTACAATTGACTATAACATGATTTACTCATCTTTCAAAAACTTTAATTTAATGTGTTTTTGTAATAGTGATTTTCCAAAGATTTTGATGACTAAAAAGTGTTAATGGTTTTTTTCTTTCTAAGACATAATGTAATCTCTTGCCATTCAAAGAAATAATCCATAGTCACACTTTTCATAAATGGAGTGGAGTATGTTGCATGTACTTCCTATATTTGTCATAGTATTTGGTTGATTAAGTTGTTAAAAGAGCTTCATTGCAAAAAATTGAAACAACAAAAATAATGATTAACGATAAATCGATTCAACCCTTAGCAAAGAATCTAGTATTCTATGATAAGAGCAAGTATGTTGACACAAGGTTTCATTTTACTCAAAATTTTGTTGCTAAAGAAGAAGATTAACTTGGAGTTTGTAAAGTTCCTTACTCAAGTTGCTAAAATTTTTACTTAGCCCTTGAAGTATGATATTTTTTTAAAATTACATATAATATTTGGAGTTATACAAAAAAAATGTAGAATGTTTTAGAAATAAACTTGACTTTTAGAATTCTGCAACAAACTTGAAGGAGTAGTTAAATAGGCAAATCTTAATCAATTCAATTGATTTAAGATGTATTTTAAAGTTTTATGTGTCTAGATTTAAATGAATTTAAACTTGAGTCATTTGGAGTTACCTTGATAGAGTTGTGGTACAATAAGAACATAATGGTCTTTTTTATGTTATGCAAATTTTATTGTATTATTAAAAGTATTTCCCTCTTTATATCCCATCATTAAGTAGGTTTAAGTTTACTAGTCTAGAATTCTCCATTAACATTATAAGTAGCTATATAATATTTCATCTTATATCAAGAGGAAAGAACAAAAGTTTTTATTGTTTATATGAATGAGTAAATATTTGTGAGTATCATATTTTTTGCAGCAGAAACTCAACCTTGTTCACTTCAACATCCCAATATAATATACGATGTATTTATATTTTGAAGAGTAGTTTATCTTGAAGAGAAGCTTATCTTAATACCAAATGCAGATGGTTCATATTTTAGATTTATATAGAAAAGCATTGAATTTTTAAGGATTTTTCTTTTTAAATTATATATTTTAAAAAGGTAATGAGTTTTTTAAGGATGTTTCTCGATAAACTATAATTTTTAAATTTATTTAATAAATAATTTTTAAACATGCCACTAAGAAATGACTTAGTGGTAATAATTATTTAAGAATTTAATATTCCATTTATATACTGAAGGAAGACCCCTTTTTTTAAAGTCGAGAAAGGAATAGGTTCCTCGAGCGATATTATAATCCGCCAGCATTATGTAGAATTACAGGTGACTTCGTAACACGTAGAATAGACTTTATTATGTGTCCCGGATCTTTCATGAAAGGATAAAAATGAAGGAAATGTGGAATGTCTGATTTCGGTTCCATTCCAACTTTCAAAGCAATTTTCGTGGCCAAAACGAGCTCCAATCTTCCGGGATCTTCATGGGAATCGTTCACTAATACGTGGTTAACGTCTTTCTACAGTTTCTCAAAACGTAAGCGCTCTTAACAAGTTAGAGAATCCGTATGCTTACGAATGATATGAGCAACTACAAGAGACCTTAACCTTTATATATGGTTTCTATATCGGGCTTTCCCATCATAGGCCTGACATGGGTCCGGTTTACACTAATCGGGATTCATTTTCCTCCTAGACTTCGACCAATTGAATTAGATCATTTATTGGGTCACTTTGTTACCTTTATCTTGATCAAATTACATAACTTAACTAATAAGTTATTGAAAAAATCAAAAAATGTAATTAAATATTGTCCAACTTTATAGGAAAAGTCTAAAAAGTCCAACATTCTCTCCATTGGACAATACTTAATTGCAATATTGTTTCAAGTTTGAAATTAGTTTAAAAACTCGATTAAGTCACGCCACTGTATTGGTACCAAATTTAAAAGTTAAAAAACATTTGATCCAAAGATAATGAAAATTTAGCATTTCGTCCTACAAGGCTTTCGATACTGAAAAATATCAAACACATGTGTCATGTGTGACTCAAGTCTAATATAATCACAAATATCTAATACCTTATTAACATAATTGGGAAAATGGAGTATGACAAACTAGGATGATCAGTATTTAATTAACTTAATATTAGTGTATAATAATTAATTATAATTTAATTAGCGCATATATCTTTTGTCATTTTTAATTAAAAACAAAATAACATGCACAACAAGTCACAATCGTGCACAAGTCACGGCTGTGACTAATAACTCACAGGCATCACAATATACTTAATACACTTAAAAATTATATTTTAATTATATTTAATAAAAAATTTAATCAATTAATTATATTTAAATTAATTAGAAATTAATTAATTAATTAATTATATTTTAATTGATTGATCAATCACTTATCGTTTAGTTAATTAATTAATTATATTTTAGTTAACTAATTATATTTTTATATGTCTTAAATATATTATAATTAATTAATCAATTAAATATGTTTTAATTAATCAACTAATTAATAATATTTTAATTAATTAATTATATTTCATAAAAATATATACGTGTGTCACACCTGTGACACCTCTCATCTATTATTATTAATAATAATAATAATAATCACGATTGTGACTTGTTAACTCACAATCGTGCATCGAATTCACACTTGCGACTAACAAGTTACGGCCGTGACCACATGAACAATGTAAAGAATCAAAGCTGTTGGATGAAACTGACGGTTGTGCTTAATAGTGACTAATAAGTAAGGAAGTCAAAGTTACATTAAGGAAGTCGAAGTCACAGTTGTGACTTGTGACTAATAAGTCACAGGCGTGACGATGAGATGGAAAAAGGAGTCGTTGGATCAATGGGACGGTATACTTAATAATTATATTTTAATGATATTGAATAAAAAATTTAATCAATTAATTATATTTAAATTAATTAGATTGTAATTAATTAATTAACTCATTATATTTTAATTGATTAATCAATCACTTATCATTTAGTTAATTAATTATTTTTGTATGTGTTAAATATATTATAAATAATTAATCAATTAATTATGTTTTAATTAATCAAGTAATTTATTATATTTTAATTAATTTATTATATTTCATAAAATTTATAATATATATATATATGTCACACGTGTGACATACCTGTGACATCTCTCATCTAATAATAATAATAATAATAATAATAATAATCACGGTTGTAACTTGTTAACTCACAATCGTTTATCGAATTCATGCCTGCGACTAACAAGTCACAGTCATGACCACATTAATAGCGTAAAGAATCAGAGTCATTGGATGAAATAAACAATTGTGCTTAGTAGTGACTAATAAGTAAAGAAGTCGAAGTCACGGTTGTGACTAATAAGTCACAGGCGTGACGATGAGAGAGAAGCGGGAGCTGTTGGATCAAAAGGACGGTATGCCACTGTAACATCTCATTACTCGCATTAAGGCTAAAATAGTAAGTATGAGAGATTAAGAAAAATGCATTTTCATACTCATGCATATTGTTAGCATACACGCACCTGAATTTGAATTTTTGCTCATAAAAATAATTGTACATGCATTCATTGATAATTTCGGGTATAATTGAACTATGATGTGATGCCATTGAGAATTTGTGAAATTGTTGTATCGAAAATTTAATTGGTGAGTTTATTTGTTAGTTTTGAATTCTTGTGAATTTTAGGAATAATTCCTAATTTTTTTTGAAAATTACTAAACTGGAAAAAATTTCAATCGGCAAGTAAATTGATGTATGGAAAATAGAGATAGGAAACCAAATGATATTAGAGAATTGTTAAAAATGACTTTGAAAATTTCAGAAATGACTTAGAATTTGAGTGAAGATGATATTGAAACTTTTAGAGACGTATGGAGTAAAGTTGAATTGTGCTAAATTATCTAAGATATGAACCTTTAAAATCTTCTAGAATCTGTTATTAGTTGAGTCCTGTAACCAACTCCAACTAACTGACGTTCTAGTACATTCTTCAATTACTTCATCTTGCTTAGATGCGTCTACTTCGTCTGCGTCTTGCTTAGATGTGTCTACTTCGTCTGATTTGCCTAAGACTGTCCGTCTGAGACTTAATCCGTTTGAGACTTGATCCGTCTGAGACTGTCCATCTGAAACTTGATCCGTATGAGATTATCCATCTGAGACTTGATTCGTTTGATCTGTCTGAGACTTGATCCGTCTAAGACTTGATCACTTCGTCTAATCCATCTGAGACTATCCGTTTGAGACTTGATCCGTCTGAGACTTAATCACTTCATTTGATCATCTTAGACTCAATCATTTCATCTGATCCACTTTTGACGCTTCATCTTATTCAGCTTTTACTTAAGTATCGTCTTGATTTGATGAATTGTGCCACATATTTTTATTTGCGCACTTAACAAATTCATCAAAACAGTTCACAAACTTATACTATTATTATTATTTGACTTTCATCAAAATCAATAGAAGAAGTGAAGTCTTCTTGACTTAACAGACCCATTTCATGTTTCTTTATATACTTGAAAGACTAAGTTATTTTTTGACTTAGTCTTTTCTTTAAGACTATCTTCTGCATGCTTTTTCCTTCATGGACTTTTGATTCACCGAAACCTTCACTAGAGTTATATCTTGCTTTTTTCTACCTTTTGCTACTCCAACTTCATTATCTATTCCTTTTTGCCTCAAGAAAAACCTAACCTAAACCACATTCAAGATGATGTACATGGGTGCATGAGAGTTAGGGCTTCTTGAAGATTTTTGAAGATTTTGGAGTTTTATCACGTGAGTATCTTGTTAATCCTTTAAGAGTTGTTATTTTATGAAACAAAAATGGTGATTTATTGTCCTGTCATGAATAATAGAAAAATAGACAATTTTCATGTTCACTGTGAATAAAAGATGAAAATGTGGATCTGTGGCTTTTTGGTCTGAGCACCCGAGAGAAATTACAAACTAAACAGTCTTGTTGCTTTTGACCATAACTTCTTCTTTAGATATTCAAATGAGATAATTTTTGATTTGGAGTAAACTAGAGACATAGGGCTACAAATCATTTGAAGAAGTCGAATTTTGATTCAATTTCTAAGACTTTCAATTTCTGGATGGAATTTAAGTATAGTGTACTATTTTAGAATGAGAACAGTTCGAAAATATTAGGTGATTAACTTTCAGATTTCAAAACCAAATTGAATGATTTTGGTGTCATTAGAAATTTAAAAGATGGGAGAACAATTTTTTGGAAGAAGATATTGCCAAATTACTTCATTTTCCTAGTCAGAATGTTCATAGAAAATAGCCCAAAGGTCTGGAATTTTGGGAGATGTTATAAGAAGATATGAGAGTTTAGATAATGTTTGATCTTTTAATGTTGAATAACATTTGTGAATGAATTGTTGTTATCGAAGTACCAAAGGTATGAGTTTATTGGGAATAAAGATATTCATATGATTGTAGTTGTGATTAAAAGAAAAGGAGTAATGGGTATCAAGTTAAATTGAATGAGAAATTGTTATTGTGAGAGCAAATAATGCTAAGAATGAAATGACGAGTAATTGAGTTATAAAATGCGAACGTGGATATAGTGTGAAATCTGATAAGATACCCGGGCATTGAGCATGCATTGTACTTATTCTGTATACACAATTGTGCATAAATGAATGCTTATAATTGTGCAAAGTTATTAATGTGTATGTGTGTGCAATGTGTATATTGCATAATTTTGATATGCAGGATAAACGTCCGCATTCAGACGTTTCTAGATCTTGGAAGCAAATACTAATTTGAAGCATACTGTGAGTGGACCTAGATGGTCTCATTTCATTGTTTGTTCTGATTTCAATTTCTACATTGAATGACTATGGTTATGATTATTATGCAATGTGAATATAATTGACATGAATGCGATTTGCTTATGTTGATGCCAGACAATGAAGGTCCGAGACTTGATGTATAAATGTGATATTGAAGTGCTACTTGTATGTGAATAAGAAGAAATAAGTGCATTTCTCAACTTAATTGTTGAATGTCGGACCAAGGTCCGACGATGAATATGAAAGTGAATGTGAATCCAAAAACATGTGATAGACTGAAATTATGAGAATTTGATGCATTTCATTACTGAATGCATGAAACATAAAGGCAGTTGTGACCGGAATAGCCACCGAAAAAGAGGTAAAAGCTCAGATTGTGAAAAAGAGCTTAAAAGCTCAAAAGTATATAAGAGCCAAAGGCTCACTATGTAAAATGAGCCCGGTATTCCCAACGGATACGGAACAGTTATCAATGAGTCCGGTATCCACAATGGATATGGGAGAGTTTAGGCACTCGGTCAAAACAAAGTAACAAATTGAAAATGAGTCTCATGTGCACTGCATATGCATGATATGAATGATTATAATGGTTTGAATAACTTCTGAATATGATATGTGTAGGATGTAAAATGTGAAATGATTGATCAAATGTATGTGATTCAATATGATTACTAAAGAAATGATGTGAATTATGTGAATATGTGCACTGTATATGTTATGTGATTGAGTGAGCCATCGAGGATGGTCACTCACTGAGTTCGCAAAACTCACCCAAAAATTGCAATATTTTTTCAGGCTTAGAAGAGTTACCCCATTAGGCTAACGGGAGTACAGACACCGCATTCAAGTAAGAGGTAGAGGTCGGGATCAGTTCGCATTTGTATTGTATTTCTTTATTTTTTGTACCGAATTAAGTCTTCCGTAATTTTTGTATCATGTGTATTTGAATATGTTTCTGTATGTGTTAACTTCCAAAATTGGGGAATGTTTTGTAAATGAAATAAAAGTATGGGCCCAAATTTGATTATTGATTTCCGCTTACGTGTATGGTAAATGTGAAAATTTTGTACTGAGTTTCAAGTGTTTGATTGTTCTAGCATGCCACCCTTGCGGGATTTGTACTTGGGCATCACTTAGGACGTCGGGTGCATGTCTTGCGAGAGTGGGGTGCTACACTCAATGCTCATTTCTTTTTAGAAATCTTAGAACCTAATTAACAATCTTGTCTTTAATGAAATTACAAAATTTTTCTTAAAGGGAAAAATGTTGATTAAGATAAACAAAGCCTATTTTTATCCTATTCTCAAGATCCTTATCCCTACTTCCTTGGATGATTATTGACCTATCTCATACTGCAATATAATTTACAAGATCATTTCAAAAACATTTACTACTAGGTTGAAGAAAATTTTGAAATCCCTAATTAATCCTAGTCAAGGTGCATTCATCTAAGGAAGAAGCATAAGTGACAATATCCTTTTAAAATAAAGGCTCTTCAAAAACTACAATGGGAAAAAAGCAATCAAAATTTGTTTAATGAAAATTAGTTTTTCATAAGGCTTTCAATTCTACCAGCTAGAGGTTCATGTTCAACATAATAGAAGCTTTGGATTCACGTAACAATATACCAAGTGGCTAGAGCAATATGTTACAACAACGTCTTATACAATTTTAGTAAATAAGTAATCAACATATATTTTCAACGGAGAAAAGTGGTTAAGACAAAAGGATTTCCTTTTACATTCTTACAATTTGCATCAAAGAAGTATACAACTTATAGCTTATAATATTGACCAAGTAGGTAGCTTTAGGTTCCATTACAAATGAAGAGATTGAGGACTTACGACTTATCATTTATAGATGAATTGATTATTTTATATAATGTTAATACAATCTTAGTTAAGATACTTATAAACACTTTACAAACTTTTAATGAGCTATTAGGCCCCTCAATCAACTTCAAAAAGAGTTATATTGAAACTGAAAAGAAGGTATTTGCAACAACATGTTTTAAATCAAATGTCTTTAAAAAGTAGCCATTATCTCATGTGTCAAACTCCAACATCTTAAAGAACATAGTTTTCCCTCAAATTTTGATGCTATAAAGAAAATCCTAAAGAATTTCCTATGGACAATAGAGCTTAACGATGCAACAGAAGCCAAGCTAAGTAGACAAATGTGAGTATACCAAAGGAGGAAGGAGGGTTATACATTATCTCAATCAAGGCTACAAATAAAATGCTTTTATAAGAGAATATGACAAAAAATTCAGATAAAGAATCATTTTAAGTTCAGTGGATGCACACCCAATTACTAAAAGGAAATAGCTTTTAGAAGATCAAACTTAGAGTTAGTGCTTCCTAAACTCTTAATCAAATGCTAATCCTAAAAGATGCCATTTGTACTGAGATGAAAAGCTTAATTTGAAATGAAAAATACCTAACTTTGGTATAATAACTAGTAGGGTCAAGGACCTTTATACAAGCATTTAGAATTCAACACCCTAAAGTACATTACGCTAGAAAATGCTAAAGAGGTTATACAAGGTGAGGATTGGTACTACAATTATAAATGTTTCTCCTCTATGATAAACAATTTGCCTACTTATAAACTCAATCTAAAGATGAAGACTCCATTAACAAATAGAACATGTCTTCAAAGGTTCAAGTCCCTTTTACAAAAAGTCTCTTAAAAAAGCATAGTTTGGTACAACAAAAATCTCTTAAAATCATTCTGTATCATTAGTTGATAATCAAGTAAAGGCTAAAAAATATGGACAATTTTAAAATGCAACTAAACTAGCATTTACTATAAATTTTGTAATTAGGAAGTTGAAATCTTAAATAATTTTTTATCTAAATACAAAGATTGTGTAACTTGCAATACAATGAGGTTTAATGGTAGAAGATAGCTGAGTTGACCAAAGATGCTACATAACAACTTTGAGAGGAGATAATATAGTTTCTAAACTCGTCTTCAATTGCTCTATATATATATATATGCACCTCGGAAAGAGAAAAAAATTGCAGACTATTAGCAAGATGCTAAACAAGTAATTGAATCAATGAGTGAAGATATTTTGAGATGATTAGAGAAATCATTGTAGTAAATGGGATTAACACTAATATAAGTGGTAATATATATAGAAACTAGATGAAACATTCTTTAAACTTTTGTTGTAATGTCCATTTTAAGTTTGCCTTGTTAAAAGGAAAGGATGTTGATGCCTTAGCCTTTCTCTCATCTTCGATGCAACTGCTTATCCCATTGTAAGCAATGTTATGAATACCATACCGGGATTGGTATCGAATTTGATTTTGGTATAGTACTGTAACGGTATCGGTCAATATTAGGTACCGTTTTAGATAATTTTTTAAATTTATGAAATAGTCTATGAATTTTTTGAAAATTGCAAAATAGTCTTTCAATATAGTACAACTGTATACTTTACAATTTTACATAAACTATGTCTCCAAAAATTATAATAATAAAAATTAAAATAACAACAATTTAATAATTTTTATTAACATTATATTTCACATATAGTAGAAATTGAGAAATTATTAGTTTTAAGATATCTCATAAATTTCGTTACGTTTAATACTTTTTATCCAAAAAAATGAATATTATTGAAAAATAATTAAATAAAACACGTGTTAAACTAATTAATATTATAACCAAACATAAATGGCATCTTTATACAAAATTTTAAGAAAAATTTTATAATTTAAAATTTAAGAATTATTAAAACATAAAAATCCTTCTAAAGGTCACTCCGTGAGTGCCAGAGTATCGGCTGTAATAAGAGAAAATGGTTGGTGTTGGTAGGAGTTACAGGTGGGACTCAGTCACTTGGTTCCTCTTACCTACTCTCCCGATAATTCAAGAGAGGATACTTTAGAATGGTTAGCGTGTACTACAAAACAGTATACAAATGTTTCTGCTTATACCTGTTTAAGGCCCCTAGTTCCTACAGTCCCCTGGTACAAACTTGTTTAGCAGAACCTTAGTAGTCCGAGGTACTCCTTCATTTTATGGTTAGCATTTTTACATAAATTGCCAACCAGGGAGAAATTACAGTATCTTCGTACTCCTAATAGGTGTTTCTTGTGTGTAGCTGACTTTTAAACTATTGACCACTTATTCTTTAAGTGTCCTTTTTCTAAAACAATTTGGTTTCAAAGCCTTAGCCATTTTCACATCCTTATACCTCATCTTACAAATTTTCAATCCATCTTATTATGGTTCTCCCAGCCAACCTCCACCAGAACCTGTGACATTAACTCTTTCCTCATTATTCTTTCTGTTACTGTCTATAACCTGTGGGCTGAAAAGAATAGTCGGACCTTTGAAGAAGAAGCCATGGATGAAAGGACCCTCTCTATGCGTGTGAACTTTCAAGTTATGGAGCACCTCAGCTTAAACACTGAGAGAAGGTAATAATACTTGTGTTTAATTTTATCTCTAATGTTTTATCTGTAAGTGATGCAGCCAGGTATCAGTTCAGTTCTCATAGGGCATTCAGACTATGTTGTCCTACACATGAAGGGTAGCCTTGTACTTCTATCATGCATGGGTCAAGGTCCAATTTACTGTCTTTGCATGGGGCTTCGGAAATCTAGATCTTTTTGCACAGTAGAGCGTAACCAATTTCAGGAACCATAAAAATGTTATTGTATTTGATTGAGAGTGCTTCTGGAATTGGGTTGCTTATTTGTGTTGTTGACAGATTTGTTAGTCTTTAGCTCTTTTGGGT
>JANKOD010000001.1:2596375-2609053 GCA_026284645.1 Erythroxylum acuminatum
TATATGGAACGATATCTAGGTTTAGGTCTTTACGTAGACTTCTACCTCTGCATGGTAGGTTTTCTCATGCTAACGGGTTGCTCACGCTGACGGGCTATGGAGAGCGTGGATCGGGCTTGAGCCCGTCATAGTCATTGGGCTCGGGGCTTGCTTTATGGAGGATGGACCGATCGGCCCATGGGTTGTCTTAACTGGGTCCGGGCCCTGCACGGTCGGCCCGACCAGATTGATTTTTAGTTTTTTTTTTAAGATTTGGTCTAAACTGAGCAATTAAACATTAAGTATAAGGTCCAACTATTAGAAAACTCTCTTTTAGTTTAGGATCTTAAGAACTAAGGTTAAAATATAGTTTTAAAACTCTAAAATATGATTATAATTAAAACAAATAAAATATATAAAATCCAAGACCACATTATAAAAAGTTAATGAAGCAAACATGTCAAGTTTAATGTATGGTGATAGTTACTTTAGATTGTTTCTTGATTCACGGATTATCTTATAAACTTTAGTAATTTTTAGATTTTTAGGATTGGAGTTTCACTAAAAAGATATCTAAAATAAAAAAGCAATAATTGAAAGAGACATCATAAATATAATTAAAATGGAACGCCAAATAATAAGGAGAGAGAAACTTATTTGCCATGTCCTCGGTACAAAATCAACCTTTTCTTTCATTCTCATGTGCCATAACATCCTAATTTCCTTTGTTAGGAAAGAGAACATAATCTTTGGCATCTTAAAGTTCTATTGAAAATGATGTAGGAGTTTCTTAGGCTAATCTCATCGTGCATCCAGGATATGATACATCCATAACTGATAGTAATGACTAAGAAAAGAGTTTAACACATTCATTAGCTCATGTAAAGACTCAAGAATCTGCATTCCTTTTATTGTGAAAACTTTTTGGTGGACTCTACTTTGGTAGATTATTTTCATAAGATCAATAACATAATGCTCAAGCCTTTAAATACAATTAGAATTCTGTCTCAATGAACTTCTTAAAGCCTGTCGTACTCCTTTGGGGATAAAAGCTCCGACAACATGTGATGTTACCATTTATCATGAATAAACCATAATGTCCAGAAAGAGGATAGCTACTATTTGTTTCATAAAAAAATTTGGTAGTCATTATTTATTAAGCAAAATTTATTCTATATGTTTAATTTAATAATGATACTTGTTTTATTCAAAACGTTTTGAAACTAGAAGGTTATCCTCAAATCTTGTAAGTTTTCTTTTAAGTTATGACAATCGGATAGTAAATTAGGTATTGATTTGGGTGGTGAAGATTTAGGTAATGAAATGGGTGCTCAAGAAGGTGGTGAGTTGGATGGTCATGATAGAGATGAATTTGACTCAAATTTCAACATTAGTGTTGATGCAGATCTTGACACAATATGTATTGACTCTTTTAATCCTAGGAGTTTCTTGGACAACGATGAATATCCCATTACTGAATAATCAGATGTTGTATTCAAATGACCCAATGAAAGTAATAGATATGTTTTGTAGTTGTTGCAAGTACATGGATGTTGGGGATGGTTTTTGATAATGCTAAGCACTTTAAGGATTTGGGTGTTAATTTGGAGATGGTGAAGGAATAACTATGATTCCTGATAAGCAAAGGTAATTCATCCAATTTAAAGTTATTTTTCTACATATTTGCATCTATGAACACTTTTAATTTGTTGTTCTTAATTTACACAGACTTATGCTAGCCAGGAATGATGTATTTCCATATGTTACATATAAGATGTTTGCAAGGCATATATATCACAACTTAGGGAAATAAAATGAAAAAAGATATGAAAAAGCATTATGGAATTATGCGTAGGTAACATTCACTCAAGAATTTGATGATAGGCTCATCAAATTAAAGTAAATTGCACTAGGATGTGTGTAAGACTTTCTTGAATATTCGAAGGAAACAAATGTTCAATTGTGGACAACAACATGAGTGAGACCTTCAACGCATGATTTTTGGTGGTCCAAAGATCGCCCTATCATTAACATGTTGGAGACTATTATAACTATGTTAGTGAAAAGTTACTCAGACCTTAAGGAGCAAACTAAGATATGGAAGGGGGATATAGCTCTTGAGGTGTTGAACAAGAATAGAAAGGAGGGAATAAGATTGAGATTTATTTGAATTGAGGAAAGGAAGTATGTAGTGAGTAATGAAGATGACATACATGTTGTCCAATTGGGGAGGGAGCATACCTATAGTTGTAAGGCATGAAAAATCTATGGTTATCCTTGTAGTCATACAGTTGGTGCCATTTTCCATGCTAAACAACAACCAAAGACTTATATGGATGATTGCTATCATAAAATGAGGTTTATGGAAATTTATGAGAATGTCATGTCTTGTGACTAATTAGAGGGCAAATTTTTGGCCACTGGTTTGGGCCGGGACCCTCACCGGCCAGGTATTGTCCCCTGGGGAGAAGTTCAAGCGTTTCTCGCACCGTCGTTGCGGGTGCGACTCGAACCCAGAACCCAGGGGTCGTCTCAACGCAACAAAACCCCTTGGTCCTGGGTTCGAGCGGCGGCAAAACCCTCCAGCGCACCTACAGGGGACAATACTAATTTGTCTTGGGCCAGGCTCTAAACCGCAGCCACGTAAGCCGGTTAACCTACCCAAACCAGTATCAAATAAAGATCAAGTTGTTTAATCTTTTGTATTTTAATCTACTCCTTTTGTTGGAATGGATGAATTTAAATGTACTCTAATTCCTTTCACATCCTATTATACTTAGACATTGACTCAAAATTTGAATTTCAAACCTTTGCAATTGTATGACATCACTTTTAAATTGTACCCAATGATTTTTAAACTAGACCAGACTAGTCAGTTAGACCAAAATAAATACGAATGGGCTTGAGTTTCAGTTAAGTTTGTGTATATAACCTTTATGAGAAAAAAATGACAATTTAAGTAGAAAACTAGTTGGTTTTCTTGAGAAAAATCAGTCAATTTTCTATAAAAAAAAGGGCCACAAAGTAATAAACTTTGATAATCTGTCAGCCATTTGAGCATATAGGCCCTAACATGGGCAGTAATAAGTTTCTTCTACAAGTGAAACTACCTCTTACACACCAACCCATACACCTCCTTGTCCTTTTCACTCTCTATTTTTGACATCTGTTAACTATCATTAATGCAAATTAAAATCTTAGTACAAAAGTTGAGATTTTTATTAGGTATATTTTAGAAAATTTCAATGATTTTTTTAAAATTCTATCATACAAGCTAATTAATAAATTATATATTTATATTTTAATTATTTTTTTAAAAACTATTATTGTTAGAAATGAATTACTATTTTATCTTTAATACCAAATTTATTTAATGTCACTAATAACTTATATTTGTCAAATTTTAGGTTATTTATTTATTTTTTAATAATTTAATTGAAAAATTTTAAATTATTATAGTTAAAAACTAATTATTATTTTTACCATGAATTTGTTTAATAATTTGAATTATTAATTAGTATATATAAGTAATTTTGCTTAAGATAATTTAAGAATGTATTAAAAATATTATTTAAATTATAAAGAAACATTCTAAAATCTTTTCTATTCACTTTCTTTAAATATACTTCAACTTTTACAACTCTTTAAATAAATGATAATATAGAAATATAATTTTTATTTTCATTATTATTTTAAATTTGATATTAAATTTAATCTTAATTTAAATAATTAATTTATTATATATTAATAGGATTGTTAGTACATTTTTATTTTAATAAAATATTTTATTTTATATTTTATATTTATTTATTTTATATCAATTTTATATCGGTTTGGGATTTAATCTTTAAAATTTAAACTTGGATGTTGGATCCGAATTTTAAAAGATTGACCCGTCCGAAGCTACTGACTACAGCAATTCAATTACTTGATGCCTCGAGACAGCTGTTGATCCACTCCTCTCTGACTCCGCCTAGGGTTTCATCAGATCAACACCATGGCTATGCAATCCGGAATCGGGCTCTCTAAGATCCTAATCATTGCTGGGGCAGGTGCTTTTTCCGACCACTCTCATAACGCTTTCTCCGACTTCTAGACTTACATCTTCGTTGTCGTTTGATTTTGTTGATTTGACGTCTCTGTTGTCGTTTTTCAGGGTACACCACTACTTTCCTGGTCAGGGATGGTAAATTATCTGACTTGATTGGTCACCTTCAGGTACTGCAATATTTTTTGCTAATCTAGCTTGGTTTTCATGATTTTGTTTGGCTCTTGATTCTTTTCACTTTTTCTGTTGGTATGTAATTTAAAGTTGTGGCTTAGGTGAGCCCCACCTTGTCTTGTTTGTTGAGCTCAGTTCTGCTGGAATTTCCTTGATGTATTTACTATTTGAAAATTCTTGTTAGTAAAAAAAATAAGTCTTTCTGAATTTGGTTCATTCTCTTCATAGCGGTTTGGATTTGGTTTAATGTGATTGGCAGGATTTGGTGAGAAAAGTTGAGAAATCTGGGGAACAGTTGGAAGGTGATTCTGGGAGTTCTGACTCTGTTGTCCAACAGGTAGTCAGGATCTAGCATTCAAAATGAATTTATTGTCTGTTATACATATTTATTTAATGTTTGTGTAATTTTTCTCGTTAGATTGCTTAGCTAGTTTAATACGCATGATGCTTGCACATGGTTTCACTACTTTTTTTTTCTCCCAATTACTTTCCTTATATATTCTTCTTGTTCATGCAGCTGAAAATGTTGCAAGCTGAATTGCAGCGACATCTGAACCAACCACAAATAATTCTGAATGGTGCTTCTGATCAACTAGGTATATGCTTTGTGATTCTATTGATTGGTTTTTGGTGGCAACCTATTTTCTATGGGAGTCTAATCCCAATTCCAAATGTGTTGTTTGCCTGTAATCCAATTCTATAAAATTTATATATAGCTCTTTTTGTGTTTTGTTTTTGAAAAGTTGCCATTAGATGAGTCAATGGAATTTTTCTGATGCAATTCATGATTAAAGTTGAGATGGTTCGCACTTTTCACTTTATGCAGGAAACTACTCAAGTCTCATAGTTCCTGTTGCCACATTAGGTGCATTGGGTTATGGTTATATGTGGTGGAAGGTATCTACTATGAATACTATGTTTTCATTGGCTTCTTTCAGTCATATTCTTTGATTACTTCACATAATTCTTATAGTGATTCTACCTTTTATGTTGCATTTATGCATATTACATGCATCTAAGATCAAGAAGTTCCTTTCAGGAGACTAAATTTGTTTTTACTATGACTCTTTTGGCAATTAGGGTCTAAAATTTTCAGATCTTATGTATGTGACTAAGCGTTCTATGGAAACTGCTGTTGCAAACTTGACAGGAAATCTGGAGCAGGTGTCCGAAACTATATCAGTAAGTCCTGTATAGTTGATGGTTTTCTATTGTTGCACTATCTACTATAGATTTTTTTTAAGAATGATTTTGGTAGTTTAATTTAGCGTAAGACTGCATAAAAGGGTGTGGTAGACATTATAACTTCTCCAGGCATTTGATTCCTTTGATATTTGATCACTTCCCATTTTGAAAATTTGGTTGGATGATAAGTTCATTTTATATTTTGACGTTCAAGATTAGGTTTTATTCTGTAATCCTTTACCAGTTGTTTGTTTAAGAAGTGTTTATCGAGTTTTTTTTTTCACATTACAATATCAAATTTTGACATTTGACATTATAGCTCTTGTGAAATGAAATGTGTTATCTGTTTCCCTATGGTTATGCAACATGTATAAAGCTTTTTAATGTACTTCTATTTACTCTTTTGGCCAGGCTGCAAAGAAGCATTTAACACAGCGAATACAATTGTTGTATGATAAAATGGATGGTCAAAAGGAGATCTCAAGAGCCATACAGAATGATGTAAGATTATAAATTTGATTACCCCTTTCCCACCTCTTTTTCCCTCTTGATTCATTTCACTCTTCTTTTTCTCAGTCTTGACCTGTTCAACATGTCTTCATTTAGACCAAGTTTTAACAGATCTTCTGTCAATTTGGGATTGTTCATTCTAACAATAAGCATAAAGAACCAAAAAACTCCCATTTCTGTTCATTCCAGAATCATTAAACATGGGAGAAAGGTATTGGATTTCATCAGAGAAGATTGATATACTGCAAGTTCTTATCTAGGAACTGAGAACCCAGTTTTAGGCATGAGGGCTCTGCTAAATGTAAAAAGTTTGTTATACCTCAGTTTGATGTAGGATTTCACCCATGTTCATGATTGAATCCAGTCGCAGAATAAGCACAGACCATGAATACATTATATGCACATTACCCTTGTTTTTTAGCGTCCTAATATTGTTTGATCTCATGAATCAGGTTGAAGCTGCTTCTGAAAATATTTCACAGATTGGCTCTGAGTTGTGGCAGTTGCAGGATTTAATTTCTGGTTTGGTAAGTTTGATATTTGACATTTTTCCTGAGTGCTGGCACTATTGATTTTGCTAATATTTATAGTTATTTGAGTTGTGGTTTCTTTTATCATGTCCTTGAGTCTCCTTAGATAATCATTCATGTAGGGAGAGGGGATCATAAGCAACTTTCAACAAATTAGTGCTACAATTTGTGGAGATTTTGGCTGGAACTATAATAAAGGAAAGACACCTGTTAGAATTTTACGGTAGTCAGTGCGCAGTCTTGTACAAAAAAGGATCATTATCTATTACTATTATTCAGAAATCGTATTTACATTGGGAAAAAACAACTCCTAGTTCGTAATTGAAAGCCTAGCCATCAATTGCTATAGTAGTTAATAGGAAAAGTAACTTAAACAAGCTAAATAAGGAAAACTAATGGAACTAATTGAAATTCTAGAATGCTCCTGCATCCAGGGATTTGTAATACCTGTTACAGCTATTTTTGACCTTTCTGAATGTTCTACTGAAAGAGGAGTTGAAATAGAAGTTGAAAAGGATAGAAAAGATAAAATGTTGGCTATCGTTTTCTCTAAACAGTTTCTTGCTTCCACTTTACTAAAAAATGCTAATAAATTGATGAAGATAGTTACCAAATGTAATTATATTTTTAAATTTTATTCTATTGTTATTCGGTGATAGAGAAGAGTGGGCATAAAAAACTAATAGGTTAAAATATTTCATTTTTCCAATCTGAAAACTCCTTTTTTTTCCCTTTGCCTTATCTTTGACATGATAATTTGCCTGCTCTTACTACAGGATGGGAAGATAAATACGATAGAGAAGAAACAGGTAGAATGCTTTTCTTTTGTATTGTTCCATTTACATATAACTTATTGACCTAATCACTGATTCTTTTATGCATGTTGATTGCATGTGTCTGTGAATGTACTTTTGATATGCCTTGTATATATACCGGAGAATATTTTGATTTGGGCAGTCATTGTTCCCCCTTTTTCCATGTATTATTTTGGTGTGGGCAGTCATTGTTCCCCCCTTTTTCCGTGCATCTTCTGTAATTGAAACTTGCTAAGTTGAATTTAAACTTTCTAAGGATCTCAAATGCTTATTGATAGCTGCTCCCAAATAATCATTGATATCTAGATTGCTTTAAGTTGGATAAAAGGCTTGTATACAGCTATTAGTGTTCCTGGACTAAATTTATTTGTTAAAACTTAAAAATTGTTTAACAGTAGGACTCGTTCTGTAATGACTTCGATCAATTTGGTGATGATTGGGTTAAGAGATTCTAAAATATTTGCTCAGGCTGTTATTGGTTAAACTGGAATGCGTAACTGCTGAGTGTCAAAAACCTTGTAGACCATAATCTCATATTTCTTTGGCATGCTTCTATTAATCCTTTTGTAGAGTCGAATGATAAGGAGGTTTGAAGGAGTTAAATTGAAGTGAAACAAATTACTGACAACAGTTCAAAATTTCAGTTTCTTTAATCATGTTGTGATACTCCATTTATTATGAAACGGTTAACTAGTTGGTTATGTATAGAGAGATGGAAGCTGAAAATGGGAAGGAAAATGGAGAATTGTTAGGTGGGTGGGAAAAGAGGAGGAAGAAACAAAAGGATAAAAAAAGTTCATTATAGTTTCTATGCCTTTTTCAATTTGCTTTGACTGCAGTTGCACTGGCTGTTGGTTTTATAGATTCTTGTGTGTACTTGTGAACTTACTGATCGAGGTGTATGATGGCAGGATCTTGCAAATGCAGGTGTTCTGTACCTGTGCCGTTTTATCAACGAAAAAACGTTGCAGAAGCCTAAAGGTCTGGAGGCTCTGGAGGTAAGAAAATATATATATTACATTATGTTATTCATGATTGTTCCCAGGAAATGCTTAGTCACATTATATGGTTCAACATTTTGTGAGTTAAGCTTTTGTTCTGTGAGCAGAAATGGAACATGACATTTACTTATGGGAAGAACATGGTCGATAGTAGTACTTTCTTTTCTGAGCATGTTGGATCAGATCTTCCTAGAAGTGAAAAATAGACACAGCAACTGTATTTTGACTTCAATTTTTTCACTCTACTTGTCTAGATATAAGAGTTCACATAACATAATTCAAGTCCATCAATCAGGGATGATTTTTCTGTTTCTTCTACTTGCTGCCCCCTCTACTATTACTATCCTTTATGCTATCCTGTTCAACTATATGCCATAAATGTTCTGATTTTGTAGCTGGGTGTTGGCTGTTTCTTTCATCCTTTTGTCCTCTGTAGACTACCTTCTTTTTCATTATGTGCAAGATTCTTGAATTGTTTTTATATCTTCATACGAGCGAAATCTAGCATGATATCCCAGCAAGTTCTAACTGTTGGTTATGACTTTACAGGATCAGTTTAAACATTCTGGGATAACCCATCGTTCACTCACATATTCCAAAGTTTCAAGTGCGGCGGTATGTGCCTTCTCAAGTACGAAGATCTCAAATTAAATATATCACTTTCTTTCGCTCAAAATACGCACACATTGATTCCATGTGCATGCTTACTCTGCACCTACACACAATTTTTCATCTTTCAGAAGCTGATTGCAAACCAATAATTATGGAAGATCCCTTGTTTGATGATGAAATACAGTCCTTCGATATATGATTCTTCTGTATCCTTCCAGGGTCTTAAGGATCTTTTTAGAGATGATCTATCTCGAAGTGTCAGTGAGCCTGTGACTGGTGTTGTACCCGATGTCACCTGTAAGCTGGAAGACAGACCACCAATCTTGCTAGCAGGCCTGCCAAGGAACATACTTAGGTTTGAGTTCCAACTCTTTTACTTCACCATGCATATAACTCATCTGGTAATGTGGATTGGGATGATTGAATGTGCATTATAATTTTTTGGGAAAATAAACCAATATTTATCATTCTTCGAGTCAATGTGCAAGTAGTGAAGGATGTTTGTATATATTTCCACTTTTCAATATACCAAAAAGAGTATTATTCTTCCCTTCATCTCAAATTCCCATCATGCTGCAGTTGGAGTCTCAGGTTTTCATATTGTAGTGATGAAATAAAGGCCACATAGCGACTTATGAAATGGTTCGATTGTTAGTTTCTCAAATAATTCAGCCAGACCTCTTTATTTGGCTGTTTGTGTTATGCTAACTTCTGTTAGTCCTACACTTGTAATGCTTCTGCGAAGTCTTTGGTCAGTGCACTTCATCTGATAATATACGAGTATCGACAACTATATGCTTTCATTTTTCCGCAAATGGTTTGAAGTTTAGTATTCAGTGTCTGGACAACAAAATATGATCTCCACATTCTTGTTTACATAACTTGATATTTGCAGGTAAATCAGATTGGTGCTAGTAGCGACTATAAGCAAGATGACGAGCCTTACACTCGCAACAGGCTTGTTGAGTACACACATAAAATAATCACGGACTGAACCAAGGAATTTCTTGATGGAAACTATGAATTGCAATTTGATCACAGTGCTTTGATTATTTTAATATCCGTTGTATATTTCCATTCTCGATGAAATTCGCGGAGTTTTGAGTTGTATGGGAGATCTGTCCAATACAGAATAGTAGGTCTAGAAACATTCATGGTGTCTTCCAAGCTGTGCTGGAAGACTCTTCAGGCCTGTATACTGAAACAGATTTATGTCCATAAATAATCCGAACTTGCCATTCATCTTATTGGCTCATACGAACCCATGTTATGTGCAAAACTAAAATGGTGGGAATAAATCAGCGTATTGCATTTGTCCCCAACAAGAACGAGGTCTGTAGTTGATTACACTTACCTGTAGAAGCATTTTACAGCACACACACAGAGGTAGAATAAGGGAATATGAAACCTTAAAGGAATAACCTATATCCAACCTGGTTAAATTGTATTGCAATAGAAGCATAAATAGAAGGCCTTTGGTTCATGCAAAGAAGGGCGAAAAGGCAAAACATTTGGGACCTAAAGAACCCTGAAATTTCCCATTTTAGCGAAAGATGAACTGATTGCCAGGAACTGGCTGGTTGACTTGTATTTTAACGTAACCTTGATTAGCAAAACTGCAAAAGAGAGGACCTAAAGATGCAATCTGAAAGAGGAGTGTCAGTCTAAATGATGCAAGCTAGGGTTCCATCACCCCTGCTCCAGCCTATTTATTTTCTCTTAGTACTACCATTTTGTCCTGACTGATAATGAACTGTGATATATAGAAAATACTTAGTTTGCTTTCCTCAACAAAACTTTTAGAATGTTTGACTACTACACCAAAATTATTTAGCTGCATAGCTTTATCCTTTTCTTTTGTGGGTGTTTGTTTATGTAGTTTTATTCTTCTTTCTGGTCCTTATTTACATAATCCTTTCTTAAATATCAGCAGAATTATGCCCTCAGAAACTCCCCAACAATCTGTCCATGATTTCAAAAACTTGTAACGGTTTCATCACTGTTGCATGATTGATCTCGTCAATTGGATATGCATAGGTTTTAATTAGCTGACTTCCATGTAAACCATCATCTTGTGCATGTAACTTTATCCCCTTTTTATATATATATATATATGTGCACAGTGGAATTCATAATTCCTCCTGAAACATCAGGTCAAGGATCCGTAAGTCCAAATTAAGGAGTGTACATAACAACTTTATTTCATGAGCAAGAGAGTGAAATTGAATTATACTCGAAAAAGTCATCAAGGTATTTATATGCCCTTTTGAAACTTTCAGCCATGCTTTGATACTTTGTGAGCTTTATGATCAAGCCGTCGGACCATTTGACATGTAAAATTAGGGGGGTATGATGTTTAGAGATGAAGATTATACACAAATGAAACAAGTATGAAGTTGAATTTGAATAAGTAAAGCAAGCATGGTGCTTCAATGGAACAATATATATCTCGTGTCATTGTTATAATGAGTTGGAGAAATCCAAGGAAATTATGTCATGTTGAGTTTGAACTAAGTTAATTCAAGTTGTTTCCGAATTGTTCAAGCATTATACACTAAGAAATGAGGGTTGAAACTTTGTGAGCTTCAATACACTAGACCACTAAACATATAAACAAAGTTATTTGATGTTGAAGATGAAGATTATGCACAAATGAAGCAAATATGAAGATGAAATTGAAAAAATGAAGCATTATAACAATAATGCTGTAATGGAACAGTATATACATGTTTGGTGTCATTGCTATAGGGACTTGGAACAATTCAAGTAGATCATTTCATTTTGAGTTTTAACAAGTTAATTTATGCTGGTCCTGACTTATTGAAGCATTATACACTAAAAAATGAGGACTGCAACTTAAACTTAACCAAAGTTCCAGCAATATTGTGAAAACTTCAGCTTATTCATGATTTGGATGTTCACTTGGACAGAAAAAGTTCCTCAGCTATTTTCATGTATTCTATAACTAATTTAGTTCATTTCTAACTTGTCTAAATGTTAATCAAGTTGATATAATCATTAGAACTAAAAGTTTGTTGTTTGGTTATAAATTAGAGTAGTTTGTACCTATGTACTGTTATAAAAACAAAAACATATTCTGATTTGCAGGTTACTTTTGCTTGTTTATTTTGGTAAAATCATAGATGTATGGGATGGCCTACACAAGTTTCATACTTCCTCTTATGTATATATGTATGTTTATGTGATAAAAAGTTAGTTTTTTTGACCCATATACAAGAGTTCTGTTAACTTGTTCTTCCTCTGCTGAGTTTGCTCTATTCTGCTGTGTTTCTAGGTCCATTTCCAACCACATAACTCATATTTCTTGACAGTTTCAGCTGAAGAAAGAACAGATTACTTGACAGTGGTTTAATAACTCGTACTGAAAAAGTAACGAATTCCTTTATTTGCAGTCAGAAAATGAGATGTGGGGTTATTGCTTTACATGTTAATGGATACAACTTTATGCATGCTTATTCAAGAGTGCGGTTTATGATGCAAAAGGAAAGATTTGTTAAAAGTTTAAAAAAGCCTCCCTGTAGTCCCCAACTGATGAAGTGAAGAATCAATTAACAAAGGCAGTTGAAAAAGCATCCTCCAATTGATAGACAAGGTCTATACTCCTTATGTGTTCAAGGAGTTGTCTCAAAGAAGGGCAGCATCTTCTACTGCTTCAATTCTAAGCAGGAGAATTGGTCCTTGTTTGATGGGAATATCGTGTAAGGGAAGTACTTGAGTGTGTTGGTTTTTTTTATGTGGAGAAGACTTTCTCAAATTTTATTGAATAGAAGCTTGTCCATTTATACAGTTTTTTCTCTAATTTA
>JANKOD010000001.1:2623987-2641346 GCA_026284645.1 Erythroxylum acuminatum
TCTGTTTTAACAAATTAAATGTAGAAATAAATCAAAATATTATCAATAGATAACTGTATAAATTATACATCAATCATAACATTATCAAATAAAATTAAATGTAAGGAAAATAAAAAAACAATATCAGCAAATTTACCGATGGAAAAACAAAATCAATCAGGAAAAAGTAGTGAATTTACCGATGGACAACCAACCTCTATTGGTAAAATGCAGTGGATTTACCAACGGCCAATCAACCTCTGTCAGTAAAATGCAGTGAAATTACCGATGACCATTCAATATCCGTCGGTAAAGTTAATCGTTAATTCACTGACATATTTTTGTGTCCGTAGGTAAGTTTACCAACAGAAACCACATGTCCATTGCTAAAATTACTGACCGAAAGAGATCTTTCGTCGCTAAATTTATCGACAGTACATAAATTATCATGGTTAAATATAGCGACAGAACAGGAGTTGTCATTCGATAAATTTGCGACGGAAAATCTGTACTTTGTTGCCAATTATTAGCTACAATTGTTTCTCCGACGATTTGTTCCCTCGGTAAATCCCGTCGCTAACTTAGCTTACCAACGGAAAACCTTCATATTACGTTGGTAATTTCCGCCGCTAAACCCCATTTTTCTTGTAGTGTAAGGAACCAAAATGCAATCAAAAGTAGAGAAATAGTAGAAGATAAATGCAAAATGATGCAGAATGCAAACAAAAACATGATTGACTAAAACGACGAACATATGGAGGGTACATCATTGTTTGATACAAGAAAATCCTTATTCTCCATTAGATATTGAGATAAACATTATCCATTTAATAAGGAAGGTTTACCCCTCTATAGAATTAAGAGAACCAATCATAGTCGTTTAATTTCTGTAACAATTAGAGACTTTATGTTAATGTTTGAAATGGGGAAAATTCAGCAGTTAGATGTTAATTGATCCAACGGTTCAAAATTAGAGAATATATGTTTTCTAAACACAAAAGAAAGCAATCCATGCCAAAAATTAGTTGATCAATCTAAAGATGACATATATGCCTCAATTTAGGTGGTTATAGTATGAATTGACAAGGCATAACCACAAGTGTGTTTTCAGTTAAGTAGATTATGTCCCTTAGCATATTGATCCCTAAATAGGGATATTATTTTGTAACAAGGATCAAATTTTAATTATACAAAGCTGAAGAATTATTTTATAGTTTTAAAATTTTATTCAAAATAGTATCTAGTATTTTATAGTTAAGCAAATTGGAGGTATAAAGACTCATACTTAAATGCATAAAATTTAATATTCTATGAAAAAAGATCTTTTAACTTCTTTTATCCATGCAGTTGGTTGAATTAATTACAGTAAGGATTAATTGAGCCCACATAAAATGACCGGGTCAGGTCTTTTGTATGAATAAGAGATCTACACAATTATTCATCTTACTAAACAAGCATCCACCATTATGGATAGGTACCTCCATCTTAGACCCCCTAAAGATTATGTGGTTTTTTTTATATCTATATTGTATATACTAAGCAATTAAATGTCATTCATAATAACATAAGGTTCTCCTTACATCCAAGTCGATTCTTACTCATACATAACACAATGTCACACTATTAAATTTGGTTACGATGAATATTAAAGAGACTAAGTAGCCTTTACCAAAGTGTAGTAGAGAAATAACACTTTAATAAAGCAAACACACATAAGAGGGGGGTGGATTATGAGTGACTTGAAAAAAATTTTGCAAGTTACTTTCAATTCATATAAAAATAGGGGCCTGTTAAAATTTAAAACTGAAAAATATGAAGGGGTGTAATAGTTTCGCAAAAATCTTTGATTTACCACAGTCGTTTCTAGCACAATTAAAAACAAGAAAAATTAAATGCTTAAGTATAAATCAACACCAAATTTTGGTAATGCAGTTCGACACACCTTGTCTACGTCTGAGGGACCCTCACCAGCTTAATTCCTTCACTAACGACAATAGTTTTCTACAAGTTTACTAAGCCGACACCACTCAACCCTTGACACTATCCCTTTTCCTCACAACCCGTGAAAGAATTTCACACCTAATAGTACGACCGTCTCGTACTAACCTCAACAGAGGATTTTCTCAAACAATGTTTAATAAAAACAAAATAAAATAAACAACTTAAGTGATTAAACAAAATTTAACATAAACGAAAACACTTGAGATAAAAAGCAACTCTCCTTAATATGTCAGTTCATTAACGAAAGAACGGGAAGTTGTCAACTAAGAAATCTACTATGAATCTTCGATATAGTCACTAAAACATCCAACGCAAAGCAATCAAAAAACGTCTCAAATCAACAAATGTTTCATCATCGAAACGTTAACTTAATAGAGCTGTAACAACCAAGACAACTACCAAAGTTTTTCGCACCAAATCAACAACAAAAACAGCATCTACAAAGTCATAAAAACTTCTAGAATTTTTGCACATCAATACAAAAAACGACAATCACAAAATCACCAAGACTATTGGAAGTTTTCCACACAAAAACCACTGTCGATGATAGTGAGCAGCCCAACAAAATTACTCAAACACTATAGAAAGCTAGCTACCAAAACTGAACACACTCCATAACAGAATAGACCAATGATAGTCGTCCAAATCTAGAAAAACGCAGCTCTAAAAATCACACAAACACAACAACTTTTCAGCCCACTGTTGCTGTCATCAATGATTATTCAACTCCTTAAAATCACTTAAGAACAGCAGAATACGTAGCAACAATAAGCACACACGCCATTTAAATTACCTACCCAAGAAAAAGCAGTAGCAAGGCTACCTAATGATCAACACAACCACAAGAGAGACGTTAACCACACCCAAAATTAATCCATAATTGAACCCAGCTGAAGTTATGCCCAAAAAGGAATTCATGGATAAGTTCACTGCTGCACACATACACACATCAACATATGTTTCGTGAATAACTAAAGACTCATCCAACTTTTGTTCTCCACTTCACCAAGGAGTCTTCACACAATTAATTAATAAAAACTGCAACACCAAGATGGAATAAACATCAACATGAAGATAGCCCAATAGCCCTTCCATCCAATTGATAACCAACGACAATCAGCTCACGGTTATCAGCACGTCCGTAGCGCAACCAACAAGAAACCCATACCCAGTCGTGGACAACACACACAAATCTCTCACTCATACAATCAATCCACGCACATCAGACTAGAGAGGGACCACGACTATGAACCTCACTTATGTCATATGCAAGAGATCTCAACTAGATAGAATTCTAAGTCTATACGTTTGCCCTATATTACAAATATTTAAAATACAACTTTTAGATCATATAGAAATCCAATCCCACCTTGATTTGAATTTTAAACTCATCAACATTATCTTAGATGTCCAATTATCAAAAAATTCCAAAACCAAATAATAAGATATATACCATATATCTTAACAATCTACCCCTTTTTGGCATTATTTGTCATAAATATGACACTCCCCTTAAAAAAATAATTGGACATATAATCTACATGAGAAAAGAATGCCACCTTATTCCAACATCAAGTTCCAAAGAACATCCAGAGTTCTTCAAATTCAAGAAACATCCAAAGAAACAATAATGAATAATTATCCAATCATCCAAATTTCTCCCCTTTGGGATAAAAAGATGCTAAAAAGCAAGACTAATAGTCACAGAGATATCTTAAAATCTCCCCCTGAATTGAACAATCACAAAGAACAATCTAATGTCTCCCCTTGGGACAAAACAATAATGCCTTTAATGCGATCAATCTCAACAAATAAAGAAGCATAACAATCAGCAATAGGTGCAGCGAAAGAATCATAAGCACGTAGTACAATAGTCGAAAGCCAAGATGACAATTCACTACCAATTAATACATATGCCAACATATCATTGCTCACTTCAATTCCATCTTCATAAGACTGATCAAATTAATAAACCCCATCATCAAGCATAACCTCAAGTGCACATCAATAAACTGAACCTTAGAAAACCTATAAATAAAAGCTCAGAAAGCCTAAATGATAACTCTTTCGACCTCTTTTATTGTTTTTTATTTTTTTAATAAATAACATCAAACTATACTCCAAAAATGTAAAGCACACAATCCCTGTGCCCCTTGAAGAAATTCAAACCTAGGCTTATTCCTTGTCACATTATCTCAGTCATCAACTATTTGGTTGATTTCTTCATTTCAAGTAACTAACTTATGCTCACTTCGAACAGTTTCTTCAAAAGCAGTAACTAATTGTGAATCTGGACAATTTCTTGTTTTTCTTTCACTACATCTTTGTGCTTGTACTTAACCCTTTTTGACCTAAGAGTGCTTTGGTAACATAGGTTGCTACTGGAAATTTAATGGAGAGTATCTAGATTTTCAGTTTTGACCACTTTGAAACATCATTTGTAACAACTTGCAACATTTCAGTCATATGTGCCCAATTACTCCACAAAAGTGATATATAAGTATGAACCTCCATTTTTTCTTTGAGATTTATCCTTGGATAGATCTAGTCATACCAAATTTCTTATCATTAGATTTGGAACATTCACCTCTATAGCCAATGCCTTGAAGGTCTCCTTTATTCTTACTAATTTCTAACAACTTTTCTAGCTTTTCGGTACCTCCATTTAACATTCTTATTCCCTTTTTCGTGCTGACCAGTTTCAACTTTGTTTCATTAAGCTCATTTATTGTAGATAACAACTTTTTCTCAAGATCTTGAATGGTGTTCTTCATGGTAGATTTTTCCCCTTTAACTTCTCATTTTTCTTACATGCTTGGACCCATTTAGCATATATTAACTCATAGGCTTTATAAATACCTTCTTTTTATCATTTGAAGTACTGTCATCACTGTCATAATCTGAGATTGAGCTTTGAGATGATTTGTCTGTGTTTTTCCTAGAATTTTCTGATTTACTCACGTTTTCGTCATTTGTTACTTCCTTCTTGGTTGCTATAAAGCAAGTAACTGAACTTTTGCTGTATAAAGCAACTAACGCAATACTATTCATAGCTTCCTCTTCACTACCATACTCACTTCCGGATTCATTCTCACTCCAAGTGCTTGTATAGGACTTCCCTTTTCTCTTCTTCAGGTTGTTAGCACATTTCACTTGCACGTGTCTGAAGCCTTGACACTCATGACTTTGAATTTTCTTCACTTTTCTTTCACTCTTTTGAGTTTTCCCTTGTTGTTTGAAATTGCTATTTGATGAGCTCCCACCGTTTTGCCTAAAATCTGATCTATTCTTCTTCACTTTCTTTCACCACTTGCTAAAATTTCTTGTCAATAACTCCATATCCTCATTCTCATCAAATTCATCTCCTAAGTCATTCACGACTTTACCAATCTTGGCTTGCAATGCCAATCCTTTGTTCTTCTCTCGATTATCCCTCAACAAATTCATCTCAAAGTTGGTAAGAATCCCAATTACCTTATCCAAAGACAATTCAGTGATATCATGGGCTTCTTCGATGGCCACAATTTTTGGTATAAACCTCGGAGGCAACAATCTCAATGTCTTCTTAACTAGTTTGAGGTTAGAGTACTTCTTCCCGAGTTGATGTGTTTGATTTACTATATCAAGTAGTCTCTTATAGAAGTCTCCAATGGTTTCACTCTCATCCATCTTTAGTTTTTCAAATCTCACAGCCAACATCTGAAGTTTTAAGGTCATAACAGATTTCAATCGTTTATGTAGAGTCTGCAAAGTGTCCCATGTTTCTTTCATTAATTCACAAGCTAATATCATAGCAAAACGACCTTCATCAACGACACTAAAGATGACATGCAAGGCTTGAGAATTTCCAAGCGCTCTCTCTTCTTCAGCCCTTGTCCACTCATATGCATCTTTAAGTACTGCTTCTCCATTTTCATCAGTCGACACAGGATGTGTCCAGCCATTTAAAATCGAGTTCCATGCTATTATTCCTAGTACTTGAATAGATACTCTCATTCGTGATTTCTATGTAGGATAATTTTAACGATCTAACAACGACAACCTTATGATTGATGCCACTTCTCTTAGAGCCATGTTTGCGAAACACGAATCTACACCAACTTGTTGTACGAAGTTCTGATTCCATGACCCGCTGTGATACAAATTGAAAATTACGAAAGGGGTGTAGTAGTTTCATAAAAATCTACGATTTACCGCATTCATTTCTAGCATAATCAAAAACTAGAAAAATTAAATGCACAAGTATAAATCAACATTGAAATTATGTCTTTGCGGCCCTCACTCAACTTAATTCTTTCACTAATGACAATAGTTTTATATAAGGCTTTATTGAGTAGATACCACTCAACCGTTGACATTATCCCTCATCCTCACAACTCGTGAAAGATTTCACATCTAATAGTATGATTGCCTCGTACTAACCTCAACAGAAGATTTTCTTAAACAATGTTTAATGAAAACGAAATAAAATAAACAACTCAAGTGATTAAAAAAATTCAACATAAATGAAAACACTTGAGATAAAAAGCAACTCTCCTAAATATGTCGCTTCATCAACGAAAGAACGGGAAGTTTTCAACCAAGAAATCTGCTATGAATCTTCGATATAGTCACTGAAGCATCCCACACGAAGCAACCATAAAACGTCTCAAATCAACAAATGTTTCATCATCGAAACATTAACCTAATAGAGCTGCAACAACCAAGACAACTACCAAAGTTGTTCACACCAAACCAATAACAAAAACAACAGCTACAAAGTCACGAAAACTTTTGGAATCTTCACACACCAACATCAAAATCTATAGCCACAAAATCACCAAGATTGCTGGAATTTTTTCACACAAAAACCACTATCAATGACAGTGAGCAGCCCAACAAAATCACACAAACACCATAGAAAGTCAGCTACCAAAACTGCGCACACTCCATAACAGAATATCCCAACAATAGTTGTTCAAAGCTAGAAAAGCGCAGCTCTAAAAATCACACAAAAATAACAACTTTTTAACCCACTGTTGTTGTGAAAAGATGGAGAATATGCAACTGTCATCAATGATTATTCAGCTCCTTAAAATCACTTAAGAACAATAGAATACATAGCAATAATAATCACACACACCATTTAAATTACCCAGCAAGACAAAGCTTGCTACCTAATGATCAACACAACCACAAGAGAGATGCTAACCACACCCAAAATTAATCCATAATTGAACCCAGCTGAAGTCATGCCTAAAAAGAAATTAACAGAGAAGTTCATTGCTGCACACATACACTCATCAACATATGTTTCGTGAATCACTAAGGACTTATCCAAGTTTTATTCTCCACTTCACTAAGGAGTCTTCACACAATTAATTAATAAAAACTGCAGTACCAAGATGGAATAAACATCAATGTGAAGTTAGCCTAGCAGCCCTTCCAACCAATTGACACCCAACGACAATCAGCTCACGGTTGTCAGTACATCTATAGCGCAACCAACAAGAAACCCACACCTAGTCGTGGACAACACACATAGATCTCTCACTCACACAATCAATCCATGCACATCAGACCAGAGAGGGACCACGACCATGAACCTCACTTACGTCATATGCAAGAGATCTCAACTGGATAGAATTCTAAGTCAATACGTTTGTCCTAAATTGCAAATATTTAAAATACAAATTTTAAATCATATAGAAATCCAATCCCACCTTGATTTGAATTTTAAACTCATCAACATTATCTTAAATGTCCAATTATCAAAAAATGCCAAAACCAAATAATAAGATATATACCATATATCTTAACAAAACAATAGGAGCCTGTCAGACGATAGAAACTTCTTAAATGACAGGAGCCTGTTAGACGACAAATCTTGTTAAAACAATTTAAAACAGAAGGCGCCTATTAAAATGAAAGGAACTTTTGCAAGTTGAAAAGTGAAGGAGCCTGTTATAAAAGTGAAGGAACCTCTTGCTAAATTGAACACACACACACACACACACAATATAACGTGAAAATTTAAAAATTAATAGGAGAGAAAGAATGACACAGTCAATTTTTACTGGTTCGGCTTATAACCCAAGCCTATGTCCAGTCCCCAAGTATCCAACTTGAGGGTTTCACTAAAATCCCAGGTAGTAATTTGACAAGCCTCTTCAAGCTCACGAGTACACATATTTTAAGGTTTTCCAACCTTCCAAACTAGTAGTATTTAACTAGCCTCTACAAGTTCTCAACAAATAAAAATGTAATTTGCTCGATATAAGCTACAATGATCTCTCTAAAAAAGAATTCACTTTCTAAAGCACAAAAAATTTGACAATGATACCACTTTCAAGAGAATGATGCTATAGATATATTTCAAGAGTTTGATATGTTTTCGCAAAAGTTGTGGCTCTTCCTTAAGTAGTCATTTCTTTCAACTAGTTGTTGCTTCATTTGCATCCTTAGTCAACTGGATGGATTTAAATCTGAATAACTTCGATTTCACCTTTGCCAAAAATCTTCCAATAATCACAGGACTAATATACGACCTTCATAATTAGTAGTATCATTTCATATAAACCATTTCTAATAAGGTAAGTTTATAAAGAAGGTTCCTAGAAGAAAGGAAGCATATTTCTTATGATTTTATTTCCTTTTGATAATTAACCCATTAACAATAAAAGGAAATAACTCCAATGATAACAAGATTTTTCCGGATATTGTGAAATAAATAAGGTAAGTTCATTAGGAAGATTCCTACAAGAAAGGAAACAGTTATCCTATGATTTTATTTTCTTTTGAGAATTAAATTGTTAATTGTACATGGAAATAAATCTAATTTAAATTTTGAAATATTATGAGGCTATCATCAAAATCATTAATAACAAACCTTGAGCTAACACACTTAAAGAATAAGTGCTCGATAGTTTCATCCTCATCACTATGTAAAGCACATTGTTTAACTTACACATGCTTAGTTTAATCATATTCTTAGTATTAAGCTCCCCCATTAGAGCCAACTATAAGATGAAGGAGGTTTTTGGGATGTTACTACCTTTCTATGAAATATTAAACCAATGCAATTCCTATTCTGGTGGAGAGAAAATATCTAAGAAATATTGATCTATAAACACTTTAGAACTAAATATAAGCCAGACCCAAGAACCAACTCGATCTAGGTTAGAAGCTTTAGGTTGGAGCTAGCCTTTCCCAAATATTCGAAAATCTCCTAATAGAATGGAGTGGCATGTTCTATCTTTCATCCTTCATAATTACTTCCAATCTAGAGTTATTAAGAAAAGAAGCTCTTAAAGTTTTATAGTTATGTGATGAAAAAAAAAAGCTAAATATATGTCAATTCACTACAACATAAGGGATTTTTAGCAATGAAAAATTTTGTCGCTAAAAGCCCCTAATTGTCGCTAATTCTAATTAGTGACGATTTATTTTTGTCGCCTCAATCGTCACCAAAGCCTCGTAGCAAAAAACTATAGGCGATGTTTTTATCAAATTATCGCTAATTCTTTTTACAAGTAATTTTTGTAGCGAAAAATTATAGGCAACTTTTTACTAAATTGTCGCCAATAACTTAACGTAGCTAATAACTTTTAGCTACGACAACAAAATGTATCCAAAAGCTATTGGCGATGCTTTTAAAAACATAAGCAAAAATTTGCCAAATTTTTCTAGCTACGTTTTGAAATTTTTAATATACGTTATAACTAAATATTATATATTGTAAATTCTAATTATTGGTGACATTTTTATTAATATTATTGTATGAAATATTTTTATTTTTTTGTATAATTTATTATGCAAAAATATAATAAAATAATTGAAAATTAGAAACATTGTATATAAAAAATAAAATAAGATTAAATTTGATCATATACAAGCTGTCAAGTACAATTTCAAAAAAATTATGTCCAAAATAAAAAATACAAATATTAGTTTAATGACTAAGACTCGTTTTCATCTTCACTGCTTATATAATCTGGGACAAGTAATTTTTTGACGTATTTTCAAGCTTGGCCAACTTTTTTCATTACGTTATAATTTAGCTTGAAGCAACTAGTTCTCCTCTTCAAGACGTTCAATAAATGGTGGTCTTGATGAGGATGAAGCAGTTGGCTTAGGCCTAAACCCAAGATTTTTTATGTAGCCAGATCGTGTACCAAGCACCTTGTTGCAAATTTCATCTACATTTGGCTCATTTTCGTCAGACATTGATGTTTGCAATAACTCCTACATCTTATTCTAAAATTTAAATAAAATCAATATTCAATTCAAATATTATTAGTTATTACTACATAAATAAATAAACTTAAAATTTAAACAAAATTTTATACTTACATAATTATTTTGTACTTCTTCATACATCCAACCTTCACCTTCCTTACAATGTGTAAGTTTGTAGAATATGATCCGATCACACTATTCTCCATATAGTTCCTTCTGACTCTATTTTATGAAAGAAAAAAATACAAAATACAATAAATACTATAACAAAGAACTTACATGTTCATTTGGTAGGACAACAAATGATTTAGAGCCTTGGTTGTGAGAAGTTTCCATTTGCCCTCTGTTCATAAAGCCTTCTCACACTTTTCCTAAATGAAAAAAATGGTCATTAAATTATGTAACAAGATTAATGGAAGCAAATGTGAAGGAAAGAAAACAAATATGAACATTGGGAGAGGCCCATTAATCACACAAATTGTTCCAATATTCTAGATACATTCGTTTCGGAATATATCTCCTTGCCTCCTCATCTAAGGGAAAAGATTTGTAATATTTATGCAGTCAATAGCAGAAATAAGCTCCGCTGGGAAGAATATCGAAAAAATTTCCCTAATAAAGAACAAATCGATGCAGAACAAATCTGCTAATCAAACACTAATCACCCCTTGCCTTCCATAGCCAATCTTCTTCTTCAAGGTTTTTAGTATCATTTGAATTACCTCTCTTCCTTAACTATCTGTATCTCATTTTTTGTTAGGAAGGTATCAGATGAATGTTTGATTGTATATACTATGTGTTGTATAAAGCTTCCTCAAATCTTCAAGAGAATATAGATAAAATGGAGGTGGTGACAATGTCCCAATGGTCGGTACAGGAAATCGGTTGTTTTAGAACAATCATCGTTACCAATTACTATGTTTGTTCAATCAAGTATGCATGTATTCGAATTTGGGTTCGTTATACCATTTGACTTAAATTAGCTATTTAAGTTCTATACTAATTGTTTCTTAGGTGAAACGCATCGTAATGGCAGTTCATCTAATCCAGTGATCCATACTACATCTGGGGATTTGTTCACTATATGTTCTACTATTTTAGTTAAAGTTGAGTTGTTAGAAGAGGGTGTCAATAACCCAACACTTGAGGGAAGATCTTTGATTGTTTCAATTGATGTCTTCGAATGTGCAAGGACTCTTCTTGAGAATCCAGACATAGAAAAATCCTTTACCTTTTCTATTTTTATGAAATATTTGTATTAACTGAGGTGTAGTACTATATGTACAATAGGCATCATTAAAAAATTATTTGTGTATAAATGTATAGATTTAAACAAATTTATAAAGTTTGAATGCATTAGCTATTTAAACAAATTTATAAAGAAAGCAAATGAAAAAATATGAAAAATCATATAAATGTCAATTATAATTAACCTTATGATTATTAAGCATACTTACCATTAAAATTTTATCTTTTTAATATTATTATTTTTAAGAATACTATCACACACAAAAATTCCTCAAAATTTTTATAAGAAATACATAAGATATAGAATCTTTATCGTCGCCAAAAGTCCAAAGGCTCGACGTCTGACGACGAAATTTTTAAGCCATCGCAAAATGTCAATCCTTTTGCGACGATTCATGTAAATCGTCGTAAAATATATTTCTTTAGCGAAGATTAGGTAAAACGTCCCAAAAATTTGAATTTTTGGTGATGAATTAAGAAATTGTGGTCAAAATTGACTGTTAGAAATTGTCGTAAAAAAAAAGTAGCTAAAAGCCAATTTTGTTATAGTGATTATCAAACTCAATTAAACTTGTTATTATCAAATATTTAAAGGGGACTTGGACTCATATTTCATTTAAATTTTGATTTTGAACTGAAATAAGAAACATATTTATGCTGACATAAGCCTAACTTAATTATAAGACTCAGATTAAGTATTTAAATTTTTCGCTTATGATAAATTTTATATTAAACTTCTATCATAACTTAAAATTATGCATATTCTGTAAAATTTTCTATCCAATTAAATCAGCAATAAAATTATAATTTTTATGTACTTGAAAATTTGTTTCGTTTAAGTTTAGAATTACCATAATTAATTCATTTTGAAATATTTGTTCTTAAGAATGTAGATAGCCCATACTAATTAAACTAAAGTTCCTTCAACAAACAGTGAACGCAAAATTAATATCTTACTTATGAATAACAACCGTTCTACTTTCTATTGTAATAAATTAAGGGCAACTCTAAAATTTACTATAATTATAATAATATGTATTAAATAATAAAAAGACACTGAGTTTCTCTTTGAAAATTTCAACCCAAACTCCCATTAATTTCCTTTTCAAAACGAACGTTGCCCTTTTCCAGTTTTTCTTTCCATTGTCCAATAACCCTCCAATATAAGCTTGATTAAGAATAACAACGACAAAAAGAATGAAGTAAGAATTGGTGGTTAATTCGGTTATTGTCCCCCATACGACGAGTCGTTTGTCGTTACCATCATTCATTAACCTTACATTTGTTAATTAACAAGGCCTTCCAACAAAACAATCAAGTGAACCGGCGTAACGGGTGAGCCTGGTGACGTAGCTTCCTGGTTTCCAGCTGAACACATCTTGCTTTGTGAACATTTTGCTTGCCGCCGGATTTCCTGACGGAACGAAGAATGCTCCGTTCATCATCAGATCGCCCTCCGATATCCAGTTCCAATTCTTCCACTCGCTCTGCATTGTGTACTCTCTCTTGGTCACCTGTGTCACCATTTCACTAATAATGTTAATATAAAACAATCTTAACTTTGAGTTGAATGATTTGGCTTTCTTAGTTTCTTACCTCTTTAGCAGCGATGTTGTTTGGAGCAATGAATCTGTTGCCCTGACTGACGATGATGGGTGCTTTGCTACCACCAATGGCGTACATATTCCAATGAGTGTAGTCGTTATTGACGACATGAACGAAACCCCATCTGCACCTTGGCATCCTCTGCACCAATCCTTGCCCGAAATGTGTGAATGCAACAGTGACTTGCATTATCTTGTCATTTGAATAGCTGTCACTTGCACCGAATAACATCACCTGCATTTAACACATTTTTATTGAATATGCAACTTTGTCACTAGAGAAAACTTACTATTTACCTCATTGTGGCTGGTGAAATGAGCGTTGGAGATGGTTACAGCGGTTGATCCTTGAACGACGTCAATGAGACCGTCCTGACAGTTTGACATGGATACATGATCGATCCAGATGTTAGAAGAACCAAAGATAGAAATGCCATCGCCGTCACTCCTTGTCCTAAGGCCATAGTGATCCACGGAATCCCTAATCATTCCACCGGAGCCCTCAACAATGTTGTGAATGCGTAGGCCATGAATTATCACATTTCTAACAAACTGGAGCGTGAGACCAGCACCGTAAGCAATATGGACGTTGCCTCCTCTAGCATCAATTGTTTTGTCGCTAGTGATCAAAAGCTCTTGGTTGAGTCTGATCACCATACTATGAGCAAAGATGATCCAAAGTGGTCCCTTCTGAATCACTGCGTGGCGTAGGGTTCCAGGTTTAGGGTTTACCATGTCGTTGTCTGATGAATCAGTAACGACGTAAATTGGTCCACCCTTGCCGCCGATGGTGTTCCGGCCAAAGCCAAGGACGCAGTCCGCCAGCTTCTGGCGGTTTTTAGCCCAGTTTGGGTCGCAGCGCCAGCATCTGTCGATGGGGTTTGAGGCCACACATCTGCCTGATCTCTTTTTTTTCCCTCTTAGATTCCTTCTAGTGGTGTTCGTCCCAAACAAGGCCCTGCATGTAATATTAATTTATAACCATGCAGTTTACAAGAATCAATTACTGGAGCGACTGCAACATCTTCCATCTCTTTGTTTTAATCATTTAGCAATTAAAATGTGTGTGAAAAGATGTACGAAGGGTGACTCACATATGAACATGGGCGTTAAAATGGTGGGTGACATTCCAGGGGTCCGGGTGGTAGGCATCGAGATTAGCAGTTTGGGCCTCAACTAGCTTCCGACTCCAGTACTCATCGAATTCAGCGATATGGGCATCAATGCTTGGAACTATCACCGTAACTATCAAGGAGAAGAGCAGAAACAAAACTTCATTGAGGGTTGTCATTGATTGCTTCTTAAAGAGTAATTAATAGTTTATCAATCTTGCTGGAAAAGCCAAAGTCCAGTCCAGAGGCTGCAACTCTTTGGTTGAGCCGAGACAGGACCAAGAAAAGGGCACCAAGGCCAATTTTATCGAATCGCTCGCCCCGTCCTGACTGTCATGTTTGTTCCGAGGGAGTTCTTTTATAGCCACTCTTAATTTGCCCTGAAACAAGCAAATTATGAGTGGCTGAGTAGGTCAGGTTCGGAGATATTTACGGCGGCTGCCTTGGACAGCCACATTTCTAAATCGACGGCTGTTTCTCAGTGTAAATAATAAAAGAAACTGACCATTTAAAGGGCTCCTATTTTTGTTTCTAAATCGTTAAAATTAGACCCTTTGGACTAATAGAACGGTATCATACTAGAAATAGCTTGTCTAACTTGAATTTGTTTTCTTCATTAACATTTCTGCATTATAAAAAGAGAGATAGCTCGGGGAAACTCACCTTAGATATCAAGAATAGGAGTCCAAATCTTCTGTCCAATATTATGGTGTCTTATTGTGTCCAATAAATCTCAGCCATTTATTTATGTGAGCCCCGCATGGGGCTCGCGTAGGTCCCGCAAAATAAATGGTTGAGATTTCATGAGACAAAATAAGACAGAGTAAAATTGGATAGAGAATCTGGACTCCAAGAATAGTGATTACAGATAGTGTTCAGTTATAATTTATTTTTAGCCAACTTCTCCAAATGCATGTCCAAGTCTGTTCAAAACTACTGATTTTTTCCCACTCTTAACTTGCAAAAGATAATTTTCAATTAGAGCAACCCCCTTCTTACAACATTGTGGGAACTACTTGTGTTTGCATATTCATTCGTAACTTTATACTCATCCATAAATTTTGTTTACCTTAACCAAAACTCATTTGGATTATTTTTCTTCATCAAAAGCAGCATATTTGATTCTTTAGTAATTCATCTTCTGTTTTGAGTCCAATACCACTGTTACGAAAAGTATGAAAGGATCATATTCGTTCTATTAATAGAATCTTAATATTTATAACATTTTGCTCTAATTTATTTACTTATGTAATACAAAGTATGAATGGTCTTTGTTACTTTCACAAGCTTGCAATTCCTTCAATTTAAATTTTTTTAGGAAAATACAAATTAAAGTACAATATAATGATCCAAATAATTTGCAAGCGAATCATAGAACCTCTTAAAATTTTAATAATTTTAGGACACCAAATTCTTTCTTAAAGAGGTCATTTAATTTTTCTATATCTTTAATTCAAATGTTAGAAATTAATGATCTTAAATTTAAATGAGAAAATTTACATTTAAAATTTTTTAATTAATTAACTTAAAACTTTAAAATATTAAAATAAATTATATAATTACAAATCATAATTCTTTCAATCTAATTTAATTTAGGACAAATTAGTATAATTTAAATGAGTTTTAAATTCGGACATTATAAAATATACAAAATCATATCAAATTAAAGTTAACGGTACAATTTGACCTTTTTATAAAAAAAATTAAGAGTATAATTCAATTCATAATCTTTTTATTCCATTCTTTCAATTTAGTTTAGAGTGTACAAAATCTATATACATCCCTAATTTGAACAGTTTATCAATTTGTTTTCTTTGAATACTTTCCTAATTAAATTCAAGATATATCAACTATATGTGACTTCCAAGATGTATTTCGTAAGGAGTTGTCAGGTTTATTACCAAAAAGAGAAGTTGAATTTTCTATTGATGTGACACCAGGTACAGAACCAGTATCCATTGCACTATATCAGATAATGACACCTACAGAACTTAAAGAATTGAAAATCCAGCTGTAAGAACTTCTTAAGAATGGTTTTATACACCTTAGTGTGTTTCCTTAGGGTGCACCTTTGTTATTTGTCAAGAAAAAAGATGGGTCTCTTAGGCTATGTGTGGATTACAGATAACTGAATAAAGTGATTGTGAAGAATAAATATCTAATGCTTAGAATAGATGACCTTTTTTATCAACTTAAAGGTACAGGTGTTTTCTCTAAAATTGATCTAAAATCAGGATATTACCAATTGAGAGTAAAGGAAATAGATGCCCCCAAGACAACTTTTAGAACGAGATATGGGTATTATAAATTTTTAGTGATGCCTTTTTGACTAACAAATGCTCCAGTAGCCTTTATGAATCACATTAATCATATTTTTCGTCTTTATTTGGATCAATTTGTGGTAGTCTTCATTGATGATATCTTGGTTTATTCTAAGAACTGAGAAGAGCAAAATGAGCATACGAGAATTATTTTGCAGACTTTGAGGGATAAACAACTTTATGTCAAGTTCAGTAAATGTGATTTTTGGCTTGATGAATTTTTTTTCCTTGGTCATGTCATATCAGCAGATGGGATTAGAGTTGGTCCTAAGAAGATAAAAGCCATTCTAGAATGGAAGCCACCTAGGAATGCTACAGAGATTAGAAGCTTCTTAGGTTTGACAAGATACTATAGAAGATTTGTTAAGGGATTCTCCATAATTGCAACACCTTTGACCAAGTTACTTTAAAAGAATGCAAAATTCGTGTGGAGTGATAAATATCAGGAAAACTTTAAGATGCTAAAGGCCATATTAATTGAAGCGCCTATTCTTATACAACCTATACTTTGTAGAGACTTTGTGATCTACAGTGTTGCTTCACATAACGGGCTTAGATGTGTACTCATGCAAGAGAGAAAGGTAGTTACTTATGCTCCTAGGCAACTTAAACCTCATGAAAGGAATTACCCTCCCCATGATTTAGAGTTAACTGCCATTGTTTTTGCTTTAAAGATTTGGAGGCATTACCTGTAACATCCCACCCTCGACAGGAAGAGTAAAATAGTAAATTTGGCATAGGATGAGATAGATTGGAATGACTTAGGACTGTTCATGCATAATAGGATTGGTACACAGTATCATTTGTGCACATGAAATTACTGTACATGCATACATGACATTCCCGGTTTTTGTGCCTAAGGCAATTTTATTGTGAT
>JANKOD010000001.1:2641446-2658653 GCA_026284645.1 Erythroxylum acuminatum
AGGTTGAAAGCTACTTCTGATTGCCAAAAATCATATGCAGATTTGAGGAGAAAGGACATTGAATATGTTGTTGGTGATAAGGTTTTCTTAAAAGCTTCACCATGGAAGAAAGTGTTTCAATTTGGTAAGAAGGGTAAGTTGAACTCTATATTCATTGGTCCATATGAGATTATTGAGCGTATAGGACCAGTAGCCTATAGATTAGCGTTGCCACAAGATTTGAAAAAGATTCATGATGTCTTCCATGTATTTATATTAAGGAGATATCAGTCTGATCCATCACATATTATAATACTGGAAGATATCGAAATACAATCAGATCTAACTTATGAAGAGAAGCTAGTGAAGATTCTAGTAAAAGATACAAAACAACTAAGGAACAAGACGGTTCTACTGGTAAAAGTACAATGGACCAACCACGAGGTCGAGAAAGCTACATGGGAATCAGAAGAAACCATGAGAAAGTCTTATCCATGACAATTTGACACAGGTAAATTTTGAGGATGATATTTTATTTTTAAAGGGAAGAATTGCAATGCCCCAAAATCTCGATTTCATGAATATTACTTTTTAAGTCATGAATAGTATATCCTGACCTGAATAGTGACACCTGGGACTCAAACTGCTTTTTTATTTTATTTGACATCGGATAATATTGTTCAAGGATAGCCCGAGGATTAAATTAGAGCTCAAAATTAGTTTGTTTTGAGGGTTTGACCAAGAGATAACTAGTGGTCAAAGTTTGACCCGAAAGAGGATGAAAGTCAAACCTGAAAATATTAATGGAAATAAATGATTTTAGTTAAGGTTTTTATGTGGGGTTGATATTTTTCTTATGGGTATTTTTATTGAGAAGAAGAAAAAATGGATTAAAGTTAAAGTTAATTTTAGGTTTTTAAAAAAGAATAAAAACGAGTTATTAAGGGACCACATGTCATTTTCTTAGCCACCTACCCTCTCTTCTTCACTAAGGAGTGCCGAGAACAACCCTTTCTTCTGTTTTCTCCATTTTCTTTCAACTTCTTTCACTTTCAAGCCATCTTTCTTTATTTTTAACCTTCAAATCACCTATTAAACACTAAATCATTAACCTAGGGTCCCTAAACTTACCATATCAATAAAAAAATTTAGGAAAAGATGAAGAAAAGGTAGATGGGTGTTCTTGATGAATAGCACCCAAAAATTTATAAGGTAAGTTAATGGAGTTTTGATTATTTTTAATACATAATGTTGGTGTAGTTGCATGCATTGATGAATAAAATGCATGAAATTGAGTGTTTATGCAATATTATGAAGATAAAGAAGAGGAATTAAAGGATAGAGAGAAAGAGAAAGAGAAGGAATAAAGAATTGTTGGTGAAATTGAAGTTGATGGAAGCTTAATTCAAAAAATTGGACACCAATTTGATATGTATTCTTGCAATTCTGTTTTTCCCTAAAAATTGTGTATTAGGTAATTTAGCTTTCTTGAGATAAAATTAGGAGTTTATGAAATTGTTGTTAAAAATAGTTAATTGGATTGTAAATGTAGTATATGTGATTAATTTAAATTTTAGACTTATAATTTGTATTTTCCCCAATTTGCATACATTATATTTGAATTGGGAAACTTGATATACATGTTATTTTTGACTAATGGGTGAGATGAATATGTCTTGAATATTGTATGAACTAAATTAAAACCAATAACGGAAGAAAAAAATGACATTAAGGAGCGAAATTTGCTTTGGCCGAATATGGAATAGCTTAAATTGACTATTATGAGTGTTTGTCATTAAATTTTAATGGAATTGAATTATATTTGCCCCTAGTAAAGTAGATAGCAATTGGAGGAATGTGATAAGGTTGGCATGCCAATTAAAAAGTTAGCAATACTATGTCATGATATGTTTTATTGGACTATATGGCTTCGAGAGCTCGATTGTGTAAGACATTTGATTTATGTTATGAATTGCATGGCTCCGAGAGCTCAGTTCCAATATGAATGTATATAAAAAATAAACCGTATGGTTCCAAGAACCCAATCTTGTATTTTAAAATCCCGTTTATCCAGCTCGGTGATACAATTATGTAATAGCTCAGACCACCCGTCTATAGATATTGTCCGCTTTGGGTTGTCCATCGGGCCAAGGCCCTCACAGTTTTGCTCTTCCCGCACCCAAAAAAAATGCGTCTATTGGGAAGAGGTATTTGTACCCTTATAAGGCGTACTTCGTTCTCCTCTCCAACTGATGTGAGATCTCACAATCTACCCCCTTTTAAGGCCCAGCATCCTCACTATCATAACGGGTCAAGAACCAGCTCTAACATCATTTGTAACAGCTCAAACCACTCGCTTACAGATATTGTCAACTTTGGGTTGCCTATCGGGCCAAGGCTCTCACAGTTTTGCTCTTCTCGCACCCGAAAAACGCTTATATGGGGAAGAGGTATCTGTATCCTTATAAGTCATACTTCATTCTCCTCTCCAACTAATGTGAGATCTCATCATCCACCCCCTTAGGGCTCAGCGTCTTTGCTAGCATAACGGGTCGAAAACTAACTCTGATACCATTTGTAACAGGTTAGACCACTCGCCCATAGATATTGTCCATTTTAGGTTGCCTATCAGGCCAAGGCCCTCATAATTTTGCTCTTCCCGCACCCAAAAAATGGGTCTATGGGAAAGAGGTATTCGAACCCTTATAAGGCGTACTGCATTCTCCTCTCCAACCGATGTGTGATCTTATAATCTCCAGATATTTCTGGGCGGGTGGTATGGGCTGTTATAAATTCCATTGGATTTTACTTTGGGGCAATTATAGAAAATAGATAAATACATGATTAATGATTAAAGAACTTCAAATGAAAGTAGTAATTGAAAGTACAATTAATTGATCATTCTATAATAGATATGAAATATTATAATAGATACATGCTTGTGTTTCATAAATTGATTTTACAGGATTATTTATGTTTAGAAATAAATGAAGATATTTGTATTTGAAAAATATTATATGTTATGCATATTATGGTGGAATGAATTAAATTGAATGAGAAATAGATTTGTTTGAACACCATTAAGCCTATATCTTAGTGCGTGGATTTTCTTTCTGCTCGTAGGTTCTGAAGAGAATTAGAAGAAAGCTGTGGTGGATCTACTACAAGATAAGAGTCACATAGAGGATCTCGGAAGACTTGGAGGTGAATGTACTACTAAATGTTATTTTTGTTTTTGGTTATGGCATGTACACATAAAGAAGTGAAGGATTACAAAATTTTATTGTGAATTGTATATGAAAGTTATGTATGAAATTTGGTTTAGATGAATTGAAATTTATTAGAGGATGAGTAAATTATTTTTTCAAGGAGTTTGACATAGATATGGATAGTTGAGTAGCTTGTATGAGAAGTATATTGAAGTTTCTTATTGGAGGTTTTAAGTAAATATAGAAAAAACTTTGTCAAAATTTTTATAAAGTGAATAGTAATTGCTATAATAATGAGGTTTTACATAGAAAATGTTGTAGTTCGAAGTATTATGTATTTAAGAATATGGTAACACTTGGTATGCCTATTCCATTCTCGGGTATGGGGTGTTACAATGTTAGAATAAAAAGGATCTCATCACACTTTTAGGGATAAGAAGTAGAAACTATCCAAAGGAGCAATGATTATTACTCAAGGATAGGTATGTTGCTTATTATACAAGACACACTTAAAGTTGTGTGGTGGTGGAGATGTATATATTATCAAAGAGGAAACTTCTCCAAATTTGTGGCCTCGACAATTTTGATGCATGATGAGAAGGGATTAAAGTTTTTGGTTCGTAAATTCCTTATCCCAATTAAGGGCACACTACCACTTAATCCTTGTGATCATTGTTTGACTGGAAAGCAATATAGAGTCTCTTTCAAGAAAAGATCCACTAGGAAGTCAAAGATATTGGAGTTGATGCATTCAGTTGTCTGTGGCCCTATTAAGGAGAAGTCACTAGGAGGTAACAAAAATTTATATTTATTGTTGATGCTTCAACAAAGACTTAGGTGTAAATATTGAACTCAAAGAGTCAAGTATTTGAAATTTTTCAGAAATTTCATGTCATGGTAGAAATAGAAGATGAGAGGATGATGAAGTGCCTACAAATATGTAATGAAGGTGAGTATGCTTCCAAGGTGTTTGAAGATTAATATACATTGCATGGCATTAGACATGAAAAGACAAAACCAGACTTTACAATATAACAGTGTTGTTAAGAGGATGAGTAGAACAATTATAGAGAACGTTCATTGTATGCATAGAATTTCTATATTACTAAGGACATTTTGGGGTGAAACAATCCAAACTATAGTCTTCTTGATTAATATAGCTCCCTCAATTCCATTTAATTTTGAAATTCCTAAGGGAGCATGGACTGGTAAAGATATCACATATCATCATTTGACAGTTTTTAACTACAAAGTATTTAGACATGTTCCCAAGGATCAGAAATAGAAGCTTTACTCAAAGGCTATACCTTACATTTTTGTTGGATATAGTGGTGATCAGTTTGGCTTCATACTCTATGACCCAAAGAAGTAAAAGGTGGTAAGGAGCAAGGAGTATTCTATGAGCACGAGAGAGTCTTCTCCAATTTCTTCTACTATTGAGCAGTCTATAAGTGAAGGAGATGAAGTGTGTGACCAAACACATGTTGATAATGATCAAATATAGCCTGGTAATAATGGGCTACATGAATCACATCAAGGTAATGCTGAATAAAAAGTTTTTGAGGAAAATAAGCAGGGGAAGCAACTAGATTCAACAACTAATGATATACATATACGCAGATTGATAAGGGAGAAAAGGCCTTCTACAAGGTATCTAAGTTTAGAATACCTATTGGGAACTATTGAGGAGCAGTCTGAGAATGTGCAAGAGGTTACATCTTTTGATGACAAAGATCTCTGGCTCGCAACTATGAAGGAAGAGATGAATCTCTAAAGAAGAATGATACATATGAGCTTTGGAAGCTTTCAAAAGGCAAAAAGGCACTAAAAATAAGTGGGTGTTCAAGATAAAGAAAGATGGTGACAGACTGGTAAAGCACAAGGCAAGACTAGTGGTAAAAGAGTTCAGTCAAAATAAGGGTATAGATTTTGATGCTTCTCACCAGTAGTCAAGATGACCTCAATTCGAACAATTTTGGGTCTAATTGCTAGTTTAGACCTTAAACTCGAGCAAATGGATGTTAAAACAACCTTCTTCTATAGAGATTTGGAAGAAGAGATATACATAGAGCAACTAGAAAGTTTCAAAACTAAAGGCAAGAAAAATCTGATATGTAAGTTAAAGAAAAGCCTATATCAGTTAAAACAAGTTCCAATGCAATAGTATCAATAGTTCTATTCTTTTATGATGGATCATGGTTACAGACAAACTTATGTTGATGCTTGTGTGTATTTCAAGAAGTTCACATGTGATAACTTCATCATTCTTCTTCTATATGTTAATTATGGGTCAAGATGTTGGAAGATTCCAAAAGTTGGAGTATTTGTCTAAATCTTTTAATGTGAATGATTTGGACCTACAAAGCAGATTTTAAGTATGGAAATAACTCAGGATAGGAAGAGTAGGAGATATTGGTTGTCTCAGGAAAGATATATTAAACAGGTACTAGAAAGGTTCAATATGAGTCATGTTAAGATAGTTAGCACGCCACTGGAACCTCACTTCAAGCTGAGGAAGCATGCATATCCCTCAACAAAAAAGGAGAAAGATGATATGTACTCATCTACATTAGGGTCTTTGTTGTATGCAATTGTGTTCACAAACCCAGATATTGTATAGGCTATTGGGATAATGAGTAGATTTTAGTCAAATCCAAGGTAGGTTCACCAGGAATATGTGAATCGATTATGAGATACTTGAGAGGTATGTCAAAATGGAGTTTGTGTTTTAGTGATGGTGAGCCAACTCTAGAAGGTTTTACAGATGTAAATATGGCTAGAGATCTTGATTGAAAAAAGTCCACTTTAATTTTTTGTTCAAGTTAGCAGGGAGAGTCATCTCATGGCAATCCAAGCCACAAAAGTGTGTGGCTTTATCTATGAATTAAATAGAGTTTATAGCTACAGTGGAAGGGTGTAAGGAGATGCTTAGGTTGAAAAGGTTCCTTAAAGAGTTGGATGTGAAGCAAGAAGACTATGTAGTATTTTGTGATAATCAAAATGCTATTGACTAAGAAAAAATAATATATATCATTCTTATACAAAGCATATAGATGTCATATGTCATTGGATGAGGTATGTGATTGAGGAGCAACAATTGATGTTGAAGAATATTCATACAGATATGAATGGTGTTGATATGTTAAATAAAGTTATTCCTGAAAACAAACATAAGCTATGTAGTAAGCTTATCAGGATGTTTCTCTAGTAGATGTTAAAGAATAACGTGTTGTTCCCATTATTGGGCTAGAGGGGGAGATTATTAAGTGTCCATCCCTATTTTGAGACTTTCGGTGATCGTAGACATCCTTATGGTTTATGGGGATGACTAGCAAGTGAAGACAATATAGATGAAGCACTTCTGAGGGGAGACACAGCAATGTAGGATACTACACGTTCATATCATTAACTTACACAACTGTGTAAGCACGCATGCCTATGTAGAGTGACACATGCTTGTATTCTCCACTTACATGATCGTGTGGATCAACTGTGTAAGTCTCTAGAACTGTGTGAAGAAGGAGTGAAGAGTGAAGACATACATGGTTATGTATATGCCCGTATTCATGACATATACAACCACATGTGATGACCGCGTATCTTTCTGTGATCGTGTACATCTGCTAATGAGTCTATGTTGAAGATACATGGTCACTTACACAATTGTGTATGTGACCGTGTATATTACAGAAAAACCTATTTCGTGATATAAAAGAGAAAAATACATAAGTTTTGCATATGAGTGAGACTATAACATCTAAAAGTGAAGAAAAACAAAGAGACGACAAGTAGTGAAATATTCTCATCCTTTTTTATTCTTTTTAGGATTAGTTTGAGAGTTTGTTGACTATTACATCAACTTTGATTTAAATCCTGAAACTTTGTGAGACAACTTGTTGTTGTGACGTCAGAGATTAAACTTTGTAAATCCTTATTTGAATTTAATGGATTTGTTTGTCGATTCATCTCATGATTTTTCCCTCCACACTAAAGGGTTTTTGATATAAATCTTAGTATTTGTTTCATTATTAAGTTTCTTATTCTCATACCAATTTATTGGTTAAAGTTAAAGAGTATTTTAGTTGTTGATATTTGCTTGATCTTTTAGAGAGTTGTATTATTATCTCCCAACACGAAGTCCCTTATAATTTGTACTTCAGATAAAGAAGAAAAAGATGTTTCTTGTTTTCCTTGAAAGCGAGTGATCAAATTCCTCCAATCCTAACCAAACACAACTAAAGAAAAAATTTTCAAGTTGAACTTCATCCCAAGTTTCGATTCCTTTAATAAAGTAAAGTGAAAAGAAAAAGAAGATAACATGCATAAAGAAAATGAACTCTTCTAACCTTCTACTATGAAAAAATCAGTTATAAAAAGTCCACTTTTTAAAGATTTTTCAACCCGATGTCGAAGCTTTAAAATTTTTAAATTGAGTGACCAATATTTTAAACTTTAACAGTTAAATTGAAAACGTTAATTTTTTCTGATATGGCTAACGAGCACTTTATTATTCAAGACATATAATTATCACCTAGAAAAAAAAAGTGTCAAACTAAGTATACAAGACATATCCTATTTTAGTATCCAAATACCCCTTATTCATCTTATTTTCCAAAAGCCTAGAAACTAGAAACCCTAGTTGTCTAAGTGTTTCTGCAACCACCTTTGCTTCTCCAACTTCTCCACTGTCGCCACAACCTACATCTATCGCCTTGTCAAACAAGGAACTTATCAAACAACACTGGTTAACAAATTTCACTTACATGGACAGTTTTATCTGCAACCTTGAACTTTACACTTTCAACTTTAAGCAACCAAAGCCCTCAAAGGGTTCGACTTTAAGCCAACAAAATTCCACCATGAATCGAGATTGTGGACCAAAAGAAGCGTTACAAAGGTGTTTGTCGATGACCATATAACAAGTATATGACAGAGGTTCATTACTTAAATTGAAAAGGCGTTCGGATTTAACATGTTTGACACCTTCATAGAAACTGCTAAAGCTTATGGTATTGCAACTTTTAGGCTTCGTAGATGCAAAGCTATTTTGAATTTTCCTTTAGAAGCTGGGAATTCAAGTTCTAGTGTTTTGGATTTCTATGGAATCTAGGATTTCAGAGACCGATAACTATAAGAAAAATGAACATTAAAGACGCAAAAAGTGTAGAGAGTAACAAGTTGGTAAAGACAGAGAGCTCTTTTTCAACCAATGTCAAAGAAGAGAAGATGGAAGCTTCTTTATCAGAAAGTGACGTCAAGGCTGTGGGAAATGCTAGAGAAGCAAAGATCGCAACAATAACACTTAAACAATTTTAGGATTTCTGAAAAATAAAATGAATAAGATTTGACCTAAATGCTTAGTTGAACACTTTTTATCATTTTTCACAATTGAGAAATATAAGTTTTGAATAACAAAACTCTCTTAGCCACACTAGTAAATTAGTAATGGAATTAATGTTTTCAATTGTTAAATTTTTCAAAAATTACTCACTCAATTGAAAAAAATTTAAACTTTGACATTGAATTAAAAATTCAAAAGGTTAGACATTGTTATGAATATTTTTCATTAAACAGAAAAACAAAAAATGAAGGAGAGAAGAGGATAGAAGAATCTCGGACGAAAGAAGGTAGACACATGGACAGAGAGGCAAACAGCTAATTCATACTCCCTCCTATCCAAAATAAAAGTCGTTTTAAAGGGATTTTAATTATTCAAAATAAGTGTCGTTCGTGACTTTTTATGCATGTTTATAATTTTACTTCCAAAATTACCCTTTAATTTCTCTCATATCTTAATTACACAGATTATATTTTCAAGGTACTTCAACATGCAATTAATAAGGGTATATCAAACATTTCATTAACTTTCTTAAGAAGATAGACACATGGATAGAGAGGCAAACAACTAATTCGTATGTTTCTTTTGTTATGGAAACGATTACATATGTATTTTTATACTACCCATAATTACATTTACAGTTATATAATTGCTGTAACATTTTATGCATAATAATTCCTCCCACTTTAGAAAACCTTGTTCATAAGGTTAATAGGAAAATTATTAAGGAGGTATACAGAATGGTTAAAAAAGAAACAACCATGTTTTTCTTTTTAACAGCAATAAATTTTCCATCACCCTTCTGTAATTGTCTAATAACATTCTGATTGTTGTTCTCTTTTAAATATTTAAGTTGGTGATCATGAAGGTGGAGAGTGATTTTGATTTCTCTACTAAGTTACTCTCCATTAATATCAATGGTGAATGAATCACCAACTTGAGACTTCCATATATAAGCGTTGGTCCTTATTTTTAGCATCAATGGTGAATGAGCACCTACTCAAGAATTCCATACGTGTTCTGTTCCTCATTGTTCTATTCTATAATCACCATAATACTTATGTTAAAAGTCAATTTGTTCCCAAGCCTCTCTTCTTGAACATCATTATCTATCTTTCTGTCATTAATAATATTATAAAACCTTTGACCTTGTCTATCAGTCATTGTGGTATCAATAGTAAGCTCTGCATTTTTTGAAGTAGCCATTCCTCTTAATTACATAAATTAATTAAAACATTGCTTTAAGGTTACCTATCTCATATTGATGGTAATCTGATCATACCTAAAATTTTTGCATCTATTTCTCACTTTGAATATGAGATTCCTTAATTTTTGGGATACTTTCTTTGATCTCAAACTCTTGATCCCAATCATTTTTTGTAATGTTTATGGAATTTCCTGGTCGAGAAACTTAAAGCTCTTATACCATTTGTTATAAATATTTTTTATTAAAGAGAAAAACGAAGAACATAGGAGAGAAGAATCTATAAGGAGGAGAAAAAGCAGAGAAATACACGAGGAGAGAGAAGGCAAGGGAAATAGTTACAAGTGTATCTTTATACTACCTACAGTTGCATTTACAGTTGTATAATTGTTGTAATATTTTATACGTAACAATTCCTCCTATTTTAGAAAAAACTTGTCCATAAGGTTAACAGGATAATTATTAAAGAGGTTTACAAAATGGGTAAAAAAGAAACAACTATGTTTTTTTTTGGGTTAAATCAGAAGAATAAATTAATATAATAGAATATGTACATAGCGTTCAGTACAAGTTCCACAAAAGGCACAAAGCAAGACTAAACAAAAGTCGCAGTGCAATCCATAACCAAGGTAGGCATAAACTCAAAAAAACCATCACATAGGCAAGCTAGCAGATAAAAACCTGAAGAATTACAATTGCTCAATAAGTCAGCCAATGGAAGTGTAAAGGAGCCCTACTGAAGAACCATAGCGTGTGAAAGGCTAAAGAAAGCGGCTGTCGTGATGTAAAAGTGCTGAACTGCCAAAGGAGGCAAGGCGAGCATGGCCTTGCCCAAGAGTCGTCGCATGCAATAACCTGCAAGAAGACTAAGCAATAATCTTAATACTATTCATATTAGAAGATTTTGATATTACTTGTAAAATATCTATATAAAGATAAATAATTTGTAGTATAAAAGTAATTATCATAATGTGTGGTAATTATTACAAATTGACATGTTTGATAATTAATTTGAGTCACTTACAAATATTCACCCATCTTCTTATTTCATGTATCAAAAAACAAAATTTAAACATCTAAAAATAGAGCTTGTGAAGATTTCAATTTTATAGGCATTAAGTTATAGCTTAATATTTGTAACTTACAATTAGTGAGTGGGTGTTTACACTATGACTTATCTCTTTACTCATAAATAATATTTTGTGTACTCCATTTCTTTCAATCTTAATTAAGCTGTAATTTTTCTTTATCCACTTAATTATTTTAATAAGTGGCATCAAAGTCTAATTACTGTGTGCGTATCTATTATCATATGATATGAATTGTCACTATAAGTAGATCCTCCACGCGAAAAAAAAAGTTAGGTATTATTTACTTTTCAATGGTATTAGGTAATGTTCATGTATACAATTATTATTCTAAGTGAAATAGTATAAGCTATTTCTCTTAATTCAAATTACCTTAGGATAGAAATAATGACAACTAAATTTAAGATTTAGAAGTTTAAGCAGAATAATTTCTTATTGTAGAAGTAGAAGATGAAAGCTATCTTTATAAAAGATAATTGTATTATAACCATTAGCAGAAGGCTAGCAAACTTTACATATAACGCCAAGTGGAATGAAATGGACATGAAGCTGGTGAAACTCTTTAGCTAGCATTAACTGATGGAGTTTTATCAAGTATAAAGGAGAATAAAATAACAAAATAGATATATCACCTCCTCACAAAGTTGTAGAGGTCAAATCATTCCATAACAAAATTTTTGTTAAGACAAGTTATACTCTTTAGATGTCATAATCTACTTCAATAGTTGAGCACATTAATTAATACTTTAACTACTCTATTCTGTCAACTCACTTCATTGGATTATATAATATATTCACTTGAACATGTCAAAAATATACTTTCAAAGTTTATTTGATGCGTATGATCAACTAATTGTCAACTTAACCAATAATATTTTTATAGATTATCTAGTATTTGACAACATTATAGTCATAATTTCAAAGGAAGAAAGTCGGTACCAAAATAAGAAAAATATGCGTTAAAGTAGTGATAGTGACAAAAGAGAGGTCAACAAGTTGAAGTAAGCTACTAGATCATGTTGGTCAACAAATGTACGGTTAATACTTAATACACAATATTCATTAGTTGTTGCATATTGGTTGATCAACAAGAGGACAAATTGTCCGAACACATCACCATATTCATTGAACAATATGTCAATAAACTCTTAGTCATATATTTGACTTACATTGGTCAATCACTAAACTATATTGATCGATCAACCTCTCCAAAAATATAATTTAAAAAGATTTAAATATTCAAACTTAATTTTTTGAATGCAATTTTAATTAGAAAAACTTTAAAAATATTTTCAAAGATCAAGAGGCTTTTTAAAAAATAAAAGCTTTAATACCTTTTGATGAATGAAAAGATTTATGTAATGAAGTAAGATGAAATGTTTATGCTAAGTCTTTAAGATTGCCAAAGTAACAAAATGAAATTACAATTAATATTACAAAATATAGAATTACCATGATATATGTTTGTTTGATTTTTTAAATTTATATATACCACAAGGATATAGGTCGCATGTTTTTAGTATAAATAGTATCCTTCCCATAAGAATTGTTATTAGGCATTTAACAATGTTTTTAATACTTTGTTTAAGGTAAACAATATAATAATTGTAGCTAGAACTAAACTAGAAAAAATTGATAATTCAAAAATTAACAAAATAGTAGTGAACTTGTGATTAATTATTAATAACAACTTAATAATTACTTCTATCCTTGTTTTGTTTTTACCTCTCCTTCTTGATTTAATAATACTTAATTCTAGATATCTAATAGTTATAATTATCCTTTCTCGAGGTCTAACTAAGTAATCTCAATGGAAATAGATAAAAATTGAATTGTGACATCTTGATCTCTTAAAACTCTTCGTAACTATCCTACGAGATTTGAAGCAATCCTATAGGTAACTAACAAATAATTAAGATCTCTCTTATTTGCTTATTACTTTTATGTTTATGGGTTTAGTATGGTACCAACTCTTATTGTGCACCATAACATAGATATTTGAACCTAATCTCTCGATTCATATCAAACATTAAAGCAATAACCACCACAAAGTATGTTTATATTAAATCAAGAACATAAAAGTTTAACAAAACAATTCAAGAGTAATTCCTAAAACAAATTTAGCAATTCATAGCTAATATAAATTCATAAATTGTTCATAATCAACAATAAAGAACAAGGAAAGAAAAGGAAAAAGTAGAAGATTTTATCTTGGATGCATTCTTCTTCTTATCCTGGAGCTGAAAAATTCTGCAACTTTGTTCTTCTAGAATTTTTGCCTCATTGATATCCTTGTTATATGTTCCAACTACCCCTTTTGATGTTTCTCTTTTCCTTTTTCTAGTTTAATCCTCCTAGGGTTCTTTCTAGGGCTTCTTTACTTGTTTATACTCCAAAAATACCCCCAAATCATAAAAAATATAAAAATATCATTACCTAAAAATTATACCTTTGCACAATCGTGATTGTACACAATTATGCATTGTCTCTTGTCTACATGCTCTGTCACGATCATGCACGGCTTCCCAACTACTCCAACTTCAATCCTGCTTGTGCAGGTGCACGATTATGACCTATATCTTCCTCCAGCTTCTTCTTCAACTTTTCTTGAAGTTCCCTTTCTCAACCCATCATCCAAACACATTAAACATCCCCTAAAACATGCATTAAGAGCAAATTCCTACCCTAATCAACAATCACCAAACCAAAACACACAAAAACACTAATAAAAAAATAAATCTAAGTCTTAAACATACGATTATCACCTAAGAAAACGCCTAATAACACATTCTACAACCTAGAAAATACACTCTAAAACATATATCAATATGCGTTCATTTTCTTTTGTTCTTCACTTGATCTTCATTTAAAGGTTGCAAAATTTAACTATTTTTTATCATCTTTATGAACTATTTTCTTGAGTTATAACTACATCTTTTTCTTGTATTGCTTCTCATCAAAATGATAAACTCATTAGTAGTACTTATATTTTGATATCATTAAAGCAGCAATTGGAACTCCCTTTGGTTCAACAGTCTCCACTTTTTTATGATGACAAAATATTTGTAATAATAGAGAGTAATAACAAAATTAGGCGTACAATTAAGATAGTGTTTAACTTCCCCTTAATTCGTACATGAGGCATAATTCAATATCAAGAACAAAAGAGATATCTAATATTAAATGTAAAGAAATATCTACACATATAAAAAAAAGGAATTTACTTCAATATAAAGTATCATATAGACAAAAGTCATCGTATAGACAAAAGTCACTCCTCTCCCTTAATCAATATTACTAATCTTTCTTCCTTTTTTGGAATCATAAAAAAGAAACCAATTATCCAAGAAAAATAAAGAGTCATAAATTGTATTAAGTTAGAGAATTCCTAAATTTCAATGGTCAATCACATGCAAACTCAAACTTAATCACAATTCTAACAATTAATTACTATGGATAAAAGAAAATTATTAATCAAACTCTTAATTGAATTTATAAACTAACAATTTGAGAAAAGTACAAAGAAATTAAAAATCTTCAATTTTGGTATTGTGCCTAAACTAAAGAAGATCAATTAGAGCAAAATATAGCTAGTTTTGACAAGATTAAATGTTGTTATTATAAAAATACATATTTAATTGAAATACCTATCTTATTAATTTTGAAAAAGTTGTATAATTTAAAAGTCCCAAAATTTTAGAAATAATGATAGAATAAAGTACTCAAATTTAAAAATTTTAAATGGTAAATATGATGCAATCACACTTATTCTTAAGTAGATTGAATAAATAAGACAATTTATATGAAAAATTAAAAAACTTAAATATTATAAAAATTCTTAAAGTTTAGGGTTTATCTAAAAAGAATGTAAGTATTAATGATCTTTAGCATGAAAGGAAAAGAAAAAATTAAAGATAGGATAGCTAGTTGTAGTGAGGATGATGTTTTTAAAAGAAAGGTCAGTTTACTAAGGTTTTGGTAGGCATTAACAAGAAAAATGAAAAATAGAAGAAAGGAAAAGGACGAGGAATATAAATCGTGTGAATTGGCCAACCACTCATAGATAGTTGTTGACCAGTTAAAGGATACAATCAACCATTCCTATTTACTAAACAGATCATAAAATCACTATAATTTTATTTTCTTCCTTGACAGACACATTGGCCGACCAATGCTCTATATTGGTTGATTATTGGAGCCTTAAGGTCAATTATTTATATAACAAATCTTCTTACAACTCATGAGAAAGAAATTTTCTTAAGTGGGCAGATATTGGTCAACTATTAAAAGACATTGGTTGACCAATATAAGAAAGTGGTCGACCAAAACTTTGGCCAAATAATGAAAAAAAAACTCATTATATATATATATAAAGAGAGAGAGAGAGAGAGAGAGAGAGAGAGAGAGAAAGAGAGTTTTTAGAATAATAGTCAACCACACTATGATATTGGTAAATTAATATGATCTAAGGACTTTCAAATCAAACTCAATACCTAAATTAAAACATTAAAACACATAATAATTAACAAAAATGTCAATTAAAGACAATTATAAGCATTAAAAGAGACTTTAATCACATAGAGTCATGTCCCTAATATCCTTATTCATTATATTGGTGAAAATATTGCCCAATTGGTTTTGTGTATCAGTAAATTTTAACTTAATATCACTACTTGTATATGATCTTTAAGTTTATGTGATAATGTTTATGTTATACTCCTTTAGAAAAATTGGTTAATCCCTTATTAATAGTGCAAACACAAACCTTTATCACTAAGAATTTATACTCAAATTTACAAATTAAAGTAAGATCTGACAAATTTCTAAAACATGCATTAATAATTACCCCTTGTTGAACATTACCTATGATATGATTCAAATGATATTTCTTCTTGAAATTTTCAATCCATTGGAAGCTTTTCATCCTTTATAGCTTTTTTACTTGGTTTAACAATTTGCTTTTGGGTTATGTTGAATATTCTCCTAGGATAGTGATTCATGCTTTTTTTGGAGCCTTAAAGGTGTGAGTGAGATTGCATTTTATCATAAAAGTTATGCATATTGTTTATATAAAAGTATTGAACTCTATCACAATTTTATGAGCTATATAAGAAAGCATAATTCCTGCTCTTATAATGAGCCCTAATGGATATGACATGTGCATACATATACTTAAATGTGGATGTTCTATACCCATTTGTCACATTAGGTAATGTTTCTTTGCTATACAAATATTTTCCTTGTAAACATAGTTTTAGAATTGGCTTCACTTTTATGATTTTATCCTATTCTATACCTATTAGTTATACCTTTTGGACTTTTAGTAAGTTTTTTAGTTTTTCACTCCCTTTGGTGAACTTGGACACTGATTCTTTAGGAACATTTAGTTTCTTTTTTAAAGTCTCATTTTCATATTTTAATGTGTCTAGTGTTCATCAATCATCATTTTCTTATATGCTTTAATATTTTGCAATTATTTTTTCATCTTCTTATTCTTATTTTTATTTATGCATGTATCTAACTATTTTTTAGATTTCGACCAAAAAAAAGCTATTTTTTGGATGGTTAAGTTTAGAAGATAACTTCTTTTTTATACTTATGATCTCTAAGCTTTTAACTAGTTAATCCTAAGTCAAATTGCTATCACTATTGCAAGAGTTTGATTTTGATGTTACTTCATTATTATCCTTAGCAATAAAGCACATTTAGGTTATCTTTCCTTTCGAGTACTCACTTTCGGATTTGCTTGAGTTATTGAAGTTAATGTTTTGAGAGTTTTCTTTTTCTTGTTTTCCTTCTTCTCCTTTTTGTCATTTCTTTCATACTTTTTGATGGTTTTGATGAGAGGAAATTAGGATATCATATACTCGAATGTCATACATTCAAAGTAGATAATATTAGAAGATTTACATTTTGAGTCAATCTTGCCTTCCTTAAAGCTTTTTCTTATAGAGAATTCTTTTTAAAAAATATCTTGGATTTCTTAGTCAGATATTCATCCACTTCCGCTTATAGATGTCTCTTTTTTTTACTTGAATCCTCCCTTGAAACTTTGAAAGCTAAGTCCTTTTCCTTTGTAAGTGTAAGTCGACTTGTACATTGGGTAAGTCGACTTACACGCATTCAGTACCGATAAGTCGACTTGTACATGGGATAAGTCGACTTATGCAAGGACGGTACTGTTTATTTGTGCCCTAAAGGCAATCCCCTTTAGCGCGTTTTATTCAAAGTCGTATGTAGACTTTATGAATAAATAAAGAAAAGGCATAATTTCATTAATTTGATATTCATGAACAGTGTTTATGAATTGATTGGATCTTTAATCGAATTAATGAAGTCCATGATATATGACATAGCATGAAGGAAATTATGATGTGATCATACTACTG
>JANKOD010000001.1:2658753-2672764 GCA_026284645.1 Erythroxylum acuminatum
CAAGGTTTGTTGGGTTCGTCGGCAAGCCAATGTTGAGGCTCATAACTTGGCAAGGGTCTCACATTTATATGCTAGCCATTGTAGTTGGGATTTTCCCCTAACTCTCTGATTAATGCTATTGATGTTGACTTTGTTTTCAAAAAGTAAAAAAATGTTGCTACTTACTGTCAACATCAATAGTGAATGGATCAACTAATGAAGAATTCCATACATGTTCATTATTGTTCTATTCTATAATCATCACAGTACTTATGTTAAAATTCAAGTTGCTACTAAGCCTCTCTTCTCAACTTCATTATCCATCATTTTGTCATTAATTCTATTATATACCTTGTCTTATTTTTGTATCAATAGTAAGCTTGACATTTTCTGAAGTAACCATTCCTCTTGATCACGTAAATTGATTGAACATTGTTTTAAGGTTATCTATATCATATTAATGGTAATTGAATTGTACCTTAATTTTCTGCAACCATTTCTTGTAAGACTATTTTATGTCCCATATCATTGTCCGTGACCCATTTGAGACCCAGTCTATAATACCCAATAACTATTATCTTGAATGCTTTAATTGGACTCAAATTTATAAGTAACATGAGACATAAAATAGTCTCATTTCAAATCTTAGATTCCTTAATTTTTTAGATACTTTCTTCAAACTTCTCAAACTTTTGATTCCAATCATTTTCTGTCATGTTTATGGAATTTCTCGGTCAGGAATCGTAAAGCTATTATACCATTTGTTATGAATATTTTTTGTTAAAGAGAAAAATGAAGAACAGAGGAGAGAAGAAGGAGAGAGAAAAGCAAATAACTAATTTATATATTTCTTTTTCTAGGAAAACAATTACAAGTGTATTTTTATACTACCCATAATTGCCAATGATTTTAAAACCGAATTCGAACGGCCAGTTTGACGCAATTAACCTTGAACTGACCTGATTTTCGGTTCGATTTTTATTATTAACCGTTATGACTGAAAATCGACCGGTTAAAATTGAATCTTGAAGAACCGTAAACACGGTTCTTCTTCTTCTTCACGATGGGACACCGACAGACCCATGCCGTGAAATCTTCTCTAATATGTAAAATCGCAGATTAGATCAAGGATATAAAAGCATCTTTTTTCACAACATACAAAGAGAAATTACAAAACCCAGAGAGTACATTGATAGAGAACAAACAAAATAGCAAAGAGGAGAAGAAAACCACTTGTATTTATTGATAAGTCTCTCAAAATTTCCAGTAGATCGCATAACAAACAAAAGAGTGAAACACCCAAGTTTCAAAGAAGAGAAGAACTATCGCAGAACAGACCCAAGATCACGTAGAGAAGAGTCATCGCAGAATAAAAAAAAACCACCCAAGTTTCAAAGAAAAGAACTATCGTAGCATAGATCCAAGGTCAGAGAAGAGTCATTGTAGAACAAACAAAACACTCAAAAAACTTCTCTGCCCATTGCTTGCTACCATTAAAATACTGTAATATTTTATACATAACAGACACGATATGTATGCTTCTTGAACAAACCAAGATTATTTGATACAATATGCAGTATAAAGCTGCACAACGCAGTATCGTTATTTTTCCCCAATCTTGCAACAATGTTAAACTACTAGTAGTATACAAATAAATCTACTGCGTATAATGATACATCTTTATCGAGGGATAAATACCTTATCCCCACCCTTCTACTTCACCCACCAACAATTCTATTGTATGTCGGGTAAACATTGCCATAACACCAAACAACTTTCACTGAAGGCTCATGGCCAATCAGCCGTTTTGAGCCTCTCAACTACCAGTGTTCTTCGAGTTCCTTGCAGATTAACTATTGCTGGACACTCTCTGATCAGCTTTGATGTACTTAAAATAGATGACATCTTTATGAATGAATTATAAGGATGCTTCCCAGACCCTGTAATCTCTTCCCTCGGAAGCCAAAGACCACTTTCGGGGTCCCCTTGGTGGTTCGTAATAACCTGGTCCAATTTTCATCGCTACTTTCTCGTCGATGATGGCCGCATAGACATCCCTTTCTGCCTTGGCTATTTTAACCTTTCAAAACAGCATATTAATATTAGCAACTCCATGCTTGCTGTTCAAAAATTGGTCCATTCTTCATCTGACTATTTAAAATAAAAACAAACAGATTGCTACTTACCTCGCTCCGACAGTGGATTTTGTTCCTTTTTCTAAGAGCGATAAGAGCTGAAATCTCAGATCGGTAATGAGAGAAAATGTGGTCAAAAAAGACAGCTGGTGTCCCTGGATGAGTCAAGATGTATGCATATCCTTGCATTTCCTTCCCACCAGGGAATCTCCAATGGCCCTTTATGAAGAAACATCTTGGGTCAACTATTATCATAATACCAGTCTTATTGGCAACGCAGAAACAAAACTGTATTCCATTTAATCTCCTAAAGAGGCTAACGGTTTAGCTGAGGTCATTGCTCGGATATGTTTCCAACAAAGTAAGGCTTGAATGATGTGCTCTAATTGTTTCCTCTATTGGTCTCCTTTTCGTATTCTAAGAATCCCTCAATTTTTGGAACTAATGATTTCCCGTCTTTTACCTTTTATCCTACGCCATGATTTTTTTCATTATTTTCTTTTGTTCTGCACCTAAGAACTGGAATATCTACTTTGTGTGCATGCAGCTTCCTTCTTAACTAATATTCTTCTCATTATAGAAACAACATATTCGGAATCTCATGTCTTTATAAATGCTTTTAGTTTTAAGTCTTTGATCAATTTCCTTCCTCTAGAAGAATCAAATGTAAAGCAGATAAAACCTGAGTAGAGCCAGTGTCATGATTCTCTATGAAGGTAACAGCACGAGATGGCCACCACCCAAGAACCCCAGGAGGCTTTCCCTTTTGGTCTGATAATCGCCAGTACTCGCATCTTTCCAGCACCTACACAAAGTTAATAGCATCCTATCAATGCAGTAACCTTATAACAAATTGTTTTAATTATGTAATAACAGGGAGATAGGACAAGAAAATGGTTGATCAAGAGCAATACAGAACGATCTATTTTCCCTGTCCATATTCTTCGAGTTAAACAATTAGGCTTTCATAAAGATGCCTGATCAGAATAGTGAAAGACAAGTTTTGGCATTACTCTCAATTTCATGAAGCCTTTCCAATTACGTTAAAATTGTTCATGATATTCTGATCATTACCGAATGAAGAATGCCCTTAGTGGTGACATCAAAAGCACCAGCAGTTCCACCAGTCGCATTGATCCAGTCAATAATTCTCTGCCGATGAGCATCTTGATTGTAATTCATTTCACCATATGTGTAACTGAGAGAATCCCAATACTCGCCAACTGCAAAATAAGGTTCACTTGCATCCAGGTAGTCTTTGACATAGCCTCCCCAGAAACCTCTGGCAAAATCAAGCCTCCATCCATCATACCCAATTTCTTTTCTACAGATCAAAAATGATCATAAATTAAGCAGATATAGAATAATCCCTTCATCTAAACATCGACGCATGTTGAGCACAGAAAGCCTACCTGCGCAGTAGGAAGGGCTTCTAACTAATTCAAACAACTAAAGATATGAATAACAACAGAACATGGTGATAAAATGATTATCTACTTGCCTTAGCTTGGATCTTAAATGATAGAATCCAGAGCAAGGAAGCTTTACACGAGATGAATTTCAGGCATGTTTCAATTAATTATGTCAACCATATCATCTTTCCAGCACTATCAAATTCAAATTCAGTTTGTCCTCAAATCATCAACCAACGACATAACAAGAAAACAAGCACAGGCAAGCAACAAACAGAATCAATCAACAAGATTTTAAAGACAATACCGAGGGCAAACATGATTTATGACTAAGATTTCTTTCAGATTTTTATCTTTTTAGGATATTTTGTACCCTTGTAACTAGGATGATAGTTTCCTATTTAGTTAGGATACCCCATAATTATGGGATCTAATTATTTTTGTTTTCCTATTTATTTAGGATATTTTATGATCGTCGAATCTAATTGTTTTTGTTTCTCTTTTTATTGATAGGTAACTTGTATATAGTTGACCTTCTTCACATTTGTAAACAACTTAATGCAGAAAATATTTTCTCAATCTCGAGTACTCTCATGGTACTAGAGCTGTAAAGCTTTGAATTCCTAGAGAAAATCGATCTGAGTGTTAAGCCTTCCTTGCCGACATTCTAGTGATTCTGACCAACTTTTATTGCTAGTGACTTTTTTTCCTTTAAGCAATCAACCTTCATTGTCTAAAGCTCCTTTTTTTTTTTTTTGCGTGTGTGTGAAGAAGTCAGAGGCGGTAGAGACAACTACTACAACGCAATTGGAAGGAGACAGGCTGCAAAATATCCAAATTGCATACACGTTGAACAAAAATTTTACCTTAATGGGCTTAACTCGTTTGCACCTTACTAAAACGGAAACTAAAGATCAGTCATCTCACAGATACGAGGCCAAAACCAAGGATCCTCAATTTGAAGCAGGAGATGAAGAAGATTCCGTAATTATGGAATGACTATAGAACTCTATGCCACATGAGATTATTATGTTCTTTGTCACTGCCAAGGATATTTGAGATGCACTCCAATAAATGTATTATAAGGCTAGCACAATCTAAGTGTACTAAGTCAAGGTAAAGACCATGATTATAAAACAAGGGAGTACGACGATTACTGAATATGCCAATCAATTAAAATTCTTGTGGCAAGGGCATAACTATTATAGGATTCAAAAACTAAATGTCCTGAAGATGAAGCTATTTTAAAAGACTTTAATAAGGAAGATAGAGCCTATAATTCTTTTGTTGTACTTAATTTGGAATTTGACAAAGTGAGAATCGGGATGCAAGATGTTCCACATTTTAATGAGGTTGTGAACTAGTTTGTCAAGAAGAAAGTAGAAGAAATCTAATGCTTGAACCAAAAAACACGGCCAACTCTGCTATGGTAGCTAAAGGCGGCAATAATTCAACTACAAATTTTGATGAAACACCAAAGCAGTGCTAACCTGTGGCACACTTACTGTCAGCAGGTATGTCATACCTATAAAAAGTGCCGAAATTTTCATGGAAAGTCTCCAACCCAAGAATGGGCAAAAGAGGAGATCAATCAAGAAAAGATGGTCAAGGTCATGCTGTTGCAATTCAACAAATTGAAGTTAACACCTCAGGAGTTAGGTGGTCTCAACCAAGAAGAGGTCCAGAGGATAAGATCTCTTAATTAATAACCTCGACATACATTCAGGTACTTGTTCTTTGACATATTTAGGTGAGTTTCCAGTATCTATTAGATTAAACGTTGGGAAAAACCTTCGCCAACTCCTAATGGATCAAGAGCTATTGACCACATCACCCACTAATCAACCCTTTTTTCACATATTTCCCATGTCCAAGCAATAGAAAATAGCCAAACAAATTGTTCACTGACCACTGTAGCAGGCATAGGAAATGTAAAGATTTGTCCATTACTGATTACAAAAAAAATCCATATCCTTACCCTGAACCTTATCAACAAAGTGACTCGATATTTGAACTTCTATGGGATTTTTTATCATAATTATTATGTATTTAGGACGAGGATTCAAGGAAGACAATTGAACATGCTAGAGTATGGGATGATCTCTAGTACCCTGAAGAACTGAATTGAACCTATCAAGAAAGATTAAGGGCAATTTGCCTCAATCCTTTTCTTTTAGAATCTTTTTCATCAAAAAAAGACACCATCACCAACTTGGACATCCATTCTTTATATTCATTAAAATTCTATTTCCTTCTTTATTTAAAGGTCTAAATATTGACGATATTCATTGTAAAGTTTGTGAACTTGCCAACCACAAATGTACATCTTTTCCAAATATTAATCGAACAAATTCTATCCCTTTTTATCTCATTTATAGTGATATTTAGGGTCCGTCTCCTATTTTTGATATTTTGCAGAAAAATGTTTATTTCTTTCATTGATGATTGTACCCATTGATAGGAAACCGATATAGAGATTGTATTATTACTATATCAGTAGGTACAATAAGGAATACCTCCTGGAAAGGTGATCTTCCCAGGCCAATGCTATAGCAATAAAACAATTTCAAAAATATGATCCCCCCTCATGCTATACAGTTCTGCCTATATTCCCTTACCCACACCATGTACAATCTCTCACTATAACCGACTCATAACAAACTGATTATGTGGCAGTACCCCCCTTACCCCCCTTTCCGATCTTGCCCCTACGGATGTAGGTTTGGATGGGCTTGGAGGGCTGTACACTAACAGGTTGGGTGCTAACACCCATAGTAATTGGATACTTTTACTACAAGCACAAATCTCTTATCAGCAATGTCCTCCCAAATTTTTATTCCAGGATTAAAACTCAATATGGGGTCAATACCAAAAGGTTTAGATTTGATCATGCTTAAAATTATTTCAATTAAGTCCATCTTGTGTTAATACCCTATAACAAATTAGAGTGACAAAAAGAAAAAAGGTCACTTCCTTATTATCCCGAGCCTTCTTTTTCAAAAGAAATGTACCTAAATCCTTTTAAGGGGAAGCAGCATTGACAACTATTTTATATCTTATAAATCATTTTCCTTTGAGAGTCTTAGGATTCAAGAGTCCAATGGAAGTCAACATTTTATCATACTCTACAAACTACATATAACCTTGTTCCTAAGGTATTTGGTTGTGTCATCTGTCCGTGCTCATGGAGAAAATCGTGAAGAGTTAGATCCAAAGGCACTAAAATGTTGTCTTTGAGGCTACCCTTCAACCCAAAAAGGGTATAAGTATTATCATCTTCTATCAAAAAGGTTATATATCTGAACGGATGCCACTTTTAATGAACATGAGTCTTATTTCACCACTCTTATCTTTAAGGTAAGAATTAAACAATAGAAGATAAGGATAGGAGGGACCTGAGGGATTTCTTCTTGTTTGACCTACCATCTTCATCTAAGTTTATGTCTAAATCTATACCTCAAAATCAACAAGAAAAGACATTTTGTCTTTAAGAATGTGAGATTTGGTAATGTGCATTCAAGGAAAAAGACGATTACTCTTGGATCTACAAAAGCCCAAACCTCTAACCCGAATGTTGAGAATGATGTAACAATTTCTGAACCTTCTTTTCATAGTTAAACTGAATTTCAGGCGAACAATAATGATCAAGATCTTCCCATTGCTATTAGAAAAGGGATTAAGGAATGCACCAAGCGGCTACTATATCCTCTTATTATTTCCTTGCTTTCAAAAATTTTTCACCATCTCATAGAGCCTTTCTTTGTTAGCCTAAACACCATTGTCATCCCTAAAACCCTATCTAGGGCTTTAACCAATGAGAAATAAACAAGCTACGAATGCAAAATTGAAGACATTGGGAAAAAATAAAACTTAGGAGTTGGTGAAGCTATCAATTGGGAAGAAACTAGTGGGCTATTAATGGCTTTACATAGTGAAGTATAGGGCAGATGAATCGATTGAAAAATATAAAGCAAAATTAGTGGCTAAAGGTTATATCCAAACCTATGAAATCAACTACCTAGAGACTTTTTATTCAGTTGTAAAGATGAATGATGTTAGAGTTCTCTTATCTTTGGCAGCTAATTATGGTTGAGAATTGCAGCAATTTGATGTCAACAATGCATTTTTGCATGGAGAACTCAAGAAAGAAATCTACATAAAAGTGCTACCAAATTATAGGAATAATTTGGCTACTCAAACTGTTTGTAAGAAGTAAGACCTTATATGGACTGAAACAATCGTCATAAGAATGGTTTGAGAGATTTGCAAGGGTAATGATGGCTATAAGGGTATAGATCAAGTGAAAGGGATCACATATTGTTCATCAAACACTCAACTTCAGGGAAGTCACAACACTTAGTGTATGTTGATAACAGTGACAGTGGATGGACAAGCAAAGACAATCTCCAAGTCAATATTTCGCTAACGAATTCGAGATCAAGGAGTTAGAAAGGCTGAAGTATTTCCTCGGCATTAAAGTAGCTCACTCTAGTAAAGTTATTTTTATATCCCAACAAAATTGTTATTGATATCCTAAGAGAAACAGGCAAGACAACTTGCAAACCAAGTACTCTAATAGACCTGAACTTTAAACTTGAAAAGGTAGAGGAGGATGCTCCAATAAAGAACGCCTTGTAGGAAGGACCATTTATCAGTCTCTCACACGACTAGATATAGCACATGCAATAAGTGTGACAAGTGAATTCATGCATAGTCCAAAAAGAAGTTTATTTGAAAGCAACTCACCGAGTATTGTAATATTCCAAGAGGACACCACGACAAGGTATTTGGTTTAAGAGAAATGGAGGTCTAGTAATTAAGACATATGCGAATGATTATGTAAGATGGATTGTTAAAAGCAGATCAACTTCAAGAAATTGCACCTTTCTTGGTGAGAACCTGGTCATGTAAAATGTGGATATTAGCTAATTCTCTATAATTAATTAGTTGATATTCTATTAATTAGTAGCTGAATTAATAGGATTTTATTGCTTAGAGAATAAATAGATTCTCCTTGATTTAAGGAGGTGATTATGATTGCATTGTCATATATATTTCTTGTAATATTCATTAAAAAATTAAGGAAAATTTACTTTTCCCTCATTCTCCATTGTATCAGAGCCACGACTCTTTCACAATATTTTTTTCCTTCATTCAAATCAGTCCTAAATGGAATATCGTTGAACAATGACTGGCAAGCAGAGAAATGATTTCAACAGTTCTTGTGTGACTCATCTTGGCGTCGTAATGGAAAACGTACAATGTAGTTGTGATCTTCTTGGCTCAAACTTGCCTTTTCAATTGACGAATCACAAGTTGAATGGCTAGAATTACCCAAAATGGTCTCAAACAATAAAGTTGTCCATTGATGATAGAGGAAAAGTCAGATATTTGAGTGGAGAGATAACAAGGCTGACTTCGGATGATCCAAATATGGCAATATAGAGGTTCAAAAATTCTTTGATCACAACTTGGTTGATTAATTCCATAGAACTTATAATCGGAAAACCCCATATGTGTTTTGCCAACAGAAAAAAGATGTATGGGATGTGAATTGCGAGATGTATTTTGATATTAAGAACTCTTCTCAAATTTTTAAACTAAAAACGAAGAAGTGGGAAGTGGAAGGCCAAGTAAGGAGACCGTGACGTTACTTTGTTTTTTAACAAACTTGTAACCATGTGGCAGAGGCCAAAGGTTTTGGAAATAAAGGCTGAAGGAGAGAGGAAAAACAACAAAAAGTTGTGGTGTGATCACTTTAAACACGATTCACACACACGCAAAACATGTTGGAAAATTCATAGGAAGCCAAAAATTTAGAAGAACAAAAAATTCGGAGGCAATCCCAAGTCCCAAGCCAACACTAATGAATTTGGGCCCAAAACATTTGCTGGCACACAGCCTTTCCCAAAATTCTTCAATCTCAAAATTTCTCCAGTTTCAAATCCTACATGTTCTTTAGTTCAGAAAGGTAATTATCTAGCTGACTCTTATTTCAGTGTCAATTCAGATTCTTGGATAATGATTCTAGGGCAATAGATTATATGAATGGGTCCTCTAAATTGTTTTCTTCCTATAGTCTTCTACAAGAAATTAGAGTAAAAATAGCAGATGGTTCCTACTCAGCAATTGCTGGGAAAGGATCAATTGCTCTTTCCCCTAACCTTACACTCCACAATGTTCTTCAAGTTCCTAAATTGTCCTAAAACATGTTATTAGTCAGTAAAATAATTATTGATCAATATTATTGAGCTAATTTTCCTTCATCTAATTGTCAATTTCAAGATTTGAACACGAGAAAGATGATGACAATGTTAAACAAGTTGGAGGTCTCTATTTCTTCTAAAATGGATATGACTCAAACAGACAATCCCAGAAAACTTGTCGTAATTATATTTAAATACTCCGTGAGAATAAAATTATGTTATGGTATTTTAGATTTAAACATCCAAGTTTTCATTACATGAAACATTTGTTTCTGAAGTTTTTTACAAATAAGGATCTAGCTTCATTTCAGTGTAAAATTTGTCAAATTGTTAAACATCATCAAACATCTTTCCCAGCACAACCTTACAAAGCCACACCTTCACTATAATCCATAGTGATATTTGTGGATCCTCAAGAATACAAACAATAATTGGAAAAAGATGGTTCATAACTTTCAATGATGACCATACTAGAATTACTTGTTATTTTTACTCAATAAGAAGCCAGATGTCAAGAGTGTATTACAAAACTTTTATAAGATGATCTAAACAAAATTTCAAACTAGAAGTCAAGTTTTTAGAAGTGATAGTGGAAAAGAATATTTCAACAACATTTTAAGGAATTTTTTTGCTGAAAAAGGTATTGTTCATTGAAGCTAATGTACTGATACCCCATAACAAAATAGAATAGCAGAAAGAAAAAAATAAACATCTATTAGATATTGTAAGATCTCTAATATTTTCAACTAATACTCCGAAGTACTTATAGGGTAAGGCTATCATACCAACGACATATTTGATGAATAGGATGTCTTCAAAAGCTTTAAAATTTCAAACACCTCTTAAATGTTTTCCTTCATCTCGATTATCACATGATCTCCCTCTTAAGTTTGGGTGTATTGCATTTGTTCATATTCATGACAACAGTCGAGAAAAACTTAATCCTAAAGTACAAAAATGTGTTCTTGTTAGTTATCCTTCAACTCAAAAAAAGGTACAAGTGCTTTGATCCAATAACCAAACGATTTTTTTATTTCCATGAATGTCACCTTTTTTGAAGATAGACCTTTTTTTCCTCTCACGTCATCTTCAAGGGGAGACACGTAGCAAAGATTCATTTTTTGATATTTATAAGGAAAATGAGACTAAGGTCAACATTGACAATGATATAGATATTTTTTATAATCCTATTTCGAACAATGATGGTGTCTCAAATAACGAAAATAAGGATTCATCTTCGATGCCTTTACAAATTCAATCTCAAGAAAAGAATGAAATGCGTGCAAGACGAGATAGAAATCGTTTTAAAGGGAATGTCTTTTTGAGAAAATATTCAGAATGACAAAAGAAACATAAGACAACTTACAGCATAGTCAAGAGTCTAATTGAAAACAAATCCAGAAATTGGAGAACAATCGGTTAAATCTTAGTTTTGAGTTTATTAATATTGAGTCAATGTCACCTAAACCAATAACTATTTTACAATTGGAGGAAACCTTAGATTTACCCATTGCTCTTAGGAAAGGTTCTAGAACTTGTACCAAGTATCTTTTGTATAACAACTTATTATTATCAAAGTCTATCTCCATCATTTAAAGCATTAAATTCTAAGTTGTTCATGTTTCCATTCCTAAGAAATACAAGGGATTCTAAATATTCCTGAGTGGAGGGATGCAGTCCTAGAGGAAATGAGAGCTTTGGAGAAGAATTGAGCATGAGAGGAAGTTGATCTTTTGAGAGGGAAAACACTGATTGGATGTAAGTGGGGTGTTCACTATCAAGTACAATTCTGATGCATCACTTGAAGGATATAAAATTAGTCTCGTTGCTAAGGGGTTTACTCAAATCTATGGCATTGAATATTCAGAAACCTTTTCAGCTACTGCTAAGTTAAATACTGTCAGAGAGTTTGTTACGTTTCCTTATCAGTAGTTTCCGTAACAGAGTTCAACTAATTTAGATTGGACTCTACGTCAATTGGATGTAAAAAATGTCTTCCCAAATGGAGATTTAGAAGAAGAGGTGTACATGGAGCTTCCAACAAGATTTAGTGAAAGCTTTAGAAAAAGGATATGCAAGCTTAAGAAAATCTTAGTATGGGTTAAAACAATCAGCAAGGGCCTAGTTTGACAGATTCGCAAGATTTGTGAATTCTCTTCTTACAGGGGCAATATGACCATACTCTATTCATAAAAACTTTTGCAAAAAGAAAGACCGGGATTCTAATTGTGTATGTAGATGACATTATTCTCACTAGCAATAATTTTGAGGAAATTGAAAATATTAAAAAGAATCTCTTAAAGGAGTTTGAAATCAAAGAATTGGAGTCTCTTAGATACTTCCTAGGGATGGATATTGTTGGATCTAAGGATATAGTAGTCACCCCATGGAAGTATATCCTGGACCTTCCCGAAGAAACTGAGATGAGTGGATATAAACCATTGGATACTGCAATGGAATTCAACTCAAAGCTGGGTGAAGTTAAGGAAGGAGTTCCAATAGATACAAGTCGATATCAAAAACTGGTGGGAAAGCTAATCTATTTATCTCATACCAGACCAAATATTTCCTTTGTCGTCAGTATATTAAGCCAGTTTATGCATACTTTCTATAAAGAACACTAGGAAGTAGTGTACAAAATCTTAAGATATTTAAATGGAACTCCAAGTAAAGGATTATCCTTCAAGAAAAGTGATCAACAAAAAGTTGAAGTCTACACTGATGCAGACAGGGCAGGGTCTATTACTGACAAAAGATCAACTTCTAAATGTTGCACATATTTGTAGGGAAATCTAGTAACCTAGAAAGTAAAAAAACAAAATGTGGTAACCAGACATTGAGAGGCAAAACATAGGGCAATGGCTCAAAGAATTTGTAAAATAATCTACCTTAAAAGAGTAATGGAAGAACTTAAGAAACCATTGGAGCGACCAATGACGTTGTTCTGTGATAAAAAAGTAGCTATCGATATTGCCAACAAACCATTTCAATATGATTGGACGAAGCATGTGGAGATTGACAGGCATTTTATAAAAGAAAAACTTAAAAGTGGACTCAATTTCATAGCATTTGAACCTAAAATACAAGAAGTTGTTGATGTCTTCACCAAAGGGATACTAAGAGAGAATTTTGAGCTCTTTGTAAGCAAGTTGGGCATGATCAATATCTATGCATCAACTTGAGGGGGAGTGTTGATATTAGTTGATTCTCTGTAGATAATTAGTTGATATTAAATTAATTAGTTGTTGAATCAATGGGATTTTATTGCTTAGAGAATAATAGATTCTCCTTGATTTAAAGAGGTAATTAGGGCAGGAAGAAATACTTTTCCCTCTCTTCAATGTAAGGAGCAAAATGTGGTAGCATGACCTGGAATAAAGACAGAATTTTGAGCAAAGGTTCAAGGTGTATATGAACTACTTTCATCAAAAATTATACTAAAAGACTTGAAAATTAAGTGATATGGCCCAATAAGACTCTACTTTGATAATAAATTTGTCATCAGTATAGCTCATAACTCGATACGACATGATCAATGATGCACGTTAAATTTGACAAACACTTCATAAAAGAAAAACTAAAGAGTGATTTGATTTGTACACCTTATGTGACTACAAAGAACCAACTCGTCGATGTACTTACCAAGGGGTTAAGTAGTTTAAGTTTTAATTTTATTACATCTAAGCTAAGAATGAAGAGTACCAATTCATCAACTTGAGGAAGAGTGTGGGAAAACAAGATTTAAGACAAAGTTAGCTATTTTAAGATTATTGTACCTTTCAGGATATTTGTATCGTTCTAATTAGGCTGGTAGTTTCTTATTTAATTAGGATATGTCGTATCATCTTATTTTTTTCAATCTCAAGTTCTGTCAAATGCCAAAGCTTATTAAAGAACACCACAAGAATTCATGCAGCAATATGATCAAGGATAGAAGCCTAGAACAACATTATGGGTTTCGTACCGTACCAGCCGGAAGGAACCGTACCGGCCCAAAAACAATATGAAACCATGTTCAAAGGTACCGGTCGTCGGTACCATTTAGTACCAGTGATTTCGCATGATACCGGCCGGTATTTAAATAGGGGGACTATTTAGCAAAATTTTCAAATTTTTTGTAAAAAAATTTCCCCCCTCTTGCCTCCCCCACCCCCCTTTTTCAAAGTTTTTTTTCAATTAGCTATTTACTTATTTAGTTCAAATTTTATTTTGATTTTTTAATTTATATTTTTAAAATAAAATAAATATTTTTATTACTAATAATAATTATAAATTAAAT
>JANKOD010000001.1:2680392-2702213 GCA_026284645.1 Erythroxylum acuminatum
GCATTCCATCCCGATCGTCCATTTTATCTGGTCATTGAATGTTGTGCCTTTATTACAAAAGCGTTTCGAAAACTCGGAGGCAACAGTAATACGAAGTACACAGACAGAAGTAAGACGAAGCAAAAGCTAAGACGAAGTGGACACTAAGACGACACGCTTGAATGTAGAATAGTGTGCGAAGACAAAGTAAGACGAAGCGAAACTAAGACGAAGCGGTTGAATTTACAAAAGTGTTTCGAAAACTCAGAGGCAAAAGTAATACGAAGTACGCAGACAAAAGTAAGACGAAGCAAAAATTAAGACGAAGTGGAGACTAAGACGACGTAGGAACTAACACGAAACGCTTGAATGCAAAATAGCGTTAGACAAAGTAAGATGAAGCAAAAACTAAGACGAAGTGGACACTAAGACAAAGTGGGAACTAAGACGAAGCGCTTGAATGCAGAATAACGTTGGTTCTCTTAAGATAATTATAATATCAATAAAAACCATATCACGCTATATCATATTAATCTTTTATTATGTAACAAGTACAAAGATAGCTTAATCTATAAGCTTTTTCATTTGTTTTTTATTAATAACTATCATGTTTCTTTAATAATAATAAATGTAATGAATAAATCATAATAATATAAGTTATTATTTCAATATAGAAATTAAAATGGAAAATATAAAAATATCTATAGCAAGATTAAAAGCTTTGTAATTAAATCCACAAAGTAAGGCGAAGTTTTAAGACGATATAGGAATGACGTAGTTTTAAGACGATAGAAATAAGACGCAGTTTGGTTGACGATAAAACGTTTAACGATAAAAGTAAGACAGAGTGTTAACACGATAGAAGTAAGACAAAGCTCGAACACGATAGATGTAAGACGAAGTTTGGTTATGTTATGTAACCAGCCGTTTGGCACGTCAGAACCAAAATAAAAAGGTTCTCAAACGTTTTTTTGTTATAACCTTCGTGGAAATGGACGGGGGTGGCTTCTTTATATAACATTATTATATATTATAAAATAATCGCATAAAGATAGCTTTAGTGAGGAAAAAATCTATTTTATCAAATTTTCGAGTCTTCATAATATTAATAATAAATGTTAGTATGAACAAAAGTAAGACAAAACAGCGGTATGAAAGTGAGAGGATAAAAAAGTGAGACGGAACCGGAAGCCAAAGTGAGACGACAAAAGTAAGATGCAGTGGAGGAGAAAAAATAAGACAAAGCGCGAAGAGAAAAATCAGACGAAGTTGGGAGACAAAAGCATCACGCTTAACTCAATTGTTACCTGTAAGATTGTTGCATGGGTTGATGAATAAGCCTTTGGGGAAAATTCCAGTTACAAGATTCTTAAGGACTAGGATAAAACACCAAACTTTATCCGTGTAATGTTTTTATTGATGTGTAGGTATCTAATCTCTAAAGTAAAGATACGGCAAGGGTAGTTTTGTGGTCTCCGTTACATCATCCCCAGGCATTAAGTGCATGTTAGCAAACCTCATGCGGATATCGTCAATGTGTTTTTTCTGTGCTTCACATGGTATAAGCTTTCTCGTTCGCTTAATAATACGCATTTTGCTCGAAAAAAATTATTCAGGAATTAGAAAAGTATACACCATTATATTCTTATATGATTATTAATTAAAGTTTATGTAATTGTTCCTTATGTTTCATTATATATATTTATATTGGACATTTATATATGATATATGATAATAATTATGATAATAATAATAATGAGAGATTGAATCTGTTGCTGTGAAACTGGCGAACAATAACAATATTACAAAGTGATGAACCATTTTGGTAAACAGTGGACAGACAAAAGTAAGACAAGACAAGAACATGAACAATGTGCTAATTTTCATCGTCATCATCACTCAAGTTAAGAAATAATCTACCAGATGATTATCACTCAAGTGAATAACTATGTAGTGACCATCAGCCGGATGTGTTGCTCGAGTGGTAGAATTTTGGTGTCCACTAAATAGTTTACATGTCTACTATTTACATGTGCAGTATAAAGATGACTTAATCTATAAGCTTTTTTAAAAAAGTAAGACGGAACTTGGCGAACAAAAGTGAGACGAAAGCAATATGAGAGGGAACGCTTTATGAGATGGGAGAGCGAAGATAAAAGTGAGACAATAGAAAGTGAGTCAGAAGTGCACGATAAAAATAGCGCACAGACAAAAGTAAGACGAAGAAATAGCTAAGAAAGACAAAACTAAGACGAAGGTAAAGCTAAGAAGTGCAAACTAAGATGAAGCGGTCGAACGAATTTAATGGTAACATAACTTTATTAATTAATTGATATGATAATTACCTTAATATAAGAAAGGCTTTTCCAAATTCAACCTGCAGCAAGGTTTGCATTTAATAACGATTTTAATGATTATAATATATCGAATTAATTCATCAATTAATTGAAATGATAATTAGTTTAATATAACATAGGCTTTTGCAAATTCAAGTTCTGGCAAGGTTTTCAATTAATAATAACGATTTTAATCAGAAATTGATCTAGCTGTTGTCCGCCATTTTCGTAACGTTGAAGAAACCAAAATGAGACGAAGCGGTGAAACCCAGAGTGAGAATGTCCATTATCACCCAACAGTAGATATTGTATCAACAGTAGATAAATTGTCCATCATAGTGACAATGAAGTCTAACCGCGCGTCGTAACGCTAATCAAAATTTATTAACTAGACTACTACTGTAGAGTGGTGAGTCTAGGTCGATCCCACAGAGAGTGCGTGAAAGTTCATGAAATGAAATTAATCGGTGTTTACATGTAATGGGGGGGGGTTTGGATTTTTTTTGGAAAAATAAAAATAAAACTAACAAATAAAAACAAAGTAAAGAAAACATGCAAAAATAATAAAAACGGAGAATTTGGTAGGGACCCGGTTCTTTGGTTCAATCTTTGCCTAAACCCTAATTAAGCATATTTTATTAATTTGTTGTTCTTTAACCTCTCATAGCAACTATTAATCGTGAGTTAAATATTAACCCGAGTTTTCCCTTAGATTGTGTTTAATCAAGATACAATCGTTAATTAAGCCTAACCACCTAACAACCTAGGATACGATCTCTAGATTTAATTAGGCAGTAGCATTACGAATTAGGAAAACCGATTAATCAATCGAGTTTTTGTATGGATAATAACGAAAATCTGATTATCCATACAAAAGCCCAATTAATAAAAATAGGATAACACAATCAATTTCTAATGAGAGAAAGAAACAAAAAATAATAATAAAATACTTAACCCAGGTCGTCGGCGTCGATTTTACCTCCGAACCGGTGTCGGGACGTTCAGCTCTTCATGGGTCTTTCCCAAAAAATTGCTTCAACCCCCATTCTTAATCCCTAACCAAAAATCCCTAAATCTTTCCCTTACTGCCGCAAGCTACACTATACTGCACTGTTCATTGATTGGACGATTTAAGTTGTTGCGGCTCCTCCCTATTTCACTGAAGACGCAGCTACTCCAGCGTTACTGCACAGCCTCGCGTCCCTGGGTCACTAGCGCTCCTGTGTTGTTACATTGTTGCCAACCTCGCTCTCCTATTCCTGGCTTTTATCGCCTGATTTCTTGCTTGAATAGCATCTTTGGCTATTTAACTTGCTCTCCTCCTCATTGTTGTCCGTAGCTTCCATTTAATTTATGTCTTTAATTATTATTTTTTACTTCTTCTTCCTCCACAAAAGCAAGTAGATATTAATCCTTAGAAAATGATTCAAATTTCGTGCTTTGACTCACTTTAATTTCTATGCTCCCAAATTGTACCTAAAATCATATATGAATTACAGTGAATATCTTAAGCATTTTTATGTCAATAATTGCTAAGTGAAAATAATTAAAAATATCAACAATCAAGCACATATTAGATATAGAATATACTCTATATGGAAAGAAAGGAACATAAGTATTTTCCAAAATTTACAAAAATCGTGGAAGTCTTAACTATTATCATGATTAGTTGAATAAGACAACACATTCTTGCTAATGGAATCCCATCTTGTATGAGCTCTACTCTAAGCACTTCCTGATATGCCAATTAATGATCATTATATTATTTGGCTGAGTTATTGAGTTCCTATATCTTTTAACACCTCAACTTGAATTCTATCTTTTATTTATATATTTATCTATATGTATAAAGTAGAGTAAAGAGTTTGGCATATGACAAATTTTAGTAAAAGTAATTATAACCATATTAATTATATATATATATATCTATATAGAGAGAGAGAGAGAGGAAGAATATAGTTATATTTACTATAATTTAATATATAACAAGTTATAGAGAAAGTAACTCCATCTGTAAATTTTTATATTAACTTAAAAAATAAAGTCTTTATTATAATAATATATATTTAAAAGTTAGTTTTAACCTTGCTATCTCAATTTTTAATTTAAAACCTATTTGCATATTTAGATTTATTAATTAAATGCTCAGATACTTCCTTAAGTTTCTCATTTTAATTTTCAATTCAAACCTTAGATACCTCTTTAAGTTTGTAGATTAAATACCTAGATACTTCTTTAAGTCTCTCATCTTATTTTTAGTTCAAATTCTAGATATCTCTAAAGATTTATAGACTAATTACCTAGATAAAATTTTTATATTCACATTTTGTTTAAAATCTTAGATATTTCTTTAGATTTTTCATTATAATTTTGTGTCCTATATATGGTTATTGGTCCTTATCTTTTAACACTTAAATTCTTTTTTTAATTAATTTATTGTTATTTAATGCTCGTTATTTTTAATTCATTGGAAGGATAGAATTAAGGATAATTGTCTTATATACCTATTGTTATAAAATATGAATACCTATGGTTTACACATTCCTATAAAGTAGGACACATAAAAGGAGGAACTATAAACACTTAATTTTGTCTTTTTAATTTATTTCTTTATAAATTTAAGAAATAAAAAATATTTTCTATTTATTTTAATCCAAATTTATTTTCAAATAGGCATGTTACTTATTTGTAATGACTGATGGTATTTTTTATAAATAGATATGATATAGGATTTATAAAGCCCTCGCATAGTTTGTATTTAGGTATGATATTTTTTATACTTAGCAATGGTATTCCTATATTAAAGTCAATGTGAATTGTGCCAACTTGTGAATTAAAAACTAGAGCGAGAAAAGTTGGCGTTAAGTGTTCTGCCATTTTCGTTCTCGTCAAGTGTTTACCGTACCCCTGGGCGGAGCGATCCAACGACATATGGCTTCCCTCGACAGCGAGGGCCATCTAGCAAAAAACGGTTGGACCAGAAAACGGGACGAAGACCCTCCCCTGCCAAAGTCGACGTATAGCCAGGCTGTTACGGGTGGGGCCACAGATGCAAGTGCGGTGTCCACCAACTGGCCGGGAGACGACCCAGTAAAGGTGGAGGACGGTGTTATCCAGTCCAGCGCGGGCGAGCAAGGGGGCCATCTTACTCTATCTTCTCAACTGAACTGAAGCTGGATCAGCAGTGGGAGCGGACGGTGGTGCTGAAACTCCTGGGCCGCCGGGTGAGTTTCACCATGTTGAACGATCGTCCGTGGAGCTTATGGAAGCCGCAAAGCCCTATCAAGATCGTGGATCTGGATCATAAGTTTTTCTTAGTCAACTTTCAGGGGGAGGAGGATTTTTTGAAGGTTCTAACCGGTGGCCCTTGGACACTGTTCGGACAGGTCCTTGCCATCCAACGGTGGCATCCCGCATTCCGGCCGGAGCACGCCTCGATCACCCGGGCGGTGGTTTGGATACGCATTCCTAACTTGCCAATCGCTAGGTACCACCCGAAGGTCTTGTGGGTGCTGGGCGACTTGGTTGGATCTACGATGAAGATTGATGAGGCCTCCATGACAACGCAGCGAAGACACTTTGCAAGGTTAGCGATGGAAGTGGATTTAAGCGTCCTGCTGCCCTCTTGTGTCTACCTCGATGACGAAGCTCTCCTGATCTCGTATGAAGGGCTCCCTCCGATGTGCTACCCTCTGGCGCCAATTTTCGCGAGACGTGATTGATGCACGCTTCTTCCAACAGAACGAGACGTTGTGGCTTCAGACTAACCTCACTTGGCAAGATTGGGTGCATCAGGGCATGTGGGCCACCATATTTGGGATCGCTTATTGATTCCTTTGGCAGTGACGGAATCGTAGCTTGTTTGAGCTTGGGTTTGCTTGGCCCAACAATGGTACCCGACTTATTCTGGACTATGTCGAGTGGATCGCCAGAGCTCGCGTTATGGAATCCTCTGTTTTTCCCGCACCAGGCATTCCTATGGGCACCCTTGTAGGCTGGACCAAACCTTCGCCGAATTGGGTTAAGTTCAATTCGGACGATGCCGTCTCCACCAGTAATCGCAAGTGCTCTGCTGGCGGGTTAATTCGGGATTGTAATGGGACCTGGTGTGGGGGGTTCCTGCACAGCCTTAGGCAGGGTTCACCCGTAGAGGCTATTCCGGCTTAACTTTGGCCTGGGAGAAGGGATATCGCCAAGTCATTACCGAAGTTGACTCGCTCGAAGTCATTAATATTTTTTCTGCGTCTCCTAGTGTTCTTACTGAGGTTTCTTTTTTGGTGACAGGTATCTAGGCGCTTTGTCACCGGGATTGGGAGGTTCGTTTCCAGCATGTCTGCCGAGAGGGAAACCAGTATGCTGACACTTTGGCCCATCTAGCAGGGATCCATCGTCCAGGCCTTTACACTCTGCAGGAGCCGCCAGACAAATCCATGAGCTTCTTCGCAAAGATGCGGACCGCGTTTTGTTTTCCAGAATTTGATCTATTGTTTTCCTTGTATAACCAAAAAAAAGTCAATGTGTTACTTATTTTTAATGTGTGACGGTAGATTTCTATATAGACATGATATTAATATATTGAATCCTAATATACTTTGTATTGATACATGATATTCTTGGTATTTAGTCATGATATTCTCATTTTATAGTATAGCAACCCACTAATGCTTCGTTCAAGTCCTTTTTAAGCCACCCTAAGTATGATTGAAGTCGAATATCATAGTCTCCTCTACTTTCATTGAACTTTAGAGCACCACTAATGATCATTATGAAGTAACCAAATCATTGACAATATTTCTTATAAACTTGGAAATAATATGTAAGAAATCAATAGATGATAAGGAATTGTTTACATCCACTTAATAACACTACAACATTAAATTCAATTCCAGCACAATATTTATTATTCTTCTTTTCATAACCAAAGATGCCAACATTATTCACAAAAAATATTGATTCCAATATGTATCAACCTAGATGAACTCTAAGATCCATAATCTCAGGTAATAAAATTGACGAAAAGTCTCTAACAAATATTTAGGTACTTATACCATAATATACATAAAAAATCATAATATTGTAAAGAAATTTTGACATTATTTTCTTTATTTAATTTACATAGTGTAACCCACCATATCATATGTGTAATTCCTAGGCTTAGAACATGAAAGGACGTTGCTCATTGTCAGACCAAGTCGATCAACATTAAACAATGCCACTATGTACAAACTTGCTAAAACATTTCAACTAAAAATATATTAATGTTAAATATATATAGCATCAAATGCATCAACAGTAATTTTATTTTAACATATATAGATTCAAAAGTTAAGTTCTCTTACAAGACATAGATTTCTTCTCTGATGGCACTCACTTTGTGTGTGTTCTTTCATTCTTATAACCCTGCCATTTAGATGCATGCATAAATAAGAAAGTAAAGATGAGTGGACTATATAGCATTGAAGCATCCCAAAATGTGATCATTGATGATAATCATGACTTAGATGCATTAACGTATAAGAATGAAACATTGAAAAAGTATGTAGATTCTCTCAAGGATTCATTATCCAAGTTTACAAAGGGACATGAAAAATTAAAGAACATGCTAGAAGCTTAAAAGAATTTCAATAACAGGCATAGAATATGATACAATCATAAAAGTGAAGCCAATTCTAAAATCATGATTGTCAAAGAAAAATGTTTGCATAGTAAAGAACCATTGATTAAAGTGAAAAATGAGTATAGAGCATCCACTTCTAAGCATAAACATACACTTGTCACATTCTCTAGACCTAATTCTAAAAGCAAGCATCATACTTTTATATATGGCGCATAACATAGGCATAAAGTTTAATACTATAAAGAGAAGAATAGGCATAAATTTTATAATGACAAGCAAATTCACTCACACCCTGTTAAGCCTAAAAAACATACATCAATCTTGCATTTATAGTAGACATCATGCATATAATCGTAGTAGCTCATTTCATTATTCTAAGAAATCGTTCAACACCTTTAATGTCTAAAGGAAGTTTTCTCATTATGCATACACATGTAGTAATGCATTTATGCATCATCATCTCCAATAAACATGGTATGTCACTTTTGTGGTAAGTTTGGACGCGCTAATATATTTTGTTTCTCAAACAAAAAATGGGAAGCAAACCCTTAAAAGTATGGTTCAGAAAGAAGAACCTAACAATCAAGCAATTAAGCTTATTTGGATACCTAAAATATATTGATTAGCTTAATTTGTAGGTTTCTTAAAGAGAAAATGATATGTAGATTCATAAAAAAGTTGATTCAATCTATACAAGAATAAACTAAGGCTCCTTTTAATTTATATGTACATAAAACTAGACAAAAATCATTTTGAACCAACAAAAAACAAACAAAAGAATTGAAGATTCATAAAAAAGGTTTCCCAGTGAAGATCTCAATCTCTTAACATGATATGCTTCCTTGTTAAGTATAAATGTACTATATGTTTTATGACTTCTCTCTCTATTGACTGCTAACCCTAACTTAAAATTAAACTCAAACGAGTAATCCTCTTTTAGCTAGGGTTTTCACATATTTAAATAGGCATTCCCACTAAGAACGTGGTATGTGAAACAGCTCTAATCCATATACTTGTTGTTTCTCTCAAAACTTAAAGTAAGAAGATTTTAAAGCTCTTCCTAAACTTTTTGTAGCATTTTAAATCATCTCAATCAAAGGTCAAATGAGAAAGTTATCTACAATTTAAGAAGTATTGTTAAAATAGTATAAAATTGTCCAATTATCTTCATTTTTCTCTTAACACCTCCATTTGCATCATTCTATCATGCACTTTAATATTTTCCAATTTTTCTACTAGAGAGGAACACGAGCAATAGCACATTTGTGTTGTACGTCATGTATCACACTATATATCTACCTTATATGACATAAGCTCTAACTTGACTATATAGGAGGTTGTGTTCTACACCAAAGTTCTAGTGAGAAATATGCCTCAGCATATGACTATATATCATGCCATATTTAATCTTCTCACTTTATGTTTTTGTTTAAAGACGCATTAGCATATGGTTATATGTTAGACTGTTTCAACCAATAATAAGTTTTCTTCTTATTTTACCTTGTAAATCCTTAACAAATATAGTTCCCATAAAGCATCTCCATAATTACATAAAATGTGGTATAAAACCAATTAAATCAAGGTAATTTAGTTGGAAAACATAGTAAAATACTAAGTAAAATATATGTACATTACATATACATTAAGATTAACAACACTTTGCTTCCCTGTGAGGGCATGAACATCACTATGCTAGTTGTATTTTACAAGAAATATTCGTATTAAGGCTTTTGAAAGACAATTCTTTCCAAATCATTAGCATGCATCATAGAGGCCTGCTATAGAGAAATCAAAAATCAATTGTCAAAGATGGTTGTCAATATGTCATAAGTAGATTTACTTAAAGTGGCTTAAAATGAGTGTGGGTTATTGTTATCTTTATGTCTGCCTCCATTAGGCTAATTAATTATTTATCATTGGCTTTAAAAAAAATAAGTTAGAGTAAATTAAACTGATTATTATAAATCTATAGTATATATGAGTGAGTATTAACATATGATCAATGAGAGTAATTTCAACATCTTTACTTACCTTAATACTAAAAGTTTCATTCTCGATCTAAGTTTTGATAAGAAACTAAGGGATAATTAATATACACCTAATTATCATAACCGGTTAGTCTTCCTATAGGTCCAACAAGCCTTCCAAAGTAACTCTTAAAGTGCCCTTTAAATCTTATTCTCTATTTTGATGCAAGACAAGAGGTTAATACCCTTTTTTAATGATAAGCTCAACTAGGCAGCCTTGAACTGCCTAGCTTATAAATTGTTATATATGTTGTTAAGGGCATTAGAGTCGTGAGTTTACCTATAACATGAAGAGTTTATATACATACTAATCATGAGCCACTGGTACACCTCAAGGGGAAAAATAAGTTGAAGAAATGTCATGTAAGGTGGATGAAATACATTAAAACATTCTCATATATCATTAAGGATAAACAAGGTAAAGAGAATGTGGTGGTCTCATAGGTATGTTCTTCTCACTTCTTTAAATGCAAGGTTATTAGTATTTGAATATATAAAGAATTTATATGATAATGACAATGAATTTGGTAATATTTATTTAACCTGTGAAAGGGGTGCGTTTGAGAAATTTTATAGGTATGACGGTTATTTATTCGTGAAAAGAAACTTTGTGTACTTATGTGTTATATGTGTGTGAGATGTTTATGAGTCAAACATATGATAGAAGTTTGATGGATCACTTTAGCACTAAAAAGACCTTGGATATGTTAAACGAGCATTTTTATTGGCCTAAAATGAGATATGATGTAGACTGAGTGTGTGGTAGGTGCATCACTTATAGGAAGGCTAAATATAAGGTTTTACCATATAGGTTATACATGCCTTTTCTTATACTTAGTGAACTTTGGGTCAATATTGGTATGAATTTTGTAATTATTTTGCCTAGCTCGAAGAATAGAAAGGATTATATTTTTGGTGATTAATAAGTTTTCTAAGATGGCATTCTATTTATTGTGACAAAATTGATGATGCAACCGATATTGTCGACTTGTTTTTTAAGGAAATAGTACGAATACATGGAGCTCTTAGGAGTATAGCGAGTAAACAAGATATTAAGTTCCTTAGTTACTTTCGGAGAGTTTTGTGAAAAAATTAAAGTAAAAAGTTACTATCTTCTAATATTATTCTTCCTCAAACTGATGGTCAAAATAAAGTCATAAATAGGTCTTTAAACACAATACTTCATGCTATCATTTAAAGGAACTTAAAGAATCAGGAAGATTGGTTACTGATTATTAAGTTTGTATTATAAGGAGTATGAATTCATCGACTGATTATTCACCATTTAAAGTTGTTTATGGGTTTAATCCATTAGCTCATTTTGATTTAATACTTTTACCTCTTGATAAAAGAGCTAGTTTAGATGAAACAGAGAAGGCTTAAATGGAGATATAACTTCATCAATGTACGGGGCAACAAATTAAAAAGAAGAATGAGTATTATGCAACCAAATAGGTAGAAGATGAGTTATATTTGCTAGGTTAGATGTATATAAGGAAGGAATAATTCCCATTGTAGAGGCAGTATAAGTTACAACTAAGAGGGGATAGTCTATTCCAATTCACTGAGAAGATCAATGATAATGTGTACAAAGTAGAGCTTCAAGGTGAGTATAATATCAGTGCTATTTTTAATGTTATTAATCTTTCTCATTTTGATGTAGGTGATGATTCAAGGTTGAATCTTTTGAAGAGACGAGGAATGATGTGATTGCAATAGCCAAGATTGAATATCACAACTTGACATACGACTATGTACCCAACTTGTGTCCTTGTCAAAAATGTAGAAGTGAAGTTATGGTGAGTTACACTACCTCTAACATAACTATGTACTTGCCCATATGTTTAAATCTTATTAAAATTATGAATTTTATATTAATTTAACTTATTTGTTATAAATTATCAGTATTATTATTTTTCGTATACAATTAATATCAATATTTTTAGTTCAAAACAATTTTATAGTTTCATTTATAAATAATTTAATAATTTAATTATGTTTTATATAATTATTAAAAACTTTATATTTAATTAAGTTTGGATATGAAGATAAGAATTATTCATCAATTAGATATAGTAAAAGCTTAAAAAAATTTAAATTATGAGTCAAATTCTTTACTAAACTTGATCCAATGTAAAGCCACCCACCTGAACCTATATAGTGTATTCAAGTTATGAAATAAAAGCCTTGCTGATTACAAACTACACATTACACTTGCAAAAATTTAGAAAGAAAAGAAGTATCTCAAGTAATTAGATAAAATGTGTAATCAAAATATTAAATTATGAGATGGAAGAGAACGTAGTTGTTATTTACAATTTAAGAAAATAAAATTAAAGAAAAATGTTTAAATTATAAAAATTATAATTGATATTTTTTAGAATTAAACCATAATTAATATTATAACGACACAAATTATACAATTTTATTTATTAGTTGGCAAATAAGAGGAATCTTTTTTTTTTGCTACAATGAAAAGAAAATCAAAACCAAACAAAAACCATTCTAACTAACGCAAAATTCTGCGGTACTGGACGCCTCGTTGGTCCCGGTGAAGTAACTAAATAAGAGCAATCTTTAATGCAACTTCCAGAATCAAAGAGACCGAGGATTTAGTTAAGTAGGCTTGGCAATTAGGGTCAAGCCAAGGGTAAAGATAAAAACAATAATAATAATAATAATAATAATAATAATAATAATAATAATAATAATAATAATAATAATATGTTTTGTTGTCGTATTAAAATTACGAATTAAAACCTTATTTAGTACAATAATTTAAATCATATGAAAATTATGAAATTTTATATTAATTTGATTTATTTTGTTATAAATTATTAGTATTATTATTATTTGTTTATTTTTAATATTAATATTTTTAGTTTGAAACAATTTTATAGTTTTTTATTTATAAATAATTCAATAATATAATATAATTTTATATAATTATTAAAAAAGCTTTAAATTTAGTTAAGTTTGGATATGAAAGAAAGACTCTTCTAAGGAGAAGCTTAAAAATCTTTTTAAATTATGAGTGAAGTGTTTACTAAACTTGATCCCAACCTATATATTTAATTATATACAATTTATAAAATAAAAGTCTTGCTTATTACAAACTAGACATTACACTTGCAAAAATTTTAGAAAACTAGTATCTCACGTAATTAGATAAATATGTGATCAAAATATTAAATTATGAGATGGAAGAGGAAATTGTTGTTATTTACAATTTAAGAAAATTATAATTAATATTTTTGAGAATTAGACCATAATTAATATTGTAAGTATTTAAATTATACAATTTAATGTATTAGTACGAATGGAATAAAAAAGATTTGAGGGCTCAATTGGGGAATAAGAAAAGATCGAGGGTTACAAAAAACAATAACGGAAGAGGACCCGTTGAACCCGTTGGGGGAAAACAGAACCGCGAAGGCGAATATGCCCACAGGCCACGAGTGCCAACTATTCCGCGCAAGTACAACCAAAGCTCCTCGTCCAAATAAACGGCCAGCAATGCGAATACGTATCCCGGACATGAGATCCAACGGCCCAAATCACAGGCTTTGACGCATTTCTGTCGTTTACTCGCTTGATTTTAAGATTTCACTGAGGATTATTCAGGGCCTAGATATATCAGTTTGAAGGTTCTAGAAATTTTCCCCCGAAGCTCGAAGCTCTCGTTTTCTTTTCCATTTTCCTTCTCCATCTTCTCGGGAAAATCATGGGAATAGGCCCTGGTCTTTACACCGATATTGGCAAGAGAGCTAGAGGTAGTTCTGATTTTCTTTTCTTTTCTTTTTCGGTGCATTTGATTGATTAGTGACTAGTTAGTGCTTCGGGCTTTGAATCGTCGTCTAGTGATCTTCTTTCTTTTTGGCAATTTTCAGATCTTCTTTACAAGGATTACCAGGGTGACCAGAAGTTTACTGTCACGACCTATACCTCCACTGGAGTCGTAAGTTTCTTTGTTCTGTTCTTTAACTCTTGGCTTTTTTTCTTTCTTCTCGAGTAATATACTCCGTTTTATTTTGTTTGTAAGATTAATGTGCCTTTTTGGATGAATAGAAGATAAAGGTAAATCGGAGAGAAAATTTTGACTGAATTGCTTTTGAAAGATTAAGGGTGGTTTTATGCATGTATTCATGGGACTTTGTTTTACAATCGTTATCGATGCCCTTCCAGAGTATCTGATTAATGAAGAAAACTGTGTTTATAGGCTATGATACTGTGAGATTATTTGTATGAGAAATAGATATCTGACTGTATCGTGTAGATTTCTACAGTTGGTTGTATCAGATATGGAATATTTCCAAGTACTTGTGACATTTTTTATCTTGTTTTTTGTGGAGATTTAATGTATTTATCTTTTTCAGGCAATCACTTCAAGTGGCATAAGAAAGGATGAGCTGTTTTTGGGTGACGTGAGCACTAAACTGAAGAACAAGAACATCACAACTGATGTAAAAGTGGACACAAACTCCAATGTAGGTAACAAAAACTTGATTAGAAGCTTGATTTATCTTATATTCGTCATTTAAGCTACAAAATCAATGTACCCCCTTCAGTGCCTTTTTAGCTTAAAGTTTAAACTAATACCTCCTTCAGCACTTCATTAGTCTTTGCTACTGTTTTTAAGATAGAACAGACTGAAGTATGGAGCTCATGATGCTTTCAGAATTTGTCGTAGTTTTGTTCTGTACTCTCAGGTTTAGTAGTGCAAATCTTTTCGTTCAGTCCACTGTATATGGCAAGAAATCAATTAGTTGTTATTTAGGGGTTCATAAACTATTTCATCTGTTCCTGTGTAATTCTGCAGCAGGCGTAAGAATCTCTGCATGAAAATAAAAATTATGCCTTTACAGGTTACTGTTTCATTGTTACTAAAATAATGTGCAACTATTTTTGTGAAATTCCCATTTATATATGTTTAGCTATTCTTTTCCTTTTTTATTCTTGTACTGCACTTTGATATCATACAGCTTTTGTCAGTTTAAATAGTAGGATAACGAGGCTTTGTCTATCTGTAGCTTTTCACAACCATCACAGTTGATGAAGCAGCCCCTGGATTGAAGGCAATCTTTAATTTTAGAGTTCCTGATCAGAGGTCTGGAAAGGTAAGCAGCCTTTGTGATCTCTATGCTTAATTAACTTTTTGTTGCTGGAAGCAGTTTGATCTGCATTCAGGTCTGAGGGATTCGTGTATTAATCATTGCTTTGCTTCTCTTTGGTCTGATATATGGTTGTGACGACAGGTTGAGCTCCAGTATCAGCATGAGTATACTGGAATAAGCACTGGCATTGGATTGACTGCGAATCCCATCATTAACTTCTCAGGTGTTGTTGGGAACAGTGGTCTTGCTCTTGGAACTGATATCTCGTTTGACACTGCCTCTGGGAACTTTACAAAATTAAATGCGGGTTTGGGTTACACTGATGCGGACCTTACTGCTTCTGTTACATTGTGAGTGTTCTTTTTGTTGGTAAAAAGGGAGTTGCTTTGATCCTTTTTAAGTCTTAAGAAATGTCATAGCGAATTTGACAGCTGATGCCTGACACTTCCGGGATGGTGAGAATTTCTTACTTATCTTTGCATACATTTGGCTTGTGAGAAATCTTTTCCTATTTTGTTTTGGGATGAGGTTGATATAGGTAGACTAAGAGTCCCATGATTGCACTCTGTTGTTTTCATTTTTTATATATAACTAAAGAGCGTTTAGCTTATGTTTTTGAGTTATTGCCTCTCTTGTCACTGATGAAGTGAATTTTTATGATTGCTACAGGAATGATAAAGGAGATTCTCTTAGTGCTTCGTATTACCACTTAGTTAACCCATCATATGATACAGCTGTTGGAGCTGAGCTGACTCATAGCTTTTCGACCAATGAAAACACACTGACAGTCGGAACTCAGCATTCCCTTGACCCATTAACCACACTAAAGGCCCGGGTGAACAACTATGGCAAAGCCAGTGCCCTCATCCAGCATGAATGGCGACGCAGTTCTTTTTTCACCATCTCAGGAGAAGTGGACACAAGGGCAATTGAAAAGAGCGCTAAGATTGGTCTTGCATTGGCCCTCAAACCATAGACCAAGTAACGTCTTGGTGCGTCAGGAAGGCTGGGGCTGGGGTTTTAGCAGCAGAGGACAATGATGGAAGGTAGGCTGATGGACTTTACCTTGTTCAGAACGTTCCGTCCATTTGGGTTGTTGGGTTTTTCACATGATTTGGTGGGTTATGCTGTAGAAAATAATTTATGCTGTAGAAAATAATCTTAGCTGGTGTCGAGAACCATAAGTCGTCAATTTGTTATTTGAATTTCGCATCTGCCCTTAAATTCAAGGGTATTATACATGCTCTCCAGAATATACTGCACATTTAATCTTGATATATTCAGTATTCTGCTCCAAGTTGGGTTGGCTTGGTTTGTAGCGCTTTATCATCATTGCTTTATCTAGGGCAATTTCGCTGGGTTGTGTATAATAATCAATAGTCAAGTCTTTGATTTGTTTAATCGTTCGAGTTGCGTGCACGTCTGGTCTAAGCCAAGTCTTTCGTTTATCATGCACACACAGTTGGATTGCAATTTTTCGATTAGTTGGATTTTTTGGGCAAAGTTGTCAAAACGTTCTATTAATTTTCTTTATGCATCTAAAACGAGAAAATTGAATTTTGCATCTTTTCTTCTAAAACTTCATGTATGGCTCGAGTTCTCTATAACATGAAAAAACTAGTGTAATACGCTTATTGTATGAGTACTTTAGTTAAAGTAAATATCAAATTAAGGGAGCGTTAATAATGGCTACCAAGAAAGTTTGCGATAGTACTGAAGAGGTTGAACTTGTGCAAACTTTCCATGAAAGTGTGTATTATTATGTGATAGAAACCAACACCATAGTCAAGTTCAAACCTCTTCCTACGAGCAAGCAATAATAGAAACTTTTCAAGTATTTACTACACACTTTTCACTCCTTCAAACCACTATAACCGTATGTAGGATGTTTACAATAGTTTATTATTATCTTCGCAGATCATCTGTTATTAATGTGTTGTATCGGCCTGAAGAAGACCATCTCTGATCTGACTAGCAATGTCTCTCACTGCTCCAGGTCCGTGAGGGATGAAAACAGAGTTAGACTTGGAAGATGCACCAATTTCTTTCATCGTGTCAAAGTATTGTGTCACTAAAACCATGTCCATGACGTCCTTCGATGTTGTACCGGGTACATTAACAGAGAAGGCCAGTACACTGTCTCTCAGTCCATCTACAATGGCTTGACGCTGCCTTGCTATACCAAGACCAGCCAGATACTTCGATTCTGCATCTCCTTCGGCTCTTTTAATCTGTAATATCTTCTCAGCTTCAGCTTTCTCGTTGGCAGCGACCCTCAATCTAGCAGCTGTTACCACAGTTGAAGAGTAAGTCAACCAATTATACAAACAAACTTAAGTAGGCATATAACAACCAGGTGAGATGGATTTTTGGAAGCATCTGAAATTGATCAGTAATCCAAGATGTCATATAAAACCCATTTATCAATATAATCACTGTGAATGAATATTGTTACACAAGAGAAAAGGCCTCGGGAAAAAAAAATCACTAAACTATTAAGCTTATCAGTGGGGAAATAACAAAAATCAGGCTAAACAAAGAAACATGTATACCTGCATTAATCTCATTCATTGCCCTCTTGACATGCTCATCCGGCTCAATGTCCACAATAAGAGTCTGAACTATTTCATATCCATAATGAGACATGGCCTACATATTGACAGTCAAAAGGGAAAAGTAAGATTGAATGAGTGATGTGGTTCGCTCAGCTATGAACCAAGTATAGAAGACTGCATTCTACCTTTTCAAGTTCCTCTTCAACAGCTTTTGCAATCTCATTTTTCTGTTCAAAGGCAGCATCAAGTTCCAATTTTGGAACGCTTGCCCTAATAACTGAAAAATTGAGGAAAAATGAATTCCAGTGACAACGTTTAGACACCGATAAAGTACAAACTAAAAGAAGAGAACTCAAGTCTCCTTAAATATTAGATACCAAGATGCACAATCTTATATTTATGTTTCTAACCATAGAATTTCCTACGACACATAGCAGTAATTATAATGGGCAGTCCACCAAATACATCCTACCATTGTAAAAACCTTTACCAGATCCTACTTCATTGAAAGGAAAATAAGAGATAACAATGGAGTATTGCAATGTTTTTATTCATGATAGTGCTTAAATATGATTAAAATTCACAAAAAGAAAGGTGCATAAACGCTGTATGAATGATCAATTTGTTCTCTAGTAACCACTAAGGTTTTCCAGTAGCAAGAAAGCATAAGAATGGGGCTCAATGTAATAACTCCTGATTAATGTAGTTTAGAATTGAGGATCACCAACTAAATGAACTGACGCAATGAATATGATGAATGAACTCTTGGTGTCCAAAGTTACGAAAGTTGAATGCTGATATGATATACACAACATTGCAAGAATTCCGCTCCTCAAACTAAAACAGATGCACTAAACTAACAAAACAAATCCAACGAAGATAAGAGTGACAACTATCTACAAATTTTGGGAATTCCAACAAGAGCTAAGTGCCATACCATCAAAGACATAAGCTTGAATCTGTGCTCTGGTATTGCTGAGCTTATAGAAAGCATCTTGAGCACTTTCAGCCAGGGCTCTGTATTGCACGGATGCCACGACAGTGACAAACACATTGTCCTGAAGAGGAAACATAAAAAGGATCACAGCCTGCCATGCATGGAACTTTGATGTACAAAAATTACCACTGCAACTATTATGATGGAATCAAATAAGAAGCTTGCAATCAATACTATTTAATGTCTTCAAATTGTTAGTCATGACTTATATCAAGCCCTCAATCCTGTAATATGCTTACATGGCAAAACAAAATAAAGTAAACTAATTTTATGTCATAGAATAACAAGAAAGAACCTTGGTTTTGGTTTCACATCGAACATCCAGCTGTTGCACACGCAAAGAAAGGTGACCGGCTATTTGGCTTCCAATACACCAGGGTACACAGTGACAACCCGGCTGAAGGACATCACCAAACTTGCCAAAATTCTCCTTGACAGCTACAGTTGACTGGTCCACTTGAACACAACCCAGAACCTGTCCCATCTCCTGAGGATAATCAATAACATAAGATCAATAGCAATCCACAAAGAAATTACCAAAAACTAAATCATTGTTAGAAAAATAAGAAGTTTATCCCCGTAAACTGCCCTGACACAAAAACACATCAAGTTAGAGTTTTCATACCTTAGAAATACTCAAAATCTGACACAGCGGAAGTAATTAGGTAGAGATTTTAGGTTAATCTCAGAACCAAATCTAAGCATAAAACTTAGGATTTAATCAACAAGAGAAGACACTCTCTAATGCTTTTCAGGATCCTAAAACATATGCTAACCCTCCCTTTTATATAGTATATAAGAGTCCTAATTCTAGTAGGAAAATGATTGATTGAAATCTTTTTCTAAAGCTAACTTATTTCTTTTCTTGCTGGACAAGAAAACCTTCCTAACTAGGAAACTTAAAATAAAGTAAAACAGAAACAAATCCTAATCCTAATGGATATATGACAACATAACATATCCTTATGGATTCAATCCTTTATTAAAATCCATCAGAAAGTAAAGTATAAGACTTCTTTTGATAGAAAAAAACAGAACATGGTAGCAAAACTAAATTCCAGCGGACAGTCACCCAAACCCAACCATGGACATCACCTCTGATTCTTGTCAGGATCATTGCATGATATAAACCGTCAAACAAGATCGATTTTATTACTCACCAAGCACTTCTTTCTCTAGCCAGAACAAAGACTACACTCCGTAATAAACATCTTAAGAACACCCCATGGCTATCTTAAATACCCGAGGCCACCAAGAAAAACAGATTTAATAATGGAATATGATGATCGAAAAGTGCACAGAATATTGGCTGCTGGATTAGGAGAATATCGGCTCCAGGATTAGGAGAATACTATCCAATAACAAAAATTTCAAATTGTTCACAATTTTATGAATGCAATAGCGTGAGAAATACAAAAAATGATCGACTGCAATTGTATACAACCGTTTCCACAAAGCATTAGATGAGATACAACCAGAAGTGTATTGATCACTCTCACAGTTAAACATATAAAATAAAAAGGAATACGATTGACCCAAGAGATTACTACTCCAAAGGAATCTGAGAAGAAGCAGTCACCTACTAACCGGAAATTTGAAATCAGATTTGTTCTAGCCAGCACCGGAACAAAGAAAAACTGGGATCTTATTGGGATATAATTGGAGAAAACTTGAAAGAAAGGATGGCCATTGGTGGAAACTAAAGTTGACAATGACAGCCAAGTCTAGAACAGATGTGGGGAACAGAGAACCAAAAGAAAAAAATAAAAGAACTGATAATTTCAACGACTTGTTGGTCAATGCGGGACATTTTAACAAATATCTCCGACTCGCTATCCACTCTATATATATCAAATTAACGATAACAACAATAACCTTTGACTATTTCACACTTCACCCAACTCAGAACCACAAGCATACAGCTAATTTATATACACTCATAATTGGATAAGAATTGACATGTTGAGTGCAAGCAAGAATATGAAACCAATTCGTCAGCCTCCATTTGTGATGATCTTATCGAAGTGGTCAATTTTGAAAGCCAAAAAGAAAAAAAAGAAAAACACCATTACAGTTAAGAAAATTCAAACAACAACTGTAACAAAGCTGATTCCTTTTGCGTTTTCCTACACTAAGTAACCGACGACCTAACATAACTCATACTAAATACAAGTCCCCGATTTCCAAATAAGATAGGGAAAACAAAAAGAAGATAGAAAGAAGCGTTAAAGTTGCCATCTTGAGAAGAAAAACCGTTCCTTTCAATTCGGTAAAGAACCCATCAAACAGAAGATGAGAACAACAATGGCCGTTTACCTTTTAGTATTTGAGCAGAGGAATTGGAAGATGTCGAGAGAAGACTGTGAGTGAAGAATATGAAGAAGATGCGTGGATTGCGCCCGTATTTATAGCCATCGACTTGCCTCGTATTTTCCAAGAAACCATTTTTGGAATCGAAAACTTCGCGCAAGTAACAACATTATGATTATTATTATCATGGTGAGGTAATAGGGATTACATCAGAAGTGTACGACTACTGAAGAGATAGGAACGAATAAGAGGTAAATAACATAGGCAACAATAAATATAAAACTCTAAATACCTAAATATAATATTTTAAAACCCTGACCGAAAGATAAAGGCTTGTAATACATAAAATTTAAAGTTTAAAATATTCTGCTAAAAATTGAGTAAAATCAAAAAATTTAAAATATTATTGAAAAAGATTGTCATTTTTATCAAAATATTTAAAGTTTAGTTGAAAAAATTATTTAAAAAATTAATTGAATTATTTTGTTTATAAGAACCGAATAAAAAAATTAGATAATTTAAGATTTTTACAGTTGAACCAGTCAAATTAACTGTGTTTTTTAATTATTTCATAAATATATCATATTATTAAATGCTTAAATTCTTAGTTTAATTAAAAGCAAAATTTGAAGTTTCTCGTTGACCGCTAGCTTGAGCCTTCCTCGTAAAGGACAAAAATCAAAATAATTTTCTAGGTCTTATGAGCAATTATTCCAATCCAACACTGCTTTGAATTGTATTTGAATACAGTACCAATTTATTGGTCTAATTTTGATACTCCTTTCGATTAATAGCAAGTGTCGTTTTAAAAAAAATGCACGCTTATTAAGAAAACTAATGAAATTATAGATATATCCTTATTAATACTCTCATAAATTACCTTGAA
>JANKOD010000001.1:2702313-2713111 GCA_026284645.1 Erythroxylum acuminatum
AAATAAAAAATATTTTTAATTTTAACTATATTTTATTTTGTAATAAAAAATTACATACGTATATAAATATTATTTAAAGTATATTAAACAATATGTAAAGCATAATATATTAATTATTATATAATTTTAAACTATATGAAACATAAATGAAAGTATATCTAACCAAATCTTTTATATAGATTATAGCATAATTAAACTAATATAAAAAATAAATATGAACAGGTCAAATAATATTATATAAATCTCAAAATAAATATTAAAGTTGAGTAAATAGATAAATACATAATAAACGGAAAAGATGAGTTTGTGAGTATTGTATGAATTATGTGTAAAACATAAAGGTAAAAGGGACTTGATTTCAGTCATACAACTAAAGCAAATGTGCCAAATGAACTTGGTAAATGGGCTCGAGATCAGCCAACCTGAAATTAAGGGGCTAGGTTCGATTTAACTTAACCTTGGGCCAAGCTTAGGTTCAGGCTGCCTAGACTTGGCCCTACTCGAGGCTTGATAGGTATAAGAAAATTAGGCTAGGATATCAAATTCAACAAATTGAATGTTGAATTCCATTTGGTCAGAAAATCCAAAATCAATTCCTTTTATACACGAAATGCATAGTTGTTATAACATTAATTGTAAAGTAAAACGAAATCCAAATGAATTGTAAAGTAATTTACTTTTCTGCCCTCACAAGCATCAATTAACATTAGGAAGAAAGTGATAGAAACTCTCCTCTCTTTATGGAATAAAAAATATCAGAACGACCGCACTGTTCAATCGGTGAAACTAAAGCAATTTCTTAATACGACTGTTGTCCATGATGTCTTCTCTTTTCTCATCAACGATCAAAACCGCCAATTCCAGCTCTTTAGCTTTCGCTCCTTACCGGCCTTGTTCTCTTTCATCGCGTTTTCTGCAAACCACGTCAAGGAACTTTGTTTTCTTGAAGAAGTCGTGTTTTCCAGGAAATTCAATCTCTACCCAGAAACGATCTCTTTCCATTTCATCGGCTTCTATGTCTGAATATGAATCTGGACCATCTTTTCAGGTTAAAGTCTGCATCTTTGATATATAGTGTCATACCAGAGGTGTTTGTGGTTATAATTTATTGTTTCGGCGTCATATTATGAATCAACGAACTGGGTCTAAATCGTGTATTCACAGGGAAATGATTCGTTTTTAAGGAATGTGTTGGCAAGTATGGAGAGGGTCTATCTGGACAGGAATCCCACTGCAAAAGCAATCCTGGAACTAGTACATTCAGCTGACGGTGGACAAATAGCCTATGATCATTTCGCCTTCAGGACATTTGGGGTATATCTTACCAAAGTTTATAACCTTGTTGTCATTTCTTCAACAATTTACTGTACATGCTATGGAAAAGATTTTCTGGTCTGAGTTTGTCGTTTTCCACATAATGATTCTATAGCTTCCTACCATTTATGTTGGTTTCGTTCTATTTAGATTGAGGAGTGTAATGCAGTGATGGTTAAGTAGTTCTTCTGATTGATGAATTGTAGGTGAGTGGCCACGGCATTGACTCCTTGGCTAGTTTTTTTTTGGATTATGGCTACACGCAACGGGAGGAGCTAAGATTTCCCGTTAAAAAGATTAAAGCTCTGTGGTTTTCACCTCCAACTACTCCTTTGGACCTTGCTGGAGGGGGTGTTAATGGTCCTTTGCCGCGAGTTTTTATATCCGAGCTTCTTGTCGATGAGTTGAGCCCAGAAGCTCAAGTTAGTACCAAAATCCACGACATAGTTATTTTCACACTTTACTCTTAAGGATGTTATATTGATTGCATTTTTACGTGTTTGTTTTTGCTACTAAATGTTTGATGGCGACAGTTCAGGTTGTTATTCTTGTTCCGTTCATCTATCTTTTGTTACAATCCGTGGCACTCTTGTTTGTTTCGTGAAAGAACTTCCCTTGAATCTTTGATGTTGATGGAAGAGAAGAGCTACTTTATAACTCATAATCAATTGTACCATTTGACACGTCTTTTATTTTTCTATAACCTTATTTTCTTTTTCCCCTTGAATACCGTCGCATCATGGTTCAAATGTTACTTACAGGAAATTATTAAGAAGTACATAAATGTATCTGGTAGAGGATATAGACATGCAGCTCTTGCCAGTTCTGTGGGATCCTTAACATGGGAGAAGCCCTTACATTCTGAGTTTCAGCAATTGGCTAGGTAAATACTCCACCTTTGTGTGTGATCTCCGTTAAGTTATATTATTCTGTCTCTACGAATGTTACATATATTTGCAATTTGTAATATATGCTGATATAGTAAATTATTGCTGTGCTTTCTGGAAGCAATACGCTTAAATAATCTTTAAGATAAGAGAATTTTCACTTTTACTGAGTTACTCCTACTTGTCAATGCCCAGGGAGAGTGAATATGCTGCCTGGACCCTTGTCAATGGTTACGCACTGAACCATGTCACTATTTCCACGCACCAGCTCAAATCTCACTTGAGAAATATAAATGGCCTCAATCAGTTTGTTGAAGAAAAGGGGTTCAAGTTGAATTCTGAAGGAGGTGTTCTTAAAGGTTTGTTATCTCCTGCTAACTGTTGTCTTTTTACTTCTGAGTGTACTAATTATACTGGAAAATGATCTCGGCTGCTCCATTTTGATGTTGGTTGCCATCTTTCTCAAATGATTAAGAGGTCTAGTTGTGGTGATGACTTGTAGATTCTCAATAGGATATCTAGACGTGGAACTTGGATCCCTTGTCAAATTGATGCCAGATATACAGGTCTGGCTTAAATAGAAATATAGGTTGTACTAAAGTTCCTTCAATCTGCATGTTCTTCCTACCTTTGGAATTCATCCTTGCATTGCTTCATGAGCTAGGAGATGCTTTGTTTCAAATTCACTTCATGCATGAAAATGCATTACCGAAATTGAATACATTTTAGATTCCCAAGGAGGCTATAGGATCGGCAATTCAGCTTAGTCATATAGATATGGTAAAATGAAAACTACATTGTTCGTACACATTTTTGCTTTATCTATTCTATAAAGCATCAATCATTGAGACTGGCTATTCAAAAATTGGACCTCGAGCTCTTATGACTTAGTGTATACTCTCCTGCCAGTGAGTCCTGATGGCCTTCTTCTGCAAAGCTCAACAGTAGCGGATTCTATTTCCTTTAAATTTTCAGATGGCACCACTGAATCAGTTCCCTGTTCATACATTGAATTTGCTGAACGGCTTGTGTTGCCACAATACAAGGATCTACCAGCCCAAGAGGTATCTAGTTCTAGTGCTTGCAGATTACATTTTATTTTTCTACATTGATCTTTCTGTAATTATTCCAATGATAAAAAAATGTGACTATTTACATGATATTTACGTATTTGGCAGATTAAGGAGTTCCACAGGCGTGATGGATTTGAGGTTGGAAATGCTGATAAGATCTTTGAGAGCACATATAAAGAGCAGTTGACAAGGAGGGTTGCCTAAGATGCAGAAAGATATGTGAACACAGTGGATGCGTGCAGCCAGAAGTTCCCAGAAAAAGGTTCCTTAAATCTGAGATGCTGGTGTAAATAGTTCTATGCAAACATTATCCAAATGGTTTTATTTAATGAAAATAAAATGCTACAGCTTTCATTCGAGTGAGAGGCCACCTGTTATCTGAATCATCTGTTATGTTGTCTTAACACCTTGAATGCCCTTTGCCATACCTTCTTTACTGTTAACTAGTGAGTAGCTGCTTTAACCAGTATTAGAATTATTTGAGAGATTATTAACCAAGGGCTTATAAGAGGTCGAAATCTGTTAACTCAAATTCCTTGCTTATTAGCTCCTGATATCTATCTCCACATGGACAAGTCACATCTGGATGACACGTCCAAAAGCCTTATGAAACTTCTCATTTTCTATCTCAAAACATTTTCACAAATGACCAGACCTAATTATGAGAGAAACCTCAAACATATGAACTCATCAACAGCCGTGAAAAAAAAAACCAGGTGGCTCAGGACCGGCAAATATTTCAAGATTATTGCAACTTTCAAGTACATTGACAAGTAATCTGTTTGGTCGTGTATGGCTGATTGAAGGGTGGCATGAACCTGCCATGGTCTCTACTAAACTCTATGTCCCACAAAAGCTCTTACCAAACTTTCCTCCACATCCATTGAAAGGGCACTTTGTCTGGTTTTCACTAAGTGCCTCGAACTTTATCAAACATCAACTGAATCTAACCACTATATCATCTCTCCACAAAGTTGACTACGAAGGCCACCTTAGAAATATGACAAAAGAACATGATGCAAGGAGCTAATAATCTTTTCATAACATACTGCACTAACACATAACTGTTGACAGACATTTTCCTCTGTAGCTTGACCTTCCCTGAGATGCTCTCCCCATCTGGGATCTTTCAGTTTAAACAAAAAAACAAAGCAGACTGTTCCTCTATTGCTTGCCAGCAGTCCAATAACAAATGCTTTTACAGAAAATACAACTATACCATGAACTAGGGGTTGAAGAGAAGAGAAATATGGAATGGAATAAAATAGATAATTACTGACACTGTGCTATGCTTTACCATTTGGCTTTGGTGACTGATGGGGATATTGATGATGGTAAGGAGAAGCGTAGGAGCCATTTGGTATTGACAGGCTTCTCTGTTGCCCATTCCTAGATAGTAATCCCATCTGTGTGCGAATACCATTTTTGCCATTAGGGCTGGAACCAACACGGTCAGCTTGCATGGTCTGAAAATAGTACGCTGAGCTGGCCATGTCCTTAAGGTTAGGCAATGGTTTTAGTGCCTCGACAACTTCACTCATTAAGGGCCTGGCTTTTGGATCCCGGCTAAGGCAGTGAGCAGCCAGTTGTGCAGCTTTCTGGGCACCTTTTATAGAAAAGTGACCTTCAAGCCGGGGGTCAATCAATCTGTAGAATCTTCTTTTCTCTCCTAGATGTGGCCGAGCCCATTCTACCAAGTTATGTTCTCCATTGGGTCGGTTCTTGTCCATGGATCTTCTGCCAGTAATCATCTCAAGCAAAACCACACCAAAACTGTATACATCACTCCTTGATGTAAGATGTCCTGATGCAAGAAATTGTTCAACAGATGAGAATTGACATAACAACAATGATAATCCTTTTTACAGGTTTAGTGTTAATCATTGTCTCAACCAACTAATCTGAAGAAGATTAGGACCAAGAATGGAGCAGGGTTAGTGAGAATCTGACCTTTTAAATTATCAAATTGACCTGCAACCCTCTTAAGCCTTTACCGCAAAAACTACCAATAATATGAATTATGAGGTTTCACACAAGTAGATATGCTCTTGGTTAAGTTGTGAGCCCGTAATGGATAGAAAAATCTTAGTTCAACATCTTACATCTATAAGGCAGGATATAATTTATACAACTGCCACGAACCAGCATTATTCAAGACTCTAAAGAAGCCACATGAGTCAATGTAAAAAGATGCAAGTACAATAGCCCACAAGACAAATGTTTCAACCTTCCTATAACTAGAGGTAGAAGCATCACCATTATATATCTGCCAGGACATTCACTTGGAGAGTAAAGGGCATGGGAAAACTTTTACATGAGAAACCCATTGTTAGTCATCAATTATGTTTAGGTTGTCAAAAATGGTATCCCAAAAGGAATGGAACTTTTACATGAGAAACCCATTGTTAAAGTACATATGTAAGGTATGTTGTCAAGTATGAACGGCAAGGAGTATTTACCAGTCATTACATATTCTGGTGCTGCATATCCATAGGTCCCCATCACACGGGTTGACACATGCGTCTTATCTCCCTCAGGACCATCCTTGGCAAGCCCAAAATCTGAAAGCTTGGCATTGTAGTCCTGAATAGCAAATTATTAGAATGCATAAAATAAAAAGAAAAAAAAACTTCATGAGTAAGCTACTCACTGCATCTAACAGGATATTTGAAGTTTTGAAATCACGATATATGACTGGCCTTTCTGCCTCTTCATGAAGAAAAGCAAGACCCTTTGCAGCACCTAGTGCAATTTTCATCCTTATGGACCATGGAAGTGGAAGGGACCCTATATAATAGTAGCGTTAAAAGGAACATCAGATTGTGACATGAAAGAGAACATGCTGTATGAAGTAAAGCTACAAAGGAACTGAATCAAAGTTAGATGTCAAAACCTATTTTAAAGTCTGAGTGAAGGCTTGGAAACTCAGATTCTAATCTAGTTTACTAGACAGTTCCATCATACGAATAAGCAGAAGTCAGATAAACTTTCCAAAGTTATAACCTAACTCAGTCAAGAGAAAAACTAGATAAACAAACTGGAGAAAATTTTCTGTATAACAGTATGCTTATCCCTTTTCGATGTAAGGGTATAAATTAGGCTGCATCATATCAAATATTGGTCGAGGGAAGCCATCTTAATCAAAATGAAAGACTCAAAATTCTAATTGTCTTCTTACTCTTCTTACTGAAATCTCAACAATATTTGGATGAAAAAGAGCATCTAGAAAGATAAAAAAGGCAGTTAAAATACTTCTAAACAGGTGATTCTCCAAGCTTCCTCGAGGCATGAATTCATAAACTAGAAGCCTTTGATCGTCTTCAATGCAATAACCTATCAGCTTAACCAAGTTTGGGTGAACAAGATCACCTAGAAAACTTACTTCAGCCTGCAATGTAGAGGAGCCAACAATAAAAGAAACTCATCTGACTATTTGAAAACAACATCATTAAAAAGATAGCTAGAAAGGTAAAAAAAATATTCATAAAAACTTGAGAAGTATAACATATTCATATAATTCTATACCAGCCATTCTTTATGACCTTGAAGCCCATCATGATTAAGAGTTTTAACAGCAACAGTAAGCCCTGTACCGGGTTTCACAGGAGCAGTTCCATTTTCTTCAATCCAACCCTTGAACACGCAACCAAAGCCTCCTTCACCAAGAAGACTCTCAGGCCTAAAATTTCTTGTTGCAAACTTAAGGTCATTAAAAGAAAACTTCCGGAGTCGAGAAGCAACTTTGAGCTCCTCTTCAAGTTTGGAAGTAGACGAATTACTTTCTGCAATACTCGTGGCTGTAGATGAGAGCACTGGAGCAGCTGGTTGGTCTCTGCTTGTATCGTTTGTAGATTTACTTACTGTTGACATCAGATAATTTCCACGTTGAGGTGTCTGAAAGATTTAAAGGACATGTAGACATAGATTGCAAGTATTTGACAGAGCAATGTTACAGTATAAGTACTTGCAAGTGCAAATTAATCTGTGAGATTCCAATGCAATAAAATGGATCCCAATAATCCAAGTTTAAAGCAAAGAAATCATCTAAAAAAAGTCTATTAAAAGAAAGCTAAATTGAACAAATTGAACATCAAATGGCTCCTCAATAACAACAGCACTCTAGTTATTTTAACATGTCTGGAGAGCAACTATCAAGACTAGTTTAGACAGCAATAATCAAGAGTAATCCACAAATAGTTTGCTCAGATGCAGTTAAAGTAAAGTTTACGTCCACCTAACATCTATTATGGGAATTCAGCATATTCAAGTTTATCTTCTACTTGGAAAGGTTTATTTCCATTCCATCGACTATTCAGATCATTTGTCATTTGTGGAACCCAATTTAAGCTACATTCTGACCTTTCAGCAATTGATATTTATGTACAAATCTTGAAAAACAATAAAGAAGAAAGAAAAGGTCTTCAGGCATTAAATTTGAGGAAAAACTATTGTGAAGTTTAGACAGGTAAAAAAAGGTTCCTATAGAAACAAATTGCTGAATGTTAAAAAGAAGTTGACTGGGAACACAGTCCAGCAGGTGTGTAGATAAGAAGTCAACCAATGAGAACAGGAAGTCTTATGGTGAATCTCAATATAACTTGATGAAATGAATGCTTGCCCAAAGTAAAGCATAAGCACATACCAACTCGTAGTTTTTACACATCCAATCTAAGCTAAAATTGACTGTTTAAGCACTTACGTAAATTCCAAAAGCAAAATTTGTTGAGTAGACATAATTTTCGGACAAGATATCAAGTGATCATAATGATATTGAGTTTTTTTTTCCACTGAAGACAGCTTTATTTATTCTAAATATTTGAATTTTGAAGACAGAATTTGTAAAGCGCTGCTTATTATGGGTATAGTGAAACAAAACATTTCCTAATCTCGGCATCAATTGGCTTACTGCTAGAAACCGAGTAGTAACATACAAATTTCTTTCGCATTTTTGTCTTACACACAATTACTAACCATTTCCATAAAGAAGCCGACGCACTACGCCAGAAGAAAACAAAGTCTTAAGTAAAAATATCAACTTGTCTCAACAGAAAGAAGTGAAACAGTGCCATGAAAGAAATGGAAGTTACCGAAATGAGTACTGATCCCGCTAACAGAGCTATCAACTTTGGATCTTGAAGAAATGCAGCTCCCCATAAGCCTCAACTTAAACCAGCACCCCGTCTCCACTCTCTCTACACCATCACCATCGCTGTCGGAGCCGCCACCGCCACCGCCAACTCTCTTTTTCTTCTTCCTCCCCTGTGATTTGCCCCCAGACAAAGAAGACCTAACTTTACCATCTTCACCACCTAATCCCATGTCAGCCTAAAAACCCAAAAACCCCTTCTCATCCACGAAGAAAAGGAAGCCCCAAAACCCACCTCTCAACCAAAAACTGCCCCAGACCCAGAATAGCAAACGAAACAAAGAACCCAAAAGGCACTAAAATGTATCAATTTCTCCTCAAGACCCACCAACCCAGTAGAGTAAATGAACCGGAAGGAGACAAAAAATGGCAAACCTTTGATGTCATAAAACCAAACCAAGTTGAATAAACTGGCTGGAGGGACACCAAAAGTAAGTTTGGTTGTGGTTCACTTTTCCTTTTGTGTTTCCAATCTCTTTTGCTCCTTTCTATGTAACAAAGATAGAAACAACAAATCCCAGTTGAACCAGGAAATGTCTGTTCTATAGGGAGTAGAAAACCTCAAAAGGAACAAACTTCTTCACCTACACTCAATGCTGACCAGTTTAGAACCAAAGAAATGGCATAAAATGGAAATAAAAAATTAAATGATTTGCAAATAATCATCGAGTAAGACTCACTCTCCCTTATCTATCTTTACTATACTATTGTTGATTCCATTCCATCTTATTTTTGTCATATTGCTTTTTATTTATTTTATAGTATGCTTGACACCGGAGAAAACCCAAATCAAGCTGCCCGGGAAATCGGGGAACGCAAGTGCGGGCTGCCCGAGTCTACCCCATAACCATAAAGTGCTGCCTGTGAGAGAGGGGCAAAATGGGAAGAGAGGGGCAGTTGGGGCCTCGATGAGAATGAGAAATTGGGAGGTTCGGTCAGGAGAGATATTAAAAGAAACGTGGGACCCGCTGTGGGCAGAAGCAGGAGGACAATGAACTTGACGTGTCCAGCAATGCCATTTATATTTATGGTTAAATTTATTTTGATATATTATCATTGTACTTTTAATTTTTAACATTAATAATTTTTTATAATTAAAATTTTAATTTTTGTTAAATATTTTAATATGATGTCATATAATAATATGTTCAGTAAAACAATGTCATTTTAAAGTTTGCAATTATATTTTTTAATGAAAATTATCCATATAAGAGAACAAGTATTATAAAATCAAAATTATAAGAGAATTATTAATAAATAATATTAAAAATAAAAATATGTTAATAATATAACAATTCAAGTCTATTAAATTTAACTCTTATTTTTAATTCTTTATTTTATCTTGTATATTTTTATTTTCTTACATGTATTACATGTTTTTTAACATACTTCTACTTGAAATTAATCTAATATCTTTGTGTATCTTGAATTATTAGCTTTCATGGTAATTACATTATTTGTTTCATATCAAGTTATATATTTTTTCTACTAACTCTATTAATATTTTAAATGGTAAATTATCTTTGAATTATGAAGAAATATCAAATCTTTCACAAATTTTGTTTTTTAACACAATTTATAAAAAATAAGCAAAAGGTGTGAATTGTCATTTAATGTTTTTTTAAAAAAATTTTAATACTTAGAATTTTAACTTAGGATTTTGTAAAAGTGTTAATAATAATCAAATGTATATTTAGTAAAATTTTGAAGAAGAATTTAATGAGGAAATCTTTTAATAAATTTCAAAATGATTAAAATTTAAAAATCATAAAAATAAAGAACATGTTCAAATGTTGCCAAAAATTTTACATTAGCTCAAAAAATATTTGACTGTGATGATGAAATCTATTTGAATAATATTAAGTTATATCATTAGCATCATTGTTAATTCTCTTTGCCCGTTGTTCTTTTCTTCTCACTTTTGCTTCTTACATCTGTCTCTGTTTTTTTAAAAAATATTTATATATGATGGGCCCACTCGAGACCAAACTTGTTTCTCATCTTCGAGGGGAACAAGGTTACTTCCGAGCAGAACATGGTTGTTTCTTCGTTGGCTTTTGGCTCTGCCTGAAGCTCCTTATTACTTACCCTCAGAGACGTAGCCAGCCAATGCATATAAGGGGGCCCAAAACAAATTTTTTAAAAATCTTGGGGGGCCCAAACCCCAAAAATTATATTTTTATATAGAAAAAAATTAAAAATTAAAAAAAAATTAACTTTTTTTAAAATTTCGGGGGGCCCAGTGCCCCACTGGGCCAAAGGTGGCCACGTCCCTGGTTATAAGACCAAATGTAACTCATTTACGAACATTTGGCTACATTGCTTGTGCTTTTATACCAACTGAATTAAGAAGGAAACTTGATGGAAAAAGTGTTAAA
>JANKOD010000001.1:2725913-2739480 GCA_026284645.1 Erythroxylum acuminatum
GATATTGTTAAAACAGGTCTCCGGTGTTTTTTTCATACCGGGACCGGTAGGCCGGTAGGACCGACTCCAGTGTGACTGAACCTCTTCAGCAGTTATATATATATATATATATATATCTAAGCCTAACGTGGAAAGGTGGAGAGGAGATGATGATGTAGCATTAAATGAGCTAAAGACAAAAAACACTAGAAGACAAAAGGGAGGTGAAGGTCGTGGATATAAGAGAGAAGGTTCACGAATTCATTAAGTTGAGTTGTCTTTGGAAACTTAATTGTTAAGTTTCAAGAAAAATAGGGATTTTTCTAAGGCTTCTCTCATTGCCCACGAGCTCTTCTTCTTCTCCAAGGCTCTTCATCGTCCTCTCCTTGGCTCTCCTAGAATAAGGTAAGAGCTAGCACTCTGTACTTATTCTAGCTGTTCCCGGGTCAAAGGGTTTGCCCCGGTTAGGTTCTCCGACCTCTGCGTGGATACCGTTAGAGACGGTTTCCTTTGGCCGTTATGGTTTGACTTTGTTATATAGATATATGGATCTTGGCTTTCGGGAAGGTTCCGAAACAAAAATCTTTGTTTTCCGCACCGTGTGTATGTGATACACACACCGGGATTTTCCTACAAGAATTGGTGTTGTTACTTTAGCATATTATTCAAGGGCCAAGAATGAAGTAGTCTAGTGGAGTATGACTAGGAAAGCAGCCAAGACTTCATAAATTGACATGGGTGTCTAAGAAAAAAAAACATTTTGATATCACACAAGCTATTTATGACTCATTGCCTGAGCGGTTACAAAGACATTTGTTGTCGATAGGCATGAGTTGTCTATATGATAACTATAAGTTCAAATACATTGTGGGATTTTGCATAGCTCTTTGTGAAAAGAGGGATTAGAGATGCAAAATTTAGTGTGATTAGAAATGATTTGGGGTATAACGAGATCCTAAGTGATATTATGTTAGTTTGATGGTGACTTAATGTAACGATCCTCTCGTCGATACCTGTCTCATATGGTCACATGCTCCACTTCCTGTATGACAGTGAGCATGAATATTTGAGGTTGAGAAATACAACATGAGTTGCTATGAACAAAGCATTTGTTGCTGCGAATAAGCATGCGTTGTTCTTTTTAAAACATGTGCTGCCAGTGGAACATATATTGTTGCCAAAGTGTACAAGTGGGCAATGTAGCAAAGTAATGTGTCCACATTGGCATAAGTAAACTAAAGTGGATAGGTAAGATTGGTCTTACAAGAAAGATAAAGGTAACAAGTAATTGGTTACTTATAGCAGTATCTAACCCTTTTTTCTTTGCATAAGTTGTAAAAAGAGAGTGTCGATGAAGCAGTTTCTCCATCTCACACTTAGGACTCTCCCAAAAACATTAAGTTCTCCCTCATGCTCTTATCTCTTGAAGCCCTCATCCACAAGACTTAGGATTTGGGGTGTGAATTAGAGTGAGTAACTCTGATAGTTGCTCACAACATCGAGAAAGGGCAAATTCGAGTTACATTGGAGCTATTAGACCACAAGGTGGACTTGTAAAGTAAGAACATAGAGAAATGGACTTGTTATATTAGAGAGGTAAGGTCTCACAACACCTTTCAACGCGCACTCAGCAAAATACTCATAAGTTTAAGTTTCAGTATCTTGTAATGTAATCCTCCACGAACAAAACTTTATAATATAAATACATTAAGAGCATGAATTGTCATGTCAAGAACTCAAGCTTTAACATGGTAAGGGAAACGTACCTATGGGAAGTCATTGTAATTAAATTCATAAGCAATGGCTTTAAGTGATAAAACAAAGAGAGAAAATTAAATTAGCAAATTCTCTAATGCAATCAACTTATAAAGAACCAACGTCAAAAATTCTTAGTGACGATTTAGTAAATCCAGACAAAGTGATGATTGTAACTCTAGTACTCTCGATGACCTTAACTGATAAACCAAAGCTTAAAGGATAAAGGGTATCTTTAAGATTTGGAAGTTGATTATAAATTATATTATATTATAAAGATTCTCAATTGTATAGGAGATAATACTAATGACTAAATGAAAAAACATCATCACCAAAACCCAGTAGAAGTATCGCTGAGACACGGAGTCTGAAGAGATTTAATAGTACACAGCCTTATCTCTACTAGTAAAGAGGCTATTTCCAAATGACCCACATGAATGAATGAAAATAAAAGAAAAATAGAAAGGGAAAATAAATAAATAAAAGAATAATAAATAAAAGTAAAATTAAAAACCAAATAAACATAAACATAAACATAAACATAAAATAGTAATAATAGTAATAGGGGAAAATAAAATATAATAAAACAACTAATATATATAAATACTAATAAAAATAAAAAAACTAATAATAATAGAAATACCAATAATAATAATAATCATGATAACATTAATAATCATAAACATAATAATAATACCAATACAATACTAATGCTAATAATAATAATAATAATATGTCATTACCACAAACGCTAACTACAAAAGACAAGAGTTAAAAGATATAAGAAAACTATCATGATCTCTTTACGAGGGATCCTTTACTTGAATCTTAGCACATCAAAGTTTTCTACTATGGATCATGTTCACGGTAAGGTCTAACATTTATCTTCTCCCCTTAATTTTGCTTAGGCCTTCTTATTTTTTTCTTACAATCTTTAAATACGATCTTCTCGCATCTTATCATTGGAGCGTCTAGACGTCTCCTTTTAACATGTTCAAACCACCTAAGTCTTGTCTCTCTTAATTTATCCATAATATTAGCTATCTTTAATTTATTTCTTACCATGACATTCTTTCTGTTATCCCTTTTAGTAAGGATACACATCTAATGAAGCATCCTCAGCTTCATTATCATTAGCTTATGACTGAACTTATCTTATGAGCCAACACTCTGCTCCATAGATCATAGTTGATCTAATTGTTAAATGATAGAATTTGCCTTTAAGCTTCCCAAGAAGGAGATGTTTATATAAAACAGAAGAGATATTATATTTCTTTTTTTAATTTTAAATCAAGCATTTGATATGTGAATTTACATGGATATCATTTATTAAATAGTTATGCTAAAGTAGCTTGTTACATTAGCAACTTTAATTATATATTCACGGACTACTTTTAACAACAGGTAAAGTTACTCCTTTTTTACCAAAAAAATCACAAGTTCAAGTCACAGAAACAGCTTCTTTGTAAAATGTAAAGCAAAGACTGGGTATAATTGATTTCCTTCCCTTGACCTTCGCTAAGTGGGGAGTCTTGTGCATTGAAATTGTTATTGTTGTTTTTATTTTGAAATTTTAAATATTTTATTTTTTAAATAATTCAAATTATTACTATGAAATTAAATAAGGTTGAAGATTTTGATTTTAATTTTAATGGTAATTCACCAAAACCAAACTGGAGTGGTCTACTGACCTACGAAGCATCGTGGAACACCCATATTGTTTCTCTTCCATTCTCCAGCGAACTAAACCCAGAACCCCACCAAGAAAACTTCGCTAATGGCGATCAAGAACCACTTTTTTCTCATATTTCCTTTTATTCTCTTTATCTCGTTGCTCTGCTCGTCGAATCTAGCCCATGCAGGATCGTTTTTCTCTGCAGTAACAGGCGGGAACTGGGTTGTTCTCCAAGAAAGCATAGGCATCTCCGCCATGCACATGCAGCTCCTCAAAAACAGCAAGGTTATCATCTTTGATCGCACCGACTTCGGCCATTCCAACCTATCTCTCCCTGAAGGCAAATGCCGCTTTAACGACGATGCCGTCAAGCCAAAAGACTGCACGGCTCATTCCATCCTCTACGACATTGTCTCCAACACATTCCGCCCCCTCACGCTTCACACCAACACTTTTTGCTCCTCCGGCACCGTAGACTCCTATGGCACCCTCGTCCAAACCGGGGGAGACCGCAGAGGGGAGCGAGTAATCCGCACGTTTACGACCTGCGACAACGATTCCTGCGACTGGGTCGAGCTCGTCAGCCCTCTCATGAATCGAAGATGGTACGCAACCGATCAGCTATTACCCGATGGTCGCATCATTATAGTTGGAGGACGAAGAGTTTTTAGCTACGAGTTCTTTCCCAGGAACTCATTGAAATGGAGCAACAAGACATTGCCTTTCTTGGTGCAAACAAGAGACAGTTCTCAAGAAGAGAACAATCTTTATCCTTTCTTGCACTTATTGCCTGATGGGAACCTCTTCATCTTCGCAAATAACCGATCAATCTTGCTCGACTACACGGCGAACAGACTCATTAAAGAATACCCAGTTATGCCCGGTGGTGACCGGAGAAACTACCCCTCCACCGGTTCTTCGGTTCTGCTTCCTCTCCAGCTAGGCAGAGGAGTGGAAGCGGAGGTAATGATATGCGGTGGTGCACCGGCCGGAGCACATATAAAGGCCGTTGAAGAGCGTGTGTTCGTTGAAGCTTCGAGGACTTGTGGAAGGCTAAAGGTGACAGACCCGAGACCCGAATGGGTCATGGAGCTCATGCCCATGCCTCGAGTCATGGGTGATATGCTACTGTTACCGAGCGGTGACGTTCTAATTATCAACGGCGCTGCGCATGGAACAGCCGGTTGGGACGATGCCCGAGTGCCGGTTTACAACCCGGTTCTCTACCTTCCGGGTGAGGATCCAACCCGGAGATTCGTTGTTCTCAACGGGTCAAAGATTGCAAGGATGTACCACTCCACAGCCGTGCTTTTGCCAGATGGCAGGATCTTAGTGGGTGGAAGCAACCCTCACCCAGTTTACAACTTCACAGCGTATCCCTACCCGACTGAGCTGAGCTTGGAGGCGTTTCGTCCACATTACTTGGACCCCTATTATAACGATCTGAGACCGTCCATTTTGACGGTGGAGACGATGGTAGGCAGGACGGTGTCGTTCAACGAGACGTTTTCTTTGACCTTTGTCTTGACGACGTATAGGCCGAGGTGGGGGGTTTCGGTGGTGTTGATAACGCCGTCATTCACGACGCACTCGTTTGGCATGAACCAAAGGATGTTGGTTTTGAATAGGTTGAGTGTGATGCAGTTGTCCACGTACGCTTACAAGATTAGCGTTCTTGGGCCCACTAATGCTAACGTGGCACCACCTGGATATTACATGTTGTTTGTCGTCCACGTCGGAATTCCTAGTCAAGCTGTCTGGGTTCAAGTGCAGTGAGTCACTTGGCTGTTTATCAAACTGTCTTCGTCCTTTAATAACAAAAAGAAAATTTTAATTGCCTATGCTTTGTTCGGAAAACTGAAAGAACCAATGTGGAGATGCGGGGTATCGATCCCCGTACCTCTCGCATGCTAAGCGAGCGCTCTACCATCTGAGCTACATCCCCGCACATGTACGGGTTGGTTCATCAAAGTTTTCTATCTTTGTTTTGTCATTGTCACTTCGTCATGTTTATATCAGGGAAAGCTAAGCTACTTTGCTTAATGGTTATTTTCATGCTAACCTGCGTACAAAGTAATTAAATAACATGCTAACTCCGTCAACTTCATAAAAGATTGAACTACCTTACTGTCTGGTCTATTCAATCTTCAAGACAACAGTTGTTTGCAAGCTAACTACTAAAAAATTCATAAGATACTTTGCTCTGCCAAAGGAACTGGGTTCATTTTCAAATCATAGATCTCGAAAATTCCCTTATAACAGTAGTGATAGGAGTTTATAAAGAGATGGAAAGTTGCTCTTTATAAATACTTGATGTGACCATTTAATGTTTTTATGAACGGGTCTCTTATTTACATGTTGGTTTGCGTAACAAGTCATTATGGTCTGTACTTGTACCGATTGGCCCAGAAAAGGTAGTGCAAGAAATTCAAAGCACTCAGGACACAGAGCAGCCAGTAGAACCGTTCCAGGTGAGAGTGATTCAAGTTGGTTCCGGAGAGCCATGGATTGTGCTTGGAATTACCTGTGACATGGTTAACTACTGATACAATTACCGTGCTCAGGTAATAGCCCATGGCTAAGGATGCCCAAGAGAGAGAAGTAGCCAAAGATCTCATGCTTGAAGGTGCCTGAGTGAAGAAAAATTCTAACAACCCTGCCAATGTGAAAAGATCTGCTGATCCCAGGAACAAGTACTGAAAAGCAATCCAGAAAAAGGTAATTGGCAATGGCTTGGCTGAATCGAGTAGTCCTGAATGCGTGGCGACTCTTTTTCGTTTAATCTCAACGAGAGCTGCCACTGCCATAGCTAGTATAGAAAGTAGTAGTCCAATGCCAATTCTTTGCAGGTGCGTGATGCCCATTTCAGTTTTGGTTACTTTCCTAGAGAATGGAATGATAAAGTGGTCATAAACTGGTGCTAGGATCATAATGAAGACCACAGGGAAAATTGGTAGGGACGCTGGTGGTACTGCCAATGAACCAAGCTTGGTGTCCATGGTAGAAGCTTGTTGAACAGAAAATGTTGAAAGTTGAGCTAGACAGCAATTGAGCATGATTGTGCAGGCAAATATTGGCAGGATTTTGAGCACAATTTTTACTTCCTCCACTTGCTGGACTGTGCATTCCAAAGCTGCGTGCACCGGCTTATTAACTATTGCCCGATTAAGGCAGCCAAGGGTTTTTGTAGGGGTTTCAGTGGACTTCGTCGGTTTGGTCTGATCATTCACCGTCTTGTTAGTTTGGTTTGAATCAGAAGGGCTGGAAGACATGCTCACAATGGCATTGCTTGGACTTCTGCTAATACAAGTATTGATGAAAGCAGCAAGCAGAACCTGTTCAACAGAAAAACCACTAGGTTGTCACCTCCATAATGTTAATGAAGCAATCCAATATACAGGTGCATAACTAACTTACCTTGGAAATGGTGGTAAGAGGACTTCCAGATGGTATTTTGTTTCTGTAAGTGGCTGAGCCAGAGAGGAAGATAAGAAAAGAAAGAAAAATCGCAATCGTAGAGATCCCAAAGCCCCATTCCCACCCTTTGTTGTCTTCAATCCAGACAACGAAGGTGACAGCAATGAGGCCTCCACAGGAGAGGCAAAACACGAAGTAATTGAAGAAGGTTGATCTCAGTTTCCTTCCCTGAGGAGTGCTATGGTCAAACTGTTCTGCACCATGTGATGGTAGCGAGCCCTTGATACCTCCAACGCCAAGTGCCACCAGGTAAAGACCTAAGAACAACATTGCGGATTTTGCACCATGGACTTCCTGGCACGGATGGCTGGGATTGGCAGGATCACATTTTGGTGGCTTCAGCGAATCAGACCGTGCTTGCACGGTCAGTACGACCAACCCCTGTTGCCAATATAACTCACATGAGACAGGTGTAGTTCCCTTTTTTTTAGGATCTTTGTTTTGGGGAGGCTTTTGACAATTGAGCTTAAACAAGGGCAAAAGGAGCGTTGAGCAGTAGGGCCATATTCACATGTTTGATAACCACATCGACACTTGCCCTTGAACTACAACATATAACATACAGATGGAGACTGGTTTTGAAACGTCAACTACAAAAATGCTAAGCTCTCAATTGTCATGGACAATAAGGGCTATATCCTTACTCTGGCTGTAACAACCAACTTCAACTTATCATGTACGATTAAAAATATAGAAACAAACAGTAACATAGGCAATGTCTAGGACAAAGACTCCACCTGGTGACACCATTAGGAGTTGAGATACACGTGGTCTTATGACAGGGACATATGGGTATGGCATATTTCTCACGTCTTAGTGGGTGACATCGGAGACAAGGTACTTGAAGCTCAAGACAAAATCACCCAGAAAAAAAAGACAAATTAGATATTGCTACTGAACTGAAGTTGATTCAAGGAAGTTCATCATCTTGGTCCCATCAACACACTGTGGCCCCTATTCATCGAAGTAATTGCTAACGTTGCATGTATAAAATACGAGGGACCCGTCAACTATAATGACAACAATCGAAAAAAATGTAGTTTTAACTACCTTAATTATGTCCTATACATGTAAAAACATGACATAAATGTGATTTAAAAGCATAGCCACGCCTTCACTAACAAGGAAAAATTGAAAATAAAAGAGAAAAGAAAGGACCTTTTTATGAATACTCATAAAAGCTACCAAATTGCAAGTTTAGAAGAAAAAAAAATCTAAACTTGGTGAGAGGAAGGATTGTTCCAATCGTGACTTTGCCTTGTAGCTAAAGATCCTTTCATGGGCAAGTCTCTTGAGTTGAGCTGCGTTAAGTTTCCGTTCGCTACAATCCACTGTAATCTTCACATAAAGACCTACCTTTCCCTTTTCAGTTCTTTTTCGATGTCCGTGTTAAACAGAAAAAGCGTGTAAAACAAAGAAAAAAAGGGAGAAAAGATGTATAAACGAAATACACTTTCTTGCTGCAAAGTCAATGCAGCTGAAGGATACACACGTCATTTACACTTCAATGCGGGAGTGAGAGAGAGAGAGAGAGAGAGAGTTTAGTTTGTTTTTTCTTTTGTTCCTCCGTTGAACCAGTGAAGTGAGCCTGACGCAATACTTTCAGTTTCATTGGAATTGATGCATCAGGAAGCGACGAGCGTTAAGACTTAAGACAGAACACGAGTTTTATTACTGGTCATTTCCAACTTTTCCCTGGAGGAAGTAACTTGTTGAGACTCTGATCCTATGACGAGTTCAGGGGTTTCACTTGGAAGGATTTGGTTTTTTAATCAGAATCTAAAGATTTCTTGTTTCAGGTCTCATCTAGCTCCACAATTTAGTAGTGGCTAAAGAAACCAGGAAAAAAAATATCTATCCAGATAAGACAGAAACTGGGAAATGAAAATTACCAGAAATTCAACAGCTGCACTTATCAGATAGATTTGATAAGTTGTACAGAAAGCATCTGATAAGAATCCACCAAGAAGAGCCAAAAGAAAAGCAGTTCCCATGAAATTAGTGACATTGTTGGCAGATTTTGATGAAGATAGGTTCATGTACTCTGATAAATATATCACCAAATTGCTTGCATTTGCCAAGAACGCCAAGTTCTCCAGTATCTCCACAACTACACCAAATTCACCAAACCATGTTAGAGAGACAAAATCTCAGAAATCCCACTTTAAAATCAGGATTTCGATACGAAAAAACACAGAATTTCTCAAAACGATTCAAACTTTGCACGCACCCAGGACAAAGGAAGCTGCATACATCCCTCCATGTTTTCCTTGAAGTGCAGGTCTGTTTCTCCAATCAACATAACCATCCCATCGCGTGAGTTGCTGTTCTTGATCCTACAGCAGAAGCTCATGATCATATAAGGACTTAATCGTATATAGAAAGCAAACACAAAGATGCACCAATGAAGTCAACAACCAAAGAAAGACAGCTTGAAGAATGAAAAGAGAGAGAGGAAGCCAAACCATTTGTAATCTGCTCTATTCTTTTCTTCTTCTTCTTTTTTTTATCAACTTGGTTAAGTTGGGGTTTGGATCTTTGGCTTATAGAGGCGATTTATAGGTGGAGAGGACTTCAAAGAGTTTGGAGAGCAAAAGGGCCAACTTGGGACAGAATGGTCTAAGACCTAAGACAATGACTTCTAATCCTCTATTCCTCACTACGTTACTAAGATTCTTCTTTTATTAACCAATTTCTCTTTTCGATCTTCATTTGGATTGTAGTGTTTCTTTCTTTACGTGCCAATAACAAAATGGCTTAGTTATGAAAACCAGAAAAGGCCCAAAGAGAGGTAATAAAATGGTCATTTGACAAATGTCAAGACCTGCTCAGCTCCAATTAACAGACGTTTTGTCCCATCTATGCATCATACATCAGTTTTCATCAATGTGAACACTATAAATGAAATCCCACCAGACAAAGAATTACAACACTTGGGATTTAAATGCACTGGTTTCTGGTTTTAATTCTTGTGTTGGTCTCAAGGCCCTAGAAAGGTAAAAAGTCATTTCTCCAGTCACGATTAGAAACAGATGATGCCAAGTGTTATCTTATGCTCTGACGAATGTACAATGAATACTGGAACAGCGAATCTCGAGGTAAATTACAACCCTTACATTCTTGGGCACACAAAATCTGAAATACCCTAGTTGACTTGATCGTCTAAAGCCTAAAGTTTGGTTTTGCAAGCCTGGAAATCTATGCCTGAGAGATATACTAACAGTCTAGCTGAAATCAACAGCAAAAGAAGAAAAGAAGGCTAGAAAGACAGGCATTGCTGTCTTCTTTTTTAGTTCTCAATTCATGGCGTCCTATGGTAGTGAGACCAAGCAAATCGGATGGGACTTGCAAGCAAAAACTAGAAAGACACGCAGTGCTCTCTTCTTCCAGAGTAGTATTCTCTTCTTTACCTTTTTTTTACATTTTTGTATTCACTTTGTTCCTTTTTCTCCTCCCCATCTTTTCTTGTGACAGGTAATCCAAAAACCGAGCAGCTTCCGCGTCAAAGCTCGTTAACCACATACAACATACCCAGCATTCAAGTCCCGAGTCGCTCCCAACAGTCACACCTCTCCCTTTTATATAATTCAACTTCGATATATAACCCTACAAACAAACCCAAAAACATTCTCACTAAAGAAAAAAATGCACAGTCACTCCATTGCTCCTCTCTTCTTCGCTCTCCTGTGTATTCTGTTTTTGCTCAATGTAAGCCTATGTCCTTACTCTGTTTCTCAACTCTTTTTCTGCATTTTGGTATGTTCTACTCTTCAAGTTCCAATCTTTATGGTTTATTTGGATCTCTTACTTCACAATGCAGGGGGATTATGTCAGAGCCGACGGGGAGAACCCATTCACACCCAAAGCTTCTCTACTCCGGTACTGGAACAAAGAGATCCGCAACAACTTACCCAAATCTCAATTCCTTCTCTCCAAGGTCTCGCCGATGAGTGCTGTGGACGCCGCCAGTTTCTCCAAACTTGCCACTCAAAACTCACTCAACACTCAGCTCCCGGCGTTTTGCTCCACCGCAAAACTTTTCTGCTTTCCCGATTTGTCCCCGAGTCTTGAGAAACACGATAAAGACTCGAACTTTGCCGTCTATCAGAACAAAAACTTCTCCAACTATGGTAATGCCCGAACCGGAGGGCTTGATTCGTTCAAGAACTACTCCGACGGAGTAAACGTTCCTCTTGACTCCTTTCGGCGATACAGCCGCAACGCAGTCGGTCACAATGATAAGTTTGCCAACTATGCCCCTGATTCCAATGTTGTTGATCAGAGCTTTAACACCTACGGAACCGGAGCCACAGGTGGGGTCGGTGAATTCAAGATGTACAATGAAGAAGTGAACGTCCCAAATCTCCGGTTCACCACTTACGCCGATGATGGCAACGGGAGGTCTCATTCCTTCTCTACTTACACGGAGAATGCAAACGCAGGCGGTGAAAATTTCGCTAGTTATGGGAAGAATGGCAATGGAGTGCCTAATGAGTTCACTGGATATGGAGAAAGCTCTAATGTGATGGGTTCTGGCTTCTCGAATTATGGTGAGACTGGTAATGGGGCTAATGATACGTTCAAGTCATATGGGACTAATGGTAATGTTCCCGAAAACACGTTCAGGAACTACGGTGCCGGTGGAAACTCCGGCAGTGACAGCTTTGCGAATTACAGAGACCAGGCGAATGTTGGTGATGATTCGTTCGAGTCTTATGGGAAGAAATCCAATGCAGAGACCATTAACTTTGCCAATTATGGTAAGTCATTCAATGAAGGGACTGATAAGTTTTCTGGGTATGGTCAAGATTCTCAGGGACAGCATATTGGGTTCAAGATCTACGGAGTTAACAACACTTTCAAAGAGTACGCAAAACATGGTGTGACTTTTGCAAAGTACACTAATGTTAGCAGCTCTGATGGTACGAAGAAGAAGGTGAGTGGCAGTTTGGTGAATAAGTGGGTTGAACCGGGTAAGTTTTTTCGCGAGTCAATGGTCAAGAAGGGGACTGTCATGCCTATGCCGGACATTAGAGATAAAATGCCGAAAAGGTCATTTTTGCCCCGAACCATCACGTCGAAATTACCGTTCTCTACCTCTAAGATGTCGGAGCTTAAACGAATATTTCACGCCGGTGATAATTCAAGCTTAGAGAGCATTATTTCGGATGCCATTAGTGAGTGCGAGAGAGCACCAAGTGCCGGCGAGACCAAGCGTTGTGTTGGGTCTGCGGAGGATTTAATCGACTTCGTCACCTCCGTTTTGGGGCGTAATGTGGTGGTCCGTACGACGGAAAACGTCAATGGGTCTAAGGAAAACATCATGATTGGTTCGGTGAGAGGAATCAACGGTGGGAAGATAACCAAGTCAGTGTCTTGTCACCAGAGCTTGTACCCTTATTTGCTCTATTACTGCCACTCTGTTCCAAAGGTTCGGGTCTATGAAGCGGACATTTTGGATCCGAAATCTAAGAGGAAGATCAATCAAGGCGTTGCCATCTGTCACATTGACACATCTGCTTGGGGTCCGACCCATGGTGCTTTCTTGGCTTTGGGTTCGGGTCCGGGTCGGATCGAGGTGTGCCACTGGATTTTTGAGAATGACATGACTTGGACTGTTGCTGACGAATAAGGTTTGGTGATTTGGGTTTTAGCTGTGGCTAAAAAGTGTTGGCTGCTGGCTCGAACTCAGAGAGGTTAAATTGGCCTTTCTCATTTGGATTTGGTTATAATTGCCAAGATAGAGGTTGTGCTTGTTTTGGTCTTTGGGAGAAGATTATCACTACTGTGTTGTTACTACTATCAATTATAAATATCAGCATCTATATATATATATATGCAAATGAAATCCAAAATTTATTACTGCCCAGTCTCCACATAACTTCCAATCTCAATGTAAGTTTGGATAGAAGCAAGCTACTAAGCTAGCTAGTCCCCATTGAAGATCAGGGATGTTCAATTCCTAGATAGGAGTAGGATTTGGATGCATCTTCAAACTGTTCATACGATCCCTTTTAGAGGTAGATTTGATGGCAACAATAAGAAATCAAATGCATATATCATATAGCATAACCTTGGAGTTGGAGTCTTGCAATCCAGCTTACTGTATTTAAAACAACAAACCATAAAGAAGAAAGCGATAGGATTATGTCATATTAATCATTTTAATGTACAATCTAGAAGCATGTGGCTGAAAACGAAGATGAGGTGGTCCACAGTTCATCCTATTTGTGCAGTCACGAGACAACTTGTTATGTTGGCTCTGGGTGAGAACGAAATAGAGTACTAACTGTTCTACGCTGATGGATATTTGACAGGAGGTTGGGGTCGTCTTGTATTGATTTGATACTGTCATTTCGTTTACAAGGGTTTCTATTCTTATTTACCTGCATTAGAAGCGAAAATATTGATGGGAAAGGCCAAGGACTGGTCATTTATTTGGTCCTTCTTAGAAATCTGGTAAAAGGAAATTGGGTGCGGGAACAGAAACTGAGAGGGGGATGGCAACAATGAATGTTTGTGCTGGTGAGAAAAGCGATATAAGATGCCTGAGGATCAGCTTTGACTCATGATATATGCAGACGCAAGCTTTAACATTCCCATCAAACTCACATGGGAACAGAAAGAAGACGTCTGTATCAATTTCCCAGGAAAAAAGATGTGTCATTTTCATCTTTAAGG
>JANKOD010000001.1:2739580-2757800 GCA_026284645.1 Erythroxylum acuminatum
TCCTATGGTAGTGAGACCAAGCAAATCGGATGGGACTTGCAAGCAAAAACTAGAAAGACACGCAGTGCTCTCTTCTTTTTAGTTCTCAATTCATGAGTGTCCTACGGTGGTGAGACCAAGCAAATCGGATGGGACTTGTAAGCAAAAACAAAGGATCGCAAAGTAGGCCATGACTGATAAAAGTCACCACTTGATCTTGAAAGCTTTCTTTCATCTGAACTTAGACGGTAAGTAAAGTTGATTTAAAGTCGGGCTAAAAAAAGAAAAAGAGAGATTAGGAATTCCTTCTGATTGTTTGTGGTTGCTAATAAAAGGAGTTCCATCTTCATTTTCCTTTTTGTAAAGCTTACTAGTAAGTTGACGCATGATAATCATACAAAGTTGTAATATCTAAACATCCCAAAGGACAATGGAGTAGCTTTTTGGACAAAACCTAACAACTCCAAAGTAACTGTGTAAGGTAGTGAGAAGTGACATTGGATGAAACGTGCACGCACCTCATCGCAAAGAAAAGGGTCTTGTCTCATTGTCGGTAAGCAATCAACCAAGCACATTAAGACATTAAAGAGACATTGTTTAGTTCCTTGTGAGATTCGGTATCTATAAGCTGACCAACTTCTAGAAACCTGCTGTTTCAGGTATTTATGTGATTATTTCGCTGTTAAGTTGGTATGACAATCAACTATGTAAAGAAACATGACATGCTGATATAATGGAACAGTTTCATCGTATAATAACTTCGTGTTTCATCGTCTGATGGCCAATACATAGCTAATAAATGAATGGTTCCAAGTGGAGGCATAGCTAACAGGAAATGCCTGGCGTGGAGAACTTAGCCCAAGCTTTGACATGGGTATCTAATAAAATCTTCCACATGTTTGATTAATCAGGCCTAATTGTACACAAATTGTCTGAAGGCCATCCAGATTTAGCTATAGGCCACCAATTCCAAATCCATGAAGTACAGCTCTACCTTCGAACATTTTCATACGTTACTCTTTGTTATACTGAAGATTTCAATCTTAAGCAGAAGTGCCAATAGTATGGAAAAGCAAGAAAAGGACCCTTTTGTAAATAAATCAATGGAGGAAAGGGTGGAATGGTGTATTTTACCAGTTAGCAGTTGCAGGAGCAGCGATCATCTTTAAAACGGTGAAACGTATGTTTCTTCCTTGTGATAATCTCTATATTTATGGATACCAGATAATGTTTTTTTTCAAATTCATTGTGAGATTTCAAGTGTCAGGATCCTATATCAGAAAGAAGTAGAGAATCAAAAGTTTCTATAAATATATAAAAAGGATTACTGATAAAATTTTTAATTAATAATTTCTGAATGTATAATTCTTAATAGTTTAAACTTTAAGTTGAAGTTGTTGTTAAATTAGTTTGGAATTCCGAACATTATAAATAATATCAAAGTAAAACCTTCACTAATATGATGTTAGGTCAGAACAATGAAGGTTAAAAATTTATTAGTGGTAGGATCGATCTTACATTCAAAAAAGAGAAAAGATCCTAATTTTATTAGGTAATTTATAACAATATCAAAAGTTCAGTGTGAGATCTGATTGTGAAATGGGTATCACAAATGTGATTAAAAAACTTAATTGGTTTAGCCAGTCTAACTATAAAGACTTTGAACTTGTCAATTTTTTTGTTCGGTTTTTATGTTTCTGATTCAATTTACTTTAATAACACTTGTTAAAAATTAATTAATTTATTGATTAATTTGTCGACTATTATAAACTAATCAATTTTTATAAACTAAAATAAACTAACAATTTTTCATTTAAAAGTCTCCATTTTTAATTAAACTTTAAATTAAAAACAATCGCCTTCAATTGTATTTCAAATTCTTCAATTTTATTCAATTTTTAACCGGTTACCGGTTGAACCTTTTAAACCTTAAATATTTTATTTTACTGATTTAATTTTCGGTCTAATTTATAAACCATTGATCACAAACTCATACTATTTAGTAAAAATTTTATAACCTTATAAAAATACTATTAATCAATTTTAAATTTATAATTATCCTAATCTCAAATGAGAATTGTTATTAAACCAATTTAAACTTAAAGCATTACACTGATGGCAATCTCAACAGATTCCAAGTTTCTTAATAACCATAATGGGAACATTTTTGTTCTCAAACCAAATGGAATAGTAGCCTTCTCATTATGGTAACTAAGGACTAGGGACAAGCTAACGCTTGTTAACATTCCCTCCAAAGACTACTCCTTGTTTAATGACCCCTAAGAAATTCACTGCCATCTCTTCTTTGAGTGTGGATACACTACTTTGACAAACAATTATTACTCTCTACAATACTGAATGGAACGAAACCTTATTAGAAAACACAAATCAATGATTCTTCTATATCAATCAGACAGAACAAGCTTTGGCTTTAAAGGTTTAGATTCAACCATCTCAAAACTAAACCTCAATTTTGTTATCTATTGTATCTGGAAATTAAAAAATGGCAAAGCCTTAATGGATATTCATAGAACCAAAGTTGAACTCCTCATTGTTGTGGTTAATTAGATCCGTCCAACTCCCATAGAAAAGGGGCATCAATGACACTTTAGACAATGCTTTTAAATCCAATTGGAACCTCTAGCTTATAGGACCTATCTCTTCGTAAGATTCCTCTTGCTCTAGTAAGGTTCTAATGGACTGATTCATCCTGATGTAATCGATCTCTTATAAGAGTTCTTCCTGTTGTAGCTCAATTTCATCCTAATGTAACTTGGCTCTTTTTGTTTTGGTTCCTACCATGTATATTTTGTATCCTAAACTTTTATTTTGAGTTATCTCTTATCTTGTAAATTCAATTATTATTTACAAAAAATCCCTTCTCACAATCTTCATAATAAGAATTCTCTTTCTGTTCTTCAATGTCAAATGACACAAGCTTCGTGTTGGCCAATCCTTACAATATCAAGCTCCTAGGCATCTCTCCCAGTCCTGGCATAAACCCACTGTTACCATTCCTTAGGACAAAGTTATATCCATAAAACTATAGTCGAGTTGTTTTCTTTTTCCTTATTTTTGGAATCATAATATAAATGTTGGATATCTTTAATTAAGTGAACATGATAACTTCATTCATTCTTTCTAAATTTGAATTGGAAATTGACTATAGCATCATTTATCTAGCCCATATCTATGCTTGAACAACCTTTGATACTATTTTGAAGGAATGCTTAAGCTATTGGACACGGAGATACAATATATCTACAATCAAGTAGAAGCAAAAGTTCTATTTGAGAAACACTACAAATATACATATACAACATGATTTACATGAATCAAACAAAGCACTCTAGGCACAATAAGAGATTATTGTATTGGCTTGAAAAATGACAAGAAGAAGAAGGAAAAATAAATTTGTTCATCATTACTTTCGTGGAAGCGTACTAATTATAATGTTCAATAAGGGAAGAAATTGCAATAATTAATCCTACAGCTAAAAATATAAGTCTAATAATATATTTACAGTTGTATAATCCTAACAATTATGGAGAAAAATCTCAACATCCCCCTCAAGTTGGTGCATAGATTCCATGCAAGCCTAACAAGCCAAGAAATTTAAGAACACATGAATTGAAACCGCTTTGATAAGAATGGCAGCCAATTGATCCTCAGAACGACTTTTGGTATGCTTCAATATCTTTAGGATCTGTTATGATAAATTTGTCCCAGTCATCTAGTTCTTAAAAGACTTCAGTTAACTCTTCATAATATTTAGAGAGAGGTCTTCTATTTTGTTTTGAAGCGAATGCCTTTTGGTTAGGAAAAAACTGTAATTCATCACTTCCATCATGGAAGGCTTTTGCTAGTGCTCTTTAGATTTCATTAGTTGTAGGTAATCATAAGTATCACTTCATAATCTTTAGACTCATAGACATTAGCAACCATCTTTTAACCATTTTTATTTTTAACATACCATTTCTCATGCACATATTTAGATTCTGTAGGTGGATTTGTTTTTCTACAGATATAAGAGAGTTTCTCCCTTCTAGCAATATGCATCTCCATCAGTTGTGACCAAACATCATAATTTGATTATGAAAGAATGATGTTTGCAGTAAAATCTCCTTCAGATTGAACAAAAATAGGAATATATTTTTCACTCATCTGCAAAAAGGCTTTGTATGCTTTGATACCAACTTGAAAGAAGAGTAGAAGAAGGAAAAATAAATTTGTTCATCATTACTTTCTTGGAAATATACTAGTTATAATATACAATAAGGGAAAGAATCTCAACGATTAATCCTACAGCTATAACTAGGAGCCTAAGAATATATTTATAGTTGTACAATCGCAACAATTATGGAGAAAAATATCAACATAATGCTATAATGATATTAGGATTTTAAATCCTGCACTACAATATTATGGTTATGATCCACCATATTATTTCAATTTATAGATGTTGCAGCTTGTAATGATCGTGATTATGATTGCATTGCTCATCATATCGATCAAATTTAGTATAGTGTAGTATATGTGATTATACCTCAAATGATATCTATGACTCCATCTAAGCAACCAACGTGTCCATGCACATATAATGTTCATGACCTTCTTCAAACAATCCAATTTTAACAAGCTCTTCAAATTAAAAGAAAAGAGACCTTATTTGACGAAATTAATTTGTACTCTACATCTAATCTATTGGTTGCAAGTTAGTGATATAATTATTTAAAGACATTATTTATCTTGTAAATATTCAAAAGTATATGATAAAGTTCATGTGATAAATGTATGTTGCAAATGAAATTATCATGAGATCATAATTATAAGATTCATATTGCATTAATGTATTATCCCTAAATTGTTCCTAGTTATTATTCTATTAAGATTGGATATTAATAGAACATAAAAAGACCAACACATGTTATATTTTTTGTTATGAAAGAAATAGTCAACCTTACAGACTAAAGTATAAAGATACTTAAACAAATGTGCAAGTGCTTGTTAGAGAACAAGTTCACTAAACTGACCCCTATGAAAATTACATCTATAAAATTATTTGTATGTCTATGAAAATTCTGATTATGATGATTGTATAAGTGATCATTTGACTTAAGATCTCCAAAGAATCTCGTATAGGAATTGTTATGATTTGATATTACTTATGACCTATTATAGGCAATGATAGCTCAATCAATAGTCATTGGATATGATATGAACTATATGGAGATTGTTGGTTGATCAATATATGATTCATCACCTTCAAGTGATTAGGGGGAATGTTCCATTATTTTTAATTAGTATTGATTAGAAAAATTCTTAGCCAAGGTAGAATGATACTGTGAGAATAGCTTTCAAATTTCATTAATATAATTAATTGTTAATGGTAGAGAACTAGCGTGTTTGGACTCAGATAGAGTAGACATTAATTCTATACTCTATGTTTAATCAGAATATTGTATGATGAAAGGATTGAATTACATGAAAAAAATTATGCATAGAAAGGTTAGTTAAAACCACTTTTAAATTCCTAAATATTTTGGAGGTCATGAAGTGTTACTAGATGTCAATCTTAAACTATGCATATAAATTATTTAATTAGAGAATTAAATATAAATTAAATGAGTTTAATTTATCTAATCCCAAATATGATTTATGATTAAAATTTATATCTGTTATTATTATATTTATGAAACTAATGAGTCACACATAAAGAACGAATTGAATAGAGAGAAGGTGTTTTTAATCAAGTTAGATTTGACTGTAAAGTAGAAACTTTATAATTAAATATAAGATATTTAATTAATAAGAACTAATATGAGATACCAGATCTTATTTAGGCATAATTGATATCTAATTAGAATTAATTTTAATTTTAATTAAAGTTTAATTGAAATTAGAATTGAATTTCAATTAAATTATTAAAACGTTCAAAACCTGTTATAGATAATCTTAAGTTCCAAGAGATCTAGAACTTCTTGCCTAATCTTCTATGCAACAATTGTAGAGTTTTTTAAAACATATTTTGTAGATACCGTTAGAGAGTTAGCACTTCATATAGTAAAAAAATTTCATTGCTTTGTTCATTTTACCCCATTTTATATATACATGTCTATAACAATCCATAAAGGCACTACTATTTGAATCTTATACCTCTCCACATATGTACAAACCTATCTCTTATAATTTGTTGCACCAAAGTGATTACATGTAAATAAAACTGAATCCATAAACATGAACATCTAGCATTTTGAAACATGTATAAACGAGCTCATAATTGGCCAATTAGAGTTATATTGACCAATGTCTAAACGAGCTAGCACTTCTTGCCTAATCCTCTATACAACAGTTGTAGAGTTTTTTAAAACATATTTTGTAGATACCGTTAGAGAGTTAGCAGTTCATATAGTAAAAAATTTTCATTGCTTTGTTCATTTTACCCCATTTTATATACATGTCTATAACAATTCGTAAAGGCATTGCTATTTGAATCTTATACCTCTCCACATATGTATAAACCTATCTCTTATAATTTCTTGCACCAAAGTGATTACATGTAAATAAAACTGAAACCATAAACATGAACATCTAGCATTTTGAAACATGTCTAAATGAGCTCATAATTAGCCAATTAGAGTAATATTGACCAATGTTTGTTGATTCAAAGTCTCATTCAGTTAAAAATACACTATACTTTTAGATTTTTAAAGTAGTTTTGAAGGAGTAGTTAAATGGTCAAATCTTAGTAGATTCAAGTGATTTATGAGTAGTTAAATGGTTAAATCTTAGTCTAGCATTAAGACTTCCAAAGTTACCTAGAGAGAGTTATAGAAATGAAAATAAATTAATCATTTTTCTATTGTATAAATTTTATTATATTATTGGAAGTATTTTTCTCTTTATATTATACTACTGAGTGATTTTATGTTGGTGAATCTTTAATTCTCCATTGGCTCTACAAATGGCTACGTAATGTTTCACTTTAGGAAAAAAAAAAGGGGTAAGAATGTAATTTTTAGTAATCTTCCTTCATTGTTTATATAGATGTGTAAGTGTTTATGAGCCTATATTTTTATCAACAAAGTGGTATCAGAGTCATCTATGACATCAAAAGGAGCCTTTATATCCTTCCACCATCTACAACTTCCCAAACTCTATTATGATAATCATAAACTTAATATGGAGGTCATTCTCTATTCAACAGAGCGTATGAGATGTAGTCAACAAAGATTACACGGAGCCTTAAGATGCGGTAAGCTCAACTTATGCTAAAAAGAAAGTTTTGGAGAAGGAAATAAGAAAGATCAAAGTGCACTTACTATCATCCATCAACGTTTGGATGAAGAAATAGTCAAGAAAATCAATAATGAATTACAAAGTTCCACACCTTTTCAAATTGATTTTTTTTCGTGTTTAATCATTTAAAGTCTTCAATTCAGTGTCACAACTTATAAAAATTAGACAACTTAGTTTTAAAAGATTTATTTCATCAATATTTTTTTAGTATGACACACAAATCACATAAGGCTGATACAAGTGACCACACTTTGAACATATAACCACTATTATATTTGTCACGTGAGGCTAAAAACTCATGATCATGCAAAATAAAAAGTTATCCTCTAAATCTTAATCTTTATGTATTCTAATAGCTACATAAGTAAAATATTAGAAGAAATAAGCTTTTCAACTAAGTTATCTAATTTTTAAAAGTATGGACATTTAATTGAAATTTTTAAAACATTGAACAACAAAGTAAAAAAATCCAAAAAGCGTAGACAATTTTTAATTTTTTATTCCTTAAGAAAATAGTCAATAAAACTATATCAAAGAAGGCATGAGACACTTTTCAAAATTTAGTAATAGGAGTTCACAAGATGGAAAAAGTGTAACTTCAAACTCTAAGGGTTGAGTTTGAGATACTCTTAGTAAAGGTTGGTAAGTCTATTTCGAAGTACTTTGGAAGAGTCACAGAAGTGGTGAATTAAATAAAAAAAATTAGGTGAAACGATTCAAGATGTTTAAGTTATAGAAAAGGTCTAACAATCTCTCATCTCAAAATTCAATTACGTGGTGGCAATTATTGAAGAACCTAAATATATGATTAGTAAGACCAATAATGAGACAAGTAGATCTTTACTAGCTCTTGAAGAAAGGATGGATTGCGACAGGGAGGATATAACGGAATAAGCCCTACTAGCAATATTTTCCTTTAATTAAAAAAATTACATAAAGCGAAGTGAAAAAAAACTGTACATGTGGAAGTGGACAAGGTCATAGAAACATATAGATCTAAGTGAGAGGTGACAAAGACTCTTATTATGAAAATATACCTCAAATCCTCAATATTGTCAAGGAAAAGTAAAAGGAAAGGAAGAGTTAATTTCATTAGAAATAACACCAGCAGAAATGAGAAAGCCCAAGTTGAATGTTTTTCTTTGGTAAATATGGCCTTTATTTTTAGGAATGACTTTCTAAGAATAATTATGAGAGAAAATTTATAAAAATTAATGAAGATGCAACAAAGGAGACTTTACTACTTACGGAAAATTATAAGTTAAAAAGTGAAAAGGGCATATGATCTCTTAATAATGCAGTTAAAAATCATATGATAGGTGATAAAAACAAATTTATGGAATTAGAAACTAAGTGATAGGGGTCGTATGCTTTAGTCATAATACAACGATGAGGTATTTTTTCATAAGATAAAAATAGGTAGTCATAAGCTTCTCTCTAATATTTAGTTATCTAAAATTAAAGAATAAAATTTTAAGGATTGTTCAAATTTTAGAGAATGATTATCAAATTCATAGGGAAGGCTATACATGATTATCAACTACACATGGAAGGCTATAACTTTTAGTTTCAAGATCTACATACTAATCTTACTACTAAGGTGACTATGATTATCAATATGATATTTTTTTAATTAAACTTGTATAGTACGGAGGTCATATGTTTAAATACTAGTGTTAGTGATCCTTCATAGATATGACATATGAGGTATAAACATTTTAATTTTAAATCTTTAGGAGAGAAAAAGATGATGTGATGCCCTTTAAGTATAGATTATCCTAAATAACTATATGAAGTATGCTTGCTTAACAATCATTTAAGAAAAAAAAACTTTTTAGATCAGTTTCAGGAGATACCAAGCCACCCCAACTTATTCATGCAAATTTGTATAGTTCCGACAATCCTTTATCTTTTGGTAAAAATCTTACTTTATTTTTATTATTGATGATTATAGGAGAAATATGTGGCAAATTTTTTTAAATATAAGTCTCAATCTTTTGATTCATTTTCAAAAACTTTTAGACACCTAATCACAAAGGGCTCTACTTCCACTATATACTTCACACCATCATCATAATATTCTAGTGGATGTATGAAATCCTAGTCACTTTCACCTTTAGTCTCAATCTCCCCATCACATCTTATGATCATTTTCCTTTTATTAAGACATTATGATGCTATTTTTCCTATTCCCAAATAATTTAATGCCACAAGAATGAGTTTAGGTTTCATATTTACCTTCCATTTTACTAAGCACTTCCCCTCCTTCTTTAGGAAGTTCAGATTTGGCTTTAGGAGTAGCCTTGACATTATTTTACTAACTAATTTTCTACGATGATGAACCATAACTTTATTTTCAATGGTTTTCCTTTCTTTTTAATTATCTTTTCACTTTTATGATCATATGAACTATATCTTTTAGCTCCACAAAATGTTACAATTCTACCACAATAGTAATCTCATAATTCAAACCATTTAGAAATCTAGCCATAGTCACTTCCCCTTATATCAGTTCAAATAACACAGTCTCCATCTCTTTGTGATATTCCTTAACACCTTTTGACCCTTGAGTGAAACATTGTAATTTTTTAAACAAATTCCTATAATAGTGATTAAGGATAAAGCACTTCCTTATGATCACCTTCATATCTTCCTAGTTGTTAATATGCCTTTCATAGTTCCTTTGCCTATTTGATACAAGTTAATTCCACCAAATAATATCATAGCCAGTAAACTTAATAATAATAAGTTTTACCTTTTTCTCTTTGGTGTAATAGTGGTAGTCAAAAATTAGCTCTATCTTCTTTTCTCACCACATCATGTTCATTTGTTCAAAATATGATTGCATAGCTTAAAGCATGAATGTATTATCCTTCCTTCCCCTTTCAACTCTATCCTAACCAAACATTATTTAACTTATAAAATAATGTTAATATTAATCTTACAACACTCCCTTACATGTTTCTCTCAATTGTGTTACTTAATTCACTTCTATTTTGCTATAAAATTTTGGCATTTCTTTATTAATATTGCTCACACACTTTTTTTACCACTAATTTTCTATTTTTATTTCTTTATTAAACTAAATAAAACAAATCAAGGAATAAAGTAAATATCTCAAATCTTGATGGAAGTAAGGACAAGTAAGAAGCAATAAAAAATTAAAAAAATCAAAGGATTATGAATAACTAGAATGAAGTATATAAAGTCTAATCATTTTTATACTTGAACAGCAATCCTAAATTTCAAACAAGATTTCACCAAGACTTTTAATTGTTAGAAGAATGGAATCAAATCTTTCCAAAACATATTATGAAAGTATGAAATGCAAAAACACTTTTTCCTATCAGAGCTTGAACCAATTATTGATTATTTTTTCTAAGAACTTAATCAAATCTTTCTAAAATAAATTAAGAAAATATAAAGGCATAATGCTTTCGGTAACAAATGTTGATCAATTGTTGATTAGTTCTTTCTTTTTTTTTAACTTGAAACAAATAAATGAAACTAGTAAAAATGAAAAAAAGCAATATAATTTCTAAGAGATAAGATAGAAAAATGTAAAAAGAAGATAAACAAGGAATTAATGAAAAAAGATCATAAATAAATCAAATATATATAATTTGATTTTAGAGTCAAGCTTTAATAATAAACATATATGAATCCCAAGGATAAAACCTTGAAAGCCCATATACTTGATTTGTAATCCATGTCCCAAGAAAGCTAAAATCATATTAAGAATGGAATCTTGTCCTAATAAATATATGGAATCATTAAACAAAGATTAAAAAAAAGTATTCCCCATCGTTACAAAAAAACTAGAACCAAGATTATAAGATTATTTGAATGAAACAAGTAAATAATCAATAAGTTTGCAAATTTCTTTAAAGAACCAAAGAAAACCCTCTCAATTTTAAGCTTAAATTAAACTAACCAATGCTCATCTTTTAGTTTAGCTTAATTCAACATGTGTAGTCACTTCTCTCATAACATTATTAAGCATACCTTAAAGCCTTTTCTTCTTTGCTTAGGTAATTGGTTTGTTTGGCAAACTTAAAGGATAAAAAGCAACTTCATTCTTATTATACCTTATGAATAAAATAGCTTAATAGTTTATGTGCAATTAAAAATATGAATAAAATAAATATTAAGAAATTCATTCCTCTAACTTTCACCTAAATGAAAGTCTAAGTTAAGAGTTGTATTAGTAGCCAGTAAAATTGTAACTTAACTGAGTAATCGAAGGTATTTATAACAAGATATTGACTTTTATGTCGAAAGGATAGGATTACGTTTCAAAAAACATCTCAAGCTCCACAAAAATTTTGAAAAGAACTTGTTTAATTTGTTTTTGATATATTTTATTAAGTTCTTATGAGTAGAAATTTATTATTTAATTATGTTCTAATTTTTAAAGGATTGTTAATTTAGGTTGAACTAAATTGAAAGTTAATTTAAGTACTTAAAGTCTTTAATAGTTGATGAATAATATATCTAGGCGGATGATAAGTACTTTTAATTACTATGATGTACTTATTAAACTTCCCTAGAATTGAGAATTGATTAGGCTAATAGTGATTGAGATTGATTTGCTTAAGAACAAATAAAATTCTATGTATGGGGATAATTGATATGCATGAAAAAATACACATTTTTCTTAGTATTTTATTATTTTTATCCAAATTATCTTGGTTTGATTGATTTTATGTCTTTTTTAGGTCATTATAGAAGAAGTTAGTTGAGAAAGGATATATTTGAAAATGGAGGAGATTTTATAGCAAAACATGAAGAGAACACCATTGTTGGTTGAGCATGGCTTGGGACATGATTGTGTCTCAGCTTATGTTCATTTCAAATATCTTAACAAAAATATATATGGATTAAGATACGGACGTGTATGAACTTTTATCACTCTCCAAAATTTTAATAGAAATATATACGTTCTAAGACAGGATCATTCCCAGACCATGTCTATGACAGATAGAAATCATAAAAAGCGTCAATTTTAGAGTTTTAAAATCCTTTTCACTTTTCTTTCATTCTAGACTTTAGTTTTCAGTAGAGTCACCTACCTAAGGGGAGACCAAAAAAACATATATGAAAGTTGTTTTCAATAGAGAGTAACCACATACAAGCAAGAGCTTAGGTCTAATTTATCTACATGTAGACGTGGTCGAGAGCACCTGTGTGTAAAGTATCATTGGTACACATTACAAAATTAAATCAGGAAATAGAGACAGACTTGCATGATACTTTTGGTATTAGAATAACTTTTGTAAGGTTTCAAGGAACTTAATGCATTTTAAGAAAAGCTAATCAAATAGAGATATTAATTAATCTTTTTAGGCCTATATGGATGTACATAAAAAGGTAGCAGATCATTGCACTACCAAATGATATAATCCTTTTAATTGAATAAGCTTACAAGATAAAGTTGTGGAGAAATCTAGTTTAAAATATTTCTTAATATTGATATTCTTTTTATTATTGTACAAGTAAATACTTTTCAAGTAATAAGTTTTTTTTGAAAGATAAGTAATGATTATTCAATAAAAAAGATGGATAGTACGTTTGATTGTTGCGAGACTACTCGTACAAATAGAGCTTGTAAAAAAACAAGCTAAATACCCAACATTTAGAACCTAGCATAAGCCTTTTCTATATTCTTAATTGTTGTTTGATTCGGTTAGAAGTGAAGAGTAGATAGGAAGCTGACACGATTGTCATTCTTAACATGAGGTAGAACTCCATCTAGTTATATCTATCCCTTATAATCTTCTGATTTCCTAAAGATCTTCATGTTTCACATTCTCCAGATAAAATGCACTAACATAGCAAAACTAGTCTTGAACACTTTTTGATCTCCTTTGCAGTTCTAGTTCAAGTCGTAATTTATCAAATAGTGAAAAAGAAAAAGAAGTTTGTACTATTACTCTCGATAATAAATTGTGGGACATTGACTTGATTATTGTGAAGATTGTAGCTCCCTTTATAAGGTTGTTAAGAATTATTGAGTCAAAAGAGAAGTCAGCTTTGAGGTATATATATAATGGTATGTATAAAGCTCGCAAAACAATTATAAAATTTTAAAGGGAAGGAGAAATGTACAAGCCTTATATAGATACTATTGACTGACGATGGGATAAACGTCTTACTGAAAGGATACGCTTAGCAACTTATTTTCTCAATCTTTATTATTTTACTAAGGAGAAGACGTGAAGAAGTTGATGGAAATACTTTAGATGAAAGCATAGTTTACGAGTCTTTAAGTAGCGTTGGAGAATTTGAAACTTTTAACGATAATGAGATACAACCTCTTTTAGAAATACAATTTTGATTTTTATTGTTATTTTAAGTATTATATTAGACTCAGATTTATTTATTATCGGTTCACCATATAATAATATACATTGGTGATTTTTTTATTTCAATAAAATATTTCATTTTTACTTCTTATTTATTATATACCGGTTTAGCGGTTCAATACCGATTTTAAACCTTAAACATTTCTTTTAACCAATTCGATGTTCATTCTGGTTTGTAAAACATTGAATCTTATTTTATAGTTTTAAATAGAGCTACCAACTTAGGAATTTGATCTTAAATCCAATTTAACACAATAACTTATTTTCCAAGTGGAAGAAAAGTACCTCCTATGTTTTTATTTCTTTTTAGATTTTAATTTCCTAATTCATTACTACTCTGAACTCTTTATACTTGATTGTTTTCTCAAAATGGTTGGTTAGCTAATTGGAGCAAGCTGATAATGTTTTGTGCTTTCATAAATTAATCTCAATGGTTTCCATTATCTTGGTAGTGATCGTAGTGAAGATGAGCTTGTTAGAGATGAGGGCGGTTACTTGGTGGCAATGAATTAGAACCTACGTTTTGACCTTCCCGTGTTGTAGGAATACCACTAGTTTGAGTAGTTTCACCATCTTCAAGTAACGCATTGAAATTTATTGCATATCCTTCATATTCCAACACTTTTCTCTTCAAAAAGGACATAATTATTGACTAGTATCTTCTTTGGTGAGTGTGCTATAACCTATAAAAATGTATCTTCTGTTGTTGTCATCTAGTTTTAAGTTTTTTTGAATGGAATATGCACAAATCCAGCACATTTGCCCACATCAAGTTTCAAATAGTACTTGATTGAAGAAACAACGAAGAAAGAAGAAGACGATAACAGAAGATTATGGAAGAATGAAAGAATGAATCTTCACTTACTTTATTCCAAAAGTTACGAAAGAGTATTTTATACATAAACAGAGTGTGCTTATGACAGCTGGCAACACTAAAAGCTAACCAAAAAATAAATAAACAATTAAGTTGTAACTAGTTATATCGTAACATTGATGAATCAAAGTCTTTTTAGGAGAATGATTAAAAACATAAATTATATTGTTGTATAGACTGCTTCTGCCTATAAATTATTTGGTATAATTTTAGCTTTCATCGTGCTCTTTGCCATCTCCATAAGGATGCAATGTGTCCTCTCAATATAATTATATTTTGACATTCAAAGCATGCATTTCATCATAGGCAAGAGAAACAAATCTTATTGCACATTTGCTAGCAAGATTTCCTTTTATTTATCTTTAAAAACATAGCAAGTAGAATCTTAAAAAAGAGAGAGTGACCATTTGACATAAATTGCTTCATACCTAGAATATTCGAATCCGAAATCCATGGTATACAATACATTATGAATGCACTTCAAGAGAAGAAATTCAGCATTATAATACCTTTTTTTTTTGCTACACATACCATTCGATCATTGTAATTCTGCTAGTCATCATCTTACTAAAATTGGTGAAAGCATGCAAAGAAAAGACTCTCAATTTCATCCTTCTCTTTTCTTTGGCCTAAGTTAACTTGTTTTTCGTTAAGCCTGCAAAATTTTTATGTGTGTCCAAATTTTTTGCAATAATAACACTATTGTTGACTTTTATTTTCATTTGTAGTCTACTAATGTTAACATTTGTCAGTGCTTCTAAATTACTAGTTGTACCTGTTAGATCGACCACCATTCATGCATCCTCTTCGCCCACGTGATAATATCCACAATGTCACTTGTTGAAGTTGTTTCTATTGATTCACCATCCCTTTTTTATTTTCTGATACCTGCAATTTACTATAGAAAGCATTTTCAATATGTCCTGTCTACATTCGACTTGTCAACAGTTAATGTTCTCAAGTTTTTTCACTCCTCAATTGTGGTCACAATATATTGTAACACGTAACGAGACCTTAGTTACGTATCTCGGATCGAACATGAAAGGATAATAAATGAAAAAATGCGAAAAATACATGATTTCGGTTCCATAACTTCAAACAAACTTTTTGAAGTCAAAACGAGCGCAAATCGATTGTGGCCTTCACAAGAATTGCTTACCGGGATGCGATAAAGCCTTTCTACAGTTTTCTCAAAACATAAGCTCTCTTAATGGGTTAGAGAATCCTTATGCTTACGAATGATGAGTAACTGCAGGAGAACTTAACCTTTATAGATAGTATTAGTATCGGGCTTTCCTATCACATGCCTGATATGAGTCCGGTCCATACTGATCGAGATCCATTTTCCTCCTGAACTTCGACCCATTGACTTAAATCATTTATTGAGCCACTTTATTATTTTTATCCGAATCAAATTATGTAACTTAACCGATAAGTTATTGAAAAACAAAAAATTGCAATTAAATGTTGTCCAACTTTATGGGAAATGTTAAAAGTATCCAACATTCTCCCCTTTGGAAAATACTTAATTGCGGTATTGATTCAAGTTTTAAACAATTTTAAAACCTGGTTAAGTCATGCTACTATATTAGTCGTCTAGATTTAAAAAAAACATTTGATCCAAAGATAACGAAAGTTCATCATTTCGTCCTGCAAGGCTTTCAATATCGAAAAATATCAAACACATGTAACATGTGTGACACATGTCCAATATAATTACGCATATCTAAGACCTTACCAACATGAATAGGAAAATGAAGTGTGGCAAACTATAATGATACTTGTATGATCTAATATGTACCATCTTTGTTTGTAGGTCTCGATTTCTCCAACTTTATGCTATACTACATTAGGAAAAATCTTGTTTTCTCTCACTAAATGCTAAACAACATTAGAGAAAACTTGTTTTCTCTCACCGAATGATAAACAGCATCAGAGAAAACCTTTGTGTTCTCTAACTAAATGTTAAACTGCATCAGAGAACCTTTATATGATTAAAAACTCATATCCTCCTATGTCATGTCAAAATTTATGGATATTTGTATTCAATTGTATATGTTCCAATGATATAGACCTAAGGTTAATCTATATATATGCCCAATAACCTTTAAAATGCTTAATCTTGACACATATCTTAAGACTTTCATACGTATTATGGCAATGTATGATAACACGTATTACTGAGGATAAATGATTTTCATCTTTATTGATGAATCTCTATACTGTCATAATACATCAAATATATAAATGCAAAAATATACATGGAGCAAACATAATGATCCTCTAACTAATAGCGTCTAAGGACTTCAAAACACCTATATTGTATACTTGTCTTTCAAAAATAAGTGGGCGAAGTCCTTTAGTTAAAGAATTAACTAACATTTCATTAGTCCTTAAATGCTCCATACCTTAATATCACCTTTTTGTATCAACTCCTTTATGGTCAAATAATTGACCTCCAAATGCTAAGACCCTGTGATATTCTTTGTTGTTATTCAAAGACACAGCAATGAGATTATCACAGTACAACTGAATGGGTCTAGCCACTAAATCAACCACAGACAACTTAGAAATCAAGTTTCTAAGCTAAACCATCTATGAAACAACCTCATAGCATGCACTATGCATACATGGTCAAGGAAATCACCCGTGTCTACTTGACACTCTTCCATGACATTATACCATCTGTAAACATAAAAATGTAACCTTAAGTGACCTTTCGATCATCTCAACACATAGCTTAAATTTGAATTTGAATGCCCTGTGAGGTTTAAACTGTTGACTTTTTTATGTGTCATCATATAATTGTTGGTTCCCTTTAAGTATCTCAACACTCGCTTGACTACTTTCTAATGGTCTATACCTGGGTTAACCAGTTATTGACCAAACAGTCTAACGGCAAATGCAATGTCCCGCCTAGTACTTACTCAAGCATACTTCAGGCTATCAACCATACCAATTTTAGGAACATTCCTCATAGTCTTTCTCTTTATGTTATTCTTTGGACATTGTGCCAAAGATAATCCCTCACTATGAGAGATAGGTGCTACGATAGGTTTATAGTCAACCGTATTAAGCCTTTATAACACTCGCTCAATGTATGCACTCTGTGAGAGGTCTAATGAGTGTTGAGATCTATCAAGATAAATCTGCATACTTAGGACAAAAGATGCTTCACTAAGGTCCTTCATAATGAAATGCTTGGCCAAAAGTTGGTTAATCTCATGCAATATGGTCAAGTTATTCAATATGAGCAATATATCATCCACATACAATAATAGGAAGATAATTTTGCTCCCCCTAACCTCGTGATGCATGCATCTTTTTAACTTTATTTTCCATGAAGCCGAAAGAGGTCAAACCTCATTAAATATAAGGTATCACTTTCGGGAGATGTAATGTAAACCATATATTGATAAGCTTAACGTATAAACCATGTCAGTTCCATCTGGATCTTGAAATCCTTCAGGTTGTACCATATATAGACCTTTTCTTAAGGGTCTTTATTCAAGAGAGCAGTTTTGACAGCCATATGATGTAACTCTATATCATCATTAGCTACAATTGTCATAATCACTCAAAATGTATCCTACGACGACACAGGAGAAAAGGTAATATTAAAGTCAACCTTTCTCCCTGAGTGAACCATCAGGCAACTGAGCAAGCTAATAAACTACTAAACTTTATACCAAAATCCTTTAAT
>JANKOD010000001.1:2816338-2826670 GCA_026284645.1 Erythroxylum acuminatum
GATGAGAACGATAAGGTTGTTGGTCATGACTCCAAATATAACTGTAAGTGAAACTTTCCTGTCAATTCAAGCAGGTGATTATGGCTTATAACGATCAATCAGGCAAAAGATGAACTCCTGTTGAACTTTAAATCATGTTCTTGTATTCTGTCCCTTTTACTCTGTCTTAGAAACCCAGATACGGCCCCCTTTCTGCATAATCATGTTCTATAGGCGTGGTATTATAGGTGTATTATTCATTTCTCTACTCAGTGCCTTAGGTTAGATCATCTTTTAAATGCTTATTGTGTGATGTGGAGACTAGTTTAAATGCTTATTGTGTGAGATAAGACTTGCTGGCTATTGATAATACATTTTTTGAATTAAAAAGCCAGATTTTCATGTTAACAAAGTGCCTCTAATAACAGGGAAGGAACTGGATCATAGTATAGAAGCTGCAAAGATAATTCACAACAATTCTAGTTGGACTCAACTGTCAAATTGTAAAGAAGACATTCTACTTTCAAGAAACCATTCCAATTGGGATTTGTATCAGCCAATGTGGAGACATTCTACTTTCAAGACTAAAATTGGGATTTGTATCACAATTCTCTAAGCAGTGGTATAGTTGTGTTTGTTTAGGAGATGCTTAGAATATGGAATTCTGGTTTAGTTTCATTTTCTGGGTTTTTGTTGTTTCTGAAATCCGCTTGGTGTCTTGACACCATTTTACTGGATATTGCATAGCTTGATTTTATATGTTAACGTAAGCTTCAAATTCGTTCCTTTTATCAAACCAATATCCGCTATATTGTTTATTTTTTTTGTTGGTCTTTGGAATGTCTTAGATATGTGGAATTTGGAGTTGCTATATACTAGTTGGTAGTTTGTAGGGATTGAATTTGTGGTTATTTACGCCAGTATTCTGCAAAAATGGCTGTGGTTTTGACTATGAGGCTAATTGAATAGCTTATGTAAGAGTTTGGATTCTGTTCCTGTGGTCGAGGAAGGAAAATTGGAACTTGGCAGTTAAGATTACATGTAGGATTGGGTGTTCGAATAATATTTGAATACTCCATAAATCCTAAATGTTTTGCAGTTATATCTGCTAATATGTAGTGCTTATTGATTTTTTCCTTGCATTTCTTGGTTGTTGTGTTACCATGTCTTGATGTTATGCTGTGTTGTTTACTGTTGTCTCTGAGGCTGGCGTTGCTGCTCCAGCTCCTACTTCTAGCAGCATTGGTGGTGCTGATGCATGTAGTGTTCACTCAAAGGCATTCCAAGACATATGTGAACTGATTATTTTCTCTAGTTGTCTACAAAGCTTCCTAGAAATGGATCTAACTTTTACCGTGTAATCCTCTTTAACTATAATTGGCTGTCTTTATGTGACTGCTGTTTGACTTTTTCTTATCAGACACGTCTTAGGGAGTGCATGAATGCACATATACATGATAATTTTGTCATTGGATTATTACCTTCCTTGATTAGATGAGAATTTTTTGTATTAGACTTATTTGATTATTTTGGGATCTCAATCTAATATAACCTCTTATTTCTTTTGTCTAATTAGGTATCTTTGTGTTACAAAGATCGAGTTTCTTGTTTTATCCTTTTTATACATCCACATGCACTTTTATTTCATTCTGTAAACTGTAAATAGAATTCACTAATACACTGTATGAACCTGTTAGTAGGACTTCTCCATGTAGTTGTATGAAGAGCGATCTGATGATGTTGATGTACTGAAATTTGATAATAATAGCCGATGGAAATGAAGTGATTTAGTACTGTAGTGTCTGTTAGATTGTAAAACTTCATTTTACGGATAAAAGGTTCATTTTTATATTCAAGAGGTTTTTGACATTAAAGTTCCTGTCTTCCATGCAGTGTATCAACAATTATGGAAGTGACATCAGCAAATGCCAGTTCTACATGGACATGCTTGCTGAGTGCAGGAAGAATTCAAACTTGAGTGTCTAAATTATTTCTTCTTTTGCAAATGGAGCATAAGGTATTTGGACTTGGATGGTGAAGAAGCCCTTGGTCATTGATGATGATGATTGCAATGAGGATCATGCTGCAGGGATGAGCTTCATGAAGTCATCCTTCAAGACAATCAAGAAAGCAGTGAAAATATAAAAACTTCAATACTATCAGTTCAACTTCTCTTAGTCATTTCACATTTGTGATATTTATTATTATTAAATTTGTATTCATGATTGTTATTATTAATATTATTATTATTGTTATCTATTAATTTGCATTTTTTATTATTATGATAAATTCATTGTTATTATTATTATTAGCCGTAGATGTAGATGTACAATTTTTATTATCAAGCATCATTTTGTATTTATTATTATTATTATTTTGATTATTAATTTTATTATTGTTATTATCATTGTATATTTTGTCTTTATTATAATTCATATTTATTATTGTGAAACATTTTGTATCTATTTTGTTATTGTTATTAATTTTGTTGTTGTATCATTAATATTAATATTATTGGTCAAAAATTATTATTATCAATATTATTATAATATATTTCTTATTATCATTATCATTATTATTATTATTATTATTCTTATTATTAAATGTATTCTAAAATTTGGATGTATTCTAATGATAATAATAATTAGACACAATTATAATAAATTTAAGTAGCTTGTAATAATAAATTTTAATAATAATAAATACAAATTATATAACAATAATAATAATAATAATTAGACATAATAATAATAATAATTTTAAAAATTATTATTACAAATTATATAATAATATTAATAATAATATATTTGAATAATAATAAATACAAATTATATAATAATAATATTATTAATTAGACATAATGATAATAATAATACAAACTATTGAATTACAAACCATTCATAATAAAAATATCATTGAATTACATCTTCCTAATCATATTAAAGACTAGGGGCATATTCGTCATTTGCACTATTTTCTGTCTCTGTTCCCTACAACCAAACACATCTGTCCTGGAGACGGAGACAAGATTCTCTGTTCTGTCCACCATCAACCAAACAGCTCGCTGTCCCCAGTTTCTGTTCCGTCCCGTCCTGTTCTGTCTCGTCCTGTTCCGTCTCCAGCTACCAGAGACGCTAACCAAACGCAGCGTAAAGAATGTCAAGCATATGTGTTCCCCAATAGCCGAAAAAACCAATGCAAAAAATTTCTTACAATCTGCTAGATTTTCCTTGGAATAATCCTTAGCAAAATAAGGACAAAATCAGGAAGGCTATTGACAACACCTTTTTTCTAAAGCTCTATTAGAGTCCCACTCAAACACGCAACTTAAATTTGTCAAACTTGGACTCACCTTGTTTTTGTTCCACCATTACTCTACTTATTCTTGTCGTATCTAATATCAAACTTTTCAAATCAAGAGCTCAATTTTAAAACAAAATCTCCGGCATATAATTTCGAAATTAAGTCAAATCTTCAAAACATATGGTATATCCCATATCCAAAAAATGCCAAAAATAAGTCCTAACAAAAACATTTACCGTGAGGCTGTAACTTGAAGAAGACATTTCTGTCTTGTAACTCTTGTCTACACGAACTTGCCAATCCGCAGTTGGCGATATGCGGTGTTTTAGGTCCAGTAATATTCAGAGTGATTTAGGAAACGTGTAAGTCTTTGTAACTTAACTGACTCTGAACTAAAGCGTTTCCATTATGGAAGATGGCAAGTCTGAACCAAATTCCTGACTAAAATCCATGTATATATCACAAGTCGAACTATTATTTATAGCAAACTATACGTGCGTGCGTGCGTGCGAGAGCTGATCTACTTAACACAGTTTCTTTCTGATAAGCTTTTAATGATCTACGTACACTAACTTCTGGCTTCCAACGTTCGTCAAGAAAGTTAACAGTGACTTGGCATTCTCCACGGAATCTCAAATCCAGACCAGGAAGCAAATACCACCATCTCACACCACTCCAAATCAGGAGTGGTATACGTAATTCAGTGCACAAGTGGTCTCCACGAGGTCCATGATGACCTCACGGGTTACATTCAAAAGGACACGCGAGGGGCTCACAAGAGATTTCATTTTTTGAGCTTTCGAGCATGCCATGCCATCTTTCGTCAAACTAAGATGAAGCACAAATTCTCAATATTGTTGTAGCTGTTCTTGCAAAAATGTTAAGAGATCAATATGGCTTTCATTTAGTAAAATTTAATTATTTAAAAATATTATTTTTATAATTTATAATAAGGTAAAAAAAAACAAAAAACTCTTTTACTGTAAGTAGTTTTTTTAAAATTTTCAATCTTTAGAAATTACAAAAAATTTCTTTATATAAAATTTTTTGTTAAAAATTAATGACAAATTGTACGTGATATAAACATAACATATACAATAATAAGATATTGTTTTTTTTTTTGTCTTAGACCAGGGTATCCACCGGCGAATCCAGTGACTAATCCCCTCGCTAGTTTGTAGACACCTCACAGGGTGGGACAGCTGGCCCAAAGATTTAAGGCTGCTCCATACCCAAAGTCAAGGATCGAACCCCTAACATTTGGTTAAGGATGGATGAGTCCCTGCCACTCAACCACACCCCTTAGGTTAATAATAAGATATCGTTGATATGACGGTTCAATCCATCTCTTAAAATCGGATCCAAACTAATTACACCTTACCTAAATCTTTAATTTCTTAAATTATTATTTTTAATTAGGTCTAATTGGTTTGAGCTGGATTTAAGAAATAAGTTGAATAGTTATACCAGTAACATTTGATTGGTTCATGTATAATGTTCATGCCATATGAGTTTCACACTTATTTTTAACTAAATTCAAAAAGATTTTTAAAATCACAATTTTTTTAATTTTAAAGATTAATTTTTTTAATTACTTAAATTAGAGGATAACTTTATGTGTTACCCTTTATAAAATTAATGATTATTGAAATATACTAATCATTCATCATATAACTTTTTTCAAATATTAAATTTATTTAAATTCTAATAAAATGTATTTTATCAATATATGGTGATTTATTTACATATTTTTCATAGTATTTATTCGAATAACATGTATTTTAATAATAATCATGAGTAAGAGTTAAGACACTTAATAGTAGCACACTTGGTTATGAATGAGAGGTTAAAAAAATTAAGTCAATAAGACAATAATTCAAATTAAACTCTAGTACCTTAGTGACGAGTCCATATCCTCTGTCCAATATTACTCTGTCTTATTCTGTCTCGTAGAATCTCAGTCATTTATTTTGCGGGACTCACGCAGGTCTCATGCGGATCCTACATAAATAAATGGCTGAGATTTATTGGACACAATAAGACACCGTAATATTAGAGAGAAGATCTGGACTCCTTAGTGACATATATGGGCTTAAACTTAGGAATGCCCACTGTAGAAGACCACGCAATCATGCACCTAGCCTGTCCTTGTCCTGCCAGAAGGCGTGTGTCAAAGTTGAATATATAGGTGTGTCTTGGAGCAAACTCGCATCTTACAAGCACTGCCAAAGACTAGCCAATTATAGTGAGAGCTTGAGGATAAGCAAAGCAGGTGAAGAATGGAGGTAGTAGATGATAAGAAGAAAAGCTCATATATGTTATATTGCTGCACAAAAGGGTTTCAGAAATCTCCAACTCCTGAAATCGTAACTGATAACACGAAGAACAATACTGCTCCTTCTGAGTCAATTTCGATTCAGAAAAAACCTGGAGGATGGAGAGCAATTCCCTACATTTTAGGTCTTAATTTCTTGCATCTCTGTCTCTCTCTCTCTCTGATTATTGTCAGAAGACATGATGAGTTTTTCTTCTTCTTTGTTTTTTTCCGTTACAGAAGTTTGTTGCTTAGCTGACACAAAGTTTGCGTTTATTTTGGCAGGAAATGAGACTTTTGAGAGGCTAGCTACTTTTGGACTGCTTGCAAATTTCATGGTGTACCTGACCAGAATATTCAACCTGGAGCAAGCTGCAGCTGCAAATATCATGAACATATGGATGGGTCTCACTAATTTTGCACCTCTGGTTGGTGCTTTCATCTCTGATGCCTATGTTGGCAGATTTAGAACCATTGCTGTTGCTTCCTGTTTCTCTTTTATGGTATACACTCTCTTCTCTCTCTCTCTCCATGAGTTCCCTTCCTGTAACTTGAATCATCTTCGTTTTTATCACACCGACAATTTTTTTTTTCATCAATGGGTGTATGGGACACCATGTAATTACACCAAGCAGACAAGTCTTCCGTCAGTTACAAAGTTCAGTACTGTGTAGTTCAAGGAACAGTTTATAACTTGCACCGAAACAGCTTGGTCTGGCTTATCTTTGAGTTGATATTCTTAGACTAGAACCTAAAGCACGTAAACTCTAATCTTGAATTTATTTTTCTTGTTATGGAAAAAAAAAAGATTATGTGATTATTTTCACTCAAACTTCATTTATAAAAATTAATTAATAATTGATTAAAAAATACTTATTACGTAAAATATTTTTCATAAAATAGTCTCTCTATTAATTAAACGTACTAAACCTTTTAAAATTTTTTATATATTAACAAAATTTCTACCGAGCGACACTTTTTAAACTTTTTATATTAACGAAATTTTTACTAGAATGTTCTTTTTTTATTTTTTATATTAATAAAATTTCTAAAGTGACACTTTTAAAATTTTTATATTATTGAAATTTTTACAGAGGCCTTTAAGGTTTGGCCGGGTTAATAAAGTGGAGGAGCGTGAGGTCAAAAGGTCTTTTATTCAAATCTTCAAGGCTACACTCTCCTCTTAAAGACTTCAGATCTTTTGTCCAGTTTTACTCTGTCTTATTCTGTCTCATAGAATCTCAGCCATTTATTTTGCAGGATTCACGCGGGTCCTATGTGAGACCTACATAAATAAATGGCTGAGATTTATTAGACATAATAAGACACCATAATATTAAAGAGAGGATCTGAACTCCTCTCTTAAATTGAGTGTGTCATACAGAAATTATTGATGGTCTTACCTGGACTCTATTTTCTTAAAAGTTTACTTAAAATTAGACTAGAAAATGACCTTTTTCTTTTAAAGCGTCGGTGCACCTAGATGCAGTGAAACGGTGTCGAGCATCCTACTAACCCATGGACGTTTAATCAATTCTATGTGTAATAAATTCATTGATACATGCGGCCTGGGTCTGCAAATTTTCAGTTTATGACGATTATCGAAACGATTGGTCTAAGCACTTTATGTTCATATGGTTATAGGGAATGTTAGTTGTGACTTTAACTGCATGGCTACCAAACCTGCACCCACCACAATGCCACTCGAAGAACCAGGTTCTGGGTCCTTGTCAAGGTCCTGCCGGAGGTCAACTCGGAGTTCTTATGCTAGGTCTTGGCTTAATATCTATAGGATCAGGAGGGATTAGACCTTGCAGCATCCCATTTGGGGTTGATCAGTTTGATCCCACCACAGAAGATGGACTTAAAGGAATTAACAGCTTCTATAATTTGTACTATATGTCATTTACTGTTATCTTAATCATCACTACAACAGTTGTGGTCTACATTCAGGACTCTGTAAGCTGGGTTATAGGTTTTTGCATACCCACTTCGCTAATGCTCGGCTCTATTCCCTTGTTCTTTATTGGAAAAAGAGTTTATGTTCACGTAAAGCCAGAGGGAAGCGTTTTTTCTAGCATAGCAGAAGTGATTGTTGCAGCCTATAAAAAGCGACATGTTAAGCTTTCTGACGAGGTGAAGGTTGTTGGGAACTATTACGATCCTCCTGTCAAAGAAATTGTTTTAAGAAAGCTTCCACTTACTCATCAGTACAGGTACTGTCTTCTTCAGGATACAAATTGCTATAGTGGGTACGATTGAACCTAATCATTCTATGACCATTTACCTGTCACGTCACAAATCGTAATTAATCAATAGGGGAAAAAAAGAAGGTAAGGAAACAGTTTTCATCAGTCTACCAACTCCTATCTGCTTTTGGAAGAATTAGTTAAGGTTCTCTATTATCTAACCTGATATAGAACAACATGCCAAATTTCATAATTTATTTTTACCATATCAGTTTGATGATTTCGTGTGTATCTGATCAGGTTCTTGAACAAGGCTGCCATGATCGTAGAAAATGACCTGAAGCCCGATGGTACTCGAGCAAATCCATGGAGGCTATGTAGTATTCAACAGGTGGAAGAGGTAAAATGCCTCATCAGAGTAATTCCAATATGGGTTTCGGGTGTTATTGCCCTGACAGCCATAGCACAACAAGGAACATTTATTATATCGCAAGCCCTGTTGATGGACAGACATTTGGGACCGCATTTCCAAATCCCTGCAGGTTCCGTATCGGTAATATCAATGATAACAGTAGGAATATGGCTTCCAATTTATGACAGGATAGTGGTACCGTCTCTTCGGAAGATCACCAGACATGAAGGAGGAATCACAATTTTACAGAGAATGGGAATTGGGATCATTTTCTCAATACTATCAATGGCTGTGGCTGGATTAGTTGAAAGAGAAAGACGGGTCATGCATAATTCTCATCCTAACATCGGACCAATGTCAGTCCTTTGGCTAGCTCCACAACTTGTGTTATTGGGATTCTGCGACTCGTTTAACATCATAGGCCAACTCGAATTCTTCAACCAGGAGTTTCCGGAGCACTTGAGAAGCCTTGGAAATGCTGTTTTTGCTTGTTCATTTGCGGGTGCGAACTATCTTAGCAGCTTCCTAATTTCCACCGTCCATCGAGTTACAAAAACCAGAGATCATCCTGATTGGCTCACCAATGATCTCAACAGTGGCAGATTGGATTATTTCTTCTTCCTCATAGCAGTATTGGGGTGTCTCAATCTTATCTATTTTCTCATCTGTGCCAGTCGATATCAGTACAAGGGCACGCAAATGAAAGACAAATCGGACATTGATATTGAACTAAGTTCGACCAAAGATACAAGCTTAGTAGATAATTCGTAAAAGTCTGCTAAGTAAGTACAATTGCATTTCCTAGAAATATGTATCTATACATAAATATGTAGGATAAGGTCAACGCTATATGCTACCTAGGCATCTTTGTAAAACAGAAAAGAAAGGTAGTATGGGTTGCCTTGGAACTTAAACTTATGGATTTACATTCTGTCAGAGTGATATCTAGTGGCTCATTTACAATGTTTTTTTTTTTTCTGTTTCAACTTTCAAGCGTAAATTGAATGAAGCATTTTGGTTCAGTCTAGTTATCTAGTGATAGCAAAATGTGGGTGGCCATACAAAAGATAGCTAGCATCAACTCTAGGATTTAAGAGAGAATCTGCAATCTCCCACAAAGCATTAAACCAGACCATGTGTTTATAGATTCATCTTTCTTCTGTAAACGTTGGTTACAGCTCAACAGTTTAGTGTAAACAACTTAAAGCAATCAGTCCAATAAATATTAGTATGAATTAGATATAACTATCCTAAGTTAAGCATCCTTACTGGCTGATTAATTAAGCAATTCCAACTGCGTCATATATATATATATCAAGAGATTCCACAATTACGGATTGATTCCAGCTCAACTTTTTTTTGTCTTGTACATTTAGCCTGACTTTCAGGTCACAGAGCAGTTACAAGGAAGAAGATGATATATAGCATTTGTTCTATGACTTTAGCTACGCCTGCAGAATGTTATTTGTCGGCAGCTGTCAATTAAAAAGAAGTAAAGAAAAAGCATAAACGTCGCTGTGTTAAGGACAGATGAGGTGTATATGAACGATCATCATTCAGTCGTTAAGTCGTAAAGAAAAACACAGGCTGCTGTCTTTCGTCTTCACATTTGTTTATAATCGGTTCTTATCTCGTTCTCACTTATTAATGTGAGACAAATTAACAATCATACAGGCAACAACAACCATACAGGCAACTTAAATGCTCTTTTCTTATGTATGGAAATATAGAATTTGAATTGCTCTACGGTAAACGTCAAGATCAGTCTCACTCATCTGTTGTTTCGGTTTGACAAATCATATGGTAAGATTATTGAATTTTTCTTTTGACTGATTTTAAAACCCAGAACTCGTAAACGCAATCGAAGGAAATTTAATACGAAATTTCAGATTAATTTACAATTAATCAACACAAGTAATTAACCCTAGAATTGCAACATATTATGTTCAATAATTGGATGGATAAATACCTGGAAATTGAGGAAACATTGAATCCATTGTATTATTATGTGAAGCGGAGCGACAGAGACGCAGAGGGTTAACTACTGCTATTCCGAAACCTTAATCATCAAAAGCACACATACAATTCTCAATGGGGCGACTGTATTTAAAGTCAGCTAGCAGTAGGGCCTCTTG
>JANKOD010000001.1:2826770-2841269 GCA_026284645.1 Erythroxylum acuminatum
AAGATTTTATCTTTAATACCGTGATATCACTCACATAAGAAAACAAGGTAGCTAAAGACTTACTGAAAGGGGGACACATCTAAATTCCATGTAAGGTTGGTACGCTGTGAGCACTTTTGATGCCATTCGACTGGCTGAATAGTTTCAAGATTACTACAATGGCTTCAACAGTTTCAAGAATAGTAAACTACAAATTGTTGAATATCTGCACTACTTGAAGCATTACACTTGTCAAGCTCAAGTATTAGTTGGTAGCAGTCCTGTAGAAAACATCGAATACTCAGTTAGCATTCACAAAAACTGCATAAATCCCTTTTAACTATTTCAATTATAAAGCAAATAACTCTGATAAGCAGAAAGAACAAAAATTGAAGATACAGAAAAGACATTCTGTCTGAGTTGAGTTGGGAGAAAATATCAAAGAACATAAACACGAGAAGAATAGAGCAACCGCCAAAACTAAGAAAGGAGCCACTTTCTTTTTATTTTATATCCGTACGTTTTTACTCGTACCTACCAAACAAGCACACCCGATTTCTCGGGCGTCAATCTTGTCTTTAATGAAAGTGTGTAATAAAGTAAGGAAGTGTTTGGGACTGAGACTCTACGAGGCACCAAATCTAACTCTACACGTGTTAAGAAATATTGATCAAGCCCTGATATGCTGGTTAACGTGTATTGCTTCGTCCAATCAATCACGCCCACCATCATTTTGTCGGTCCCATCAACTCAAAACCCGCGCGCTTGTGACGTATAGTGTTTCCTCTTCTCAGTTCTCAGTTCTCAGTTTTGCGTCCTCGCTCGTTAAACTCAAAACTTTGCAGCCAAACAAGTACACACGCATCACACGAGCCGCCGCATAGGTTTCTTTTTCGTCGTCATGGATTCGTCTTCTTCGTCGACCCTCCATCTCGCCCTGGCGGCTCTGGTTGGAGCTTCACTAATGGCCGTCTCCGCCTTCTACATTCATCGCCGCTCCGTCGACGAGGTCCTCGACCGCCTCGTCCAACTCCGCCGGAAACCTCGTATACGGCGATCCATTCCCTTTGAGGAAGAGTCCTTTGAAGGAGAAGAGGAAGAAGTGGAGAATGACGATGGACAGTACGCGTCGGACGGAGAGGTGACGTCGTCGGCTTGGAGTCACCAGACTCTCTCTCGGTCCTTGGACGATAGATTTGGTCGTTGGAGTTATAGGATGTCTTGTTCACTTCCAAATGCTGTGTCGAGTAATCATTGGTTTGATGAAGGGGTGAAGCCTCAAGGAGAGAAGCTCAATTTCATTCCCGCTGGTCTTCCACCTCTGCAAACGAATCCTAGGGATGGTGAGATTTATCGTTTGATCTACAAATCAGAACTTTCTTAAAAGTTTTTAGTTTTTCAGACTTATAGGTTTGTGGCTGATTGTAAATTACCATTAATAGTGGTGCAAGGAGCTCGGATTTAGTTTAAGATTTAAAAGTAATTGTAATTTCTAGTTTGGTCACTTTCTATATATTTAAATCCTTGAATATGCTCTGTTTGTGCTTTAGTTTGTTATATATAGTAAGTCTTAGTAATTTTCAGGTTTTGTGCAGGTGAGGACAAGGCCTATTCTAGCTCTGTTGCGATTCTGGGAAGGAGAATAATGACTCCTAGATCACCTGGAAATAAAACCTTGGAAAGTGCACTAGAGTCTGATGAGGAAGGGACTGAGATTGCCCATGACGAAGATGAGGACGAAATTATGTTCAGCTATGGGAATGTAAGTTCTGCTGATTCTACACATGCATCTCCTTTAAGTTCACTAAATTTTAGTATTCAAGTGCTTAGTATTCCTTAGGGACTCTTAGTGTTGTTGTTGTTGTTATTTAACTGCATAGTTTTTGGAGAGCCTAAAATCCAACACATATCGCTTTTCAATGCCTTGGTGGTCCTATATCACTATTATGCTCCAACGGACCGACGCTTCAACATTAGAATTATGGATGGGATAATTCTGCAACTAATGCCACTATTAATGGAATATCTTTTCATTTTCATGTTGCCTTGCTACTATGTCCTTTTCGCATGATGGATGACAAATCTGTGTTAGATTGGGTGTGGCAAATACTTTCCTTATTAATTCATATTTGTGGCTTTGACCTGTCAATTGCAAAGCCACCTGCCTTGCTATATACTTATGGTTTATACTTGGATTTAAGGTTTTGAAGTTCTATTTCTTAATCGATAGAAGAGAAAGCCTTATTAGCTAAATGATGTATTGTTGTTCTTGAATCTTCAGGATCCTGATTCAAAGTTCCAAGTTCTTCCATTTAGAGGTGATGACGGGAGTAGCCATCAAGATCAGGAAGTTATAGTTAAAGATGGCAAAATAACTGAAGTTATGGGTGAAGAAGGTAACAAAAAGATTGATGCAGCTCCATTACATCAATTGGGTAAGATTCCACCTCTGACGTCAGTTCTTTGCCTTTTAATTTACTGCTTTCATTTTCTGTTGCTCATTTGCCACTGATAGTGCATTTAGATTAGTTATTCTGATTTGGCATGCACAATTTCTTCTTATCTTAACTATTTTAGACGCCAGAAATTTCATGAGTTTCTTGCTTATTCTGCAAAATATTGTTTTTAGAAACAATGAATTCAGAGGAGGAAGAAGTACTGAAGTTGCTTCGTGAATGCTTGGAATTGCGAAATAGTTACATATATAGGGAAACAGTTACACCATGGACAAAAGTAGATTCGACAAAATCTGGTGCATCCAGGGTCAGAACTGATCCACTTAAATTTGAACCTGTTCCAGCAACTTCAGTAAGTAAATATTCCTGAATGAATGTGAGGTTCTCTTGAGATGTTTCACATATGGTTCTTGTTCGATTCTCTTTTAGTCTAGTGAAGTGATAATTCGTTCAGAAAGCTTTTATTTGATCTTTCTTTTTTTCCAAATTGGAAACTTGTGCAGCACCACTTTAGGATGGAAGATGGGGTTATCCATGTTTATGCTGATGAACATGGTAAGCAGTAAAGTTAAATAGTATTTTGAATACCTCCTCCTTGTACCCCATTAAAAGCTAAAGCTTCCTTAAAGTGGCATAATCCCTTATTTCGAGTGCTTGTTATTGTATGACTGAGCTATGGTTATTCTTCTTTTGCTCATTTATTTTTCTGCTTACCTTATTTTCTGTTAATTTCAATTCAGACACTTCAGATCTCTTCCCTGTTGTCAATGCAACAACTTTTTTTACTGATATGCATCACCTCTTACGGATCATGTCAATTGGAAATGTTCGATCTACATGCTACCACAGGCTGAGATTTCTGGAGGAGGTAGTTGTCTGCAACCCTTTTGTTGAGATTAATATCTTTTACTTTTTCTTCTTCTTGCAACTTATATCTGAATACGACACAGAAGTTTCGCCTTCATCTGTTAGTAAATGCAGACAGGGAGTTCTTGGATCAGAAAGGTGCCCCACATCGTGATTTTTATAACATCAGAAAAGTTGATACACATGTGCACCATTCTGCTTGCATGAACCAGAAGCATCTACTGCGCTTCATAAAATCAAAGCTAAGAAAAGAATCTGATGAGGTATACTCTGATATCTGATCAACTTTCCGTATTGGGGAGTTATCATTAGTTAAGAGTCTTACAAGTGTTATTATCTGGACGATTCCTGTTAATCAGTGTTCGTTGAAATTTTGTAGGTTGTGATATTTAGAGATGGGAAATACTTGACTCTAAAAGAAGTTTTTGAGAGTTTGGACTTGACTGGGTAGGAAATGGCTCCCTAGGTGGTTTCATGTTCTATCTGGATTATTTTCTAACTTGTTAAACATTTCCAGGCATGACTTGAATGTTGATTTGTTAGATGTCCATGCTGATAAGAGTACATTCCATCGATTTGATAAATTCAATCTTAAATATAATCCATGTGGGCAAAGCAGACTCAGAGAAATATTCTTAAAGCAGGATAATCTAATCCAAGGTCTGTAACTGATTCACCTCTTGTTGATTCTTTAATTTATATCTCTTGTAATAGATGTCAGAGACTGTTGCTCAATGTCCTCGAATTTTGACCTCTGTTTTGCATAGATCTTCTTTGCTTCTGTTTGGACATTTGGGACTTTCTTACAAAACATTTCTTAATTTAAGTAAAAAGAATTCTTGATGGTGTATTACATTTGTTCGGATTCCCTTTAATCATTTGCTTTTCTCCTTATGCTTGGATTTGCCACTCCTTCAACAATAATGCATAATTTGAAGGTTACAATGCTGACTTTCAAGTCTTTTACAGGACGCTTTTTGGCAGAAGTAACAAAAGAAGTTCTGTCTGATCTTGAAGCAAGCAAATACCAGGTAATGCTTTTCACAGATGACATGCAATTGTTATTGTTGGCAAAGTCTGGTCATTCGATGTTGACTTCCTCATCATATATTTTGCAGATGGCTGAGTACAGGATATCTGTATATGGTAGGAAACAAAGCGAGTGGGACCAGCTGGCAAGTTGGTTCATTAACAATGAAATATATAGTGATAACGCTCTTTGGCTAATCCAGGTAATTTACAATGTTTTGCTATTGGCTACATTACTTTTTTACATTCACAATTTGTACTATTGAGGCTCATATGAATTAATAAACTGGCACTTGGATGACCATTAATAAGATAAAAGGGATACACTTTGTTGCATTGTTAACGAAGTATAAAGATATAATATGCATCAAAGTTCATGCTTGAGACAATAGGCATAACATGCTGTTAGTCCTGTGTGGGGAACTTCAACGCTATTGAGATTGGATTCTGGGTATGTCAACAAATTTGCCCTTAGGAACTGCATCTTATATTGTGCAGCAATTAATCAATTCAGTCAATTTGGCAAAATATTGAAAGGGTGATGGTTTTTCTTTTTCCAAGATTTTGGACTTCTAGGTTTTCTAAGCCACATGAAAAGGCCTGTTGAAATTTTAATGTGGTAGACAGAAGGTGAAAACCATATAACAAAGAACAGTATGTAATAAGTATACAAGACTTTGTGAACAACTGTTCATAATAGAGTAATGCAGTAGACAGAAGGTGAAAACCATATAGCAAAGACCAGCGTGTAATAAGTATACAAGACTTTGTGAACAACTGTTCATAATAGAGTCAGAAGGTTTATCTTGTGCATATAAAGCTTCATTATTCCTAGCAGGCCTAAGGATTTTTCCTTTCTGTAGAATGTCCTTTCCTTCATGAGTTTGCTCTCATTGCCTTTATAAATACTTGGGTTTCCCATTGTTTTCTTAATTGTTTTTCCCCTCATTTTATGATTTAAATGTGCAGCTACCACGGCTATACAATGTGTACAAGCAAATGGGAACTGTTAAATCATTTCAGAACATTATTGAAAACATTTTCATCCCACTCTTTGAGGTCACAGTAAACCCGAATTCTCATCCTCAACTTCATGTGTTCTTGATGCATGTAAGTTAGATGTATATTCTATAAAACTTTTATATAAAGATATTGCACTCATGATTGTTTTCGTTTCCTTTTGCTTAGTTATTTCATCCTCCCATTTATGTAGCACAATGGTTTTGTTGAATCACTGCTGTATTGTCATGAAAAGATGATCTTTCGGGGAATTAAATTATTTGACAGGTTGTGGGATTCGATATTGTTGATGATGAAAGTAAACCTGAAAGGCGTCCAACTAAGCACATGCCCACGCCTGCTGAATGGACCAATGAGTTCAACCCGGCATACTCATATTATACTTACTACTGCTATGCAAATTTATATACACTTAACAAGGTATATGGTACTTCGCATGCTTCCACCAGGTTACATATAGTGAGGAATTTGATCTGATGTCAAGCCATTGGCTTTTATAGAATTGAACGCGGCTCTGAACGATAGATGGTTCAATGTAGTCGTTCTCCAGATACTTTGCAGAATGGTACCATGAAATTTGTTAGGCATTCGGGTTTCCTCCCAGCATAAGAAATTTATTCGAGTACTCAAAAGCTTTGAAATGAAAATATTTGTAATTCCCGCAAATTGTGAACAGATTAAGATAGGAATACTAAAAAGTGTGCCCTAGAATGGATTCATGATTTCTTGTAGAGAATCTCTTCACAGGTGATTGAATGATTTCTGCAAGGTTTTATGGATTATGATATTACGTTGTTTGTTTGTCATTGTCAAACGGAATTTTTGATCAGCTTCCCCTACCACCAGATATGTGAAAACATAAATCTTAAAGAGATAAAAAAGAAGAGGGGAAAAGGGGATTAGGAATAATTCTTACGCCTAGATTTATTGGAATTCACATGTTCTTGATCTTTTTTTACAGCTTCGTGAATCAAAAGGATTTCCAACAATAAAACTTCGTCCACACTGCGGAGAGGTTACTTTCTATTTCGTGGTTCATCTGTCAGTTTTTGTTTCTCAATTTTTGTGCCAAATTTCTCGATAATCTCATGGTATTTACTATGTGTGCAGGCTGGTGACATTGATCATTTGGCTGCTGGATTCCTTTTATGCAATAATATCTCCCATGGGATCAATTTGCGGAAGTCTCCTGTTTTGCAGTACTTGTTCTACCTTTCTCAGGTTTCATCCACACGAACTGGTCTTCCATGTTTATTTGAAATGAATAAGAGCTTAGGGGCAGTGAGAAGGGCAAAATGCTTCTGCATTGGCACCTGACATTGACATCAACATTTTACAATATAATTTGAAGGACATTGTATAGTTTCATGTGATTTTACTTTTGTACTCGTGTCAACCTACCATCATTAGTTGGGTAAACTAGAACAGTTGCATTTACCAGTGTGGCTTCATAGCTATTTCTCAACTGAATTTTAGAAGGGTGGTATACCCTGGTGAAACTGAGCCTTTTCTTTCAACTTTTTTCTCCTTTCATTCAATTTTATTTTGAGCGGATATTTTGAGCGGACAAACCATTTATTTGAGTTTCCTTGAGTTTTTAACGTCTGCTGCTAGATATTCTAGTGATCAGCATGCTTCTCTTCGATTAACAGATTGGATTGGCCCTGTCACCATTGAGCAATAATTCCCTTTTCCTTGATTATCACCGGAACCCATTTCACACCTTCTTCCAGCGGGGTCTGAATGTTTCACTTTCAAGTGATGATCCTTTGCAAATACATTTAACGAAAGAAGCACTAGTAGAAGAGTATAGTGTCGCAGCAAAGGTTCGCCTTGTTTTGAATTGGAATGTTTTTTATGTTTCAGTTTAAAGTAAAGTGCAAGCAAGTTGGACTTTTCTGCAGGTGTGGAAGCTCAGCTCATGCGACTTATGTGAGATAGCAAGAAATTCTGTTTATCAATCTGGATTTTCTCACGAGGCAAAAGTAAGTTAATGACTTAAAGCTCTGGCACGCATGAATGCACATTAGTTATGTTTTACTGGTTGCCAATAGATGGAACTAATTATGTTGGATCGATCACGACATGATAGGACATGCCTTCTTGTTATGGCTGACAATATGCTTTTTTGTTTCTTTTCATGGCGGGAAAAAATGTAACCGAAAGCTTTGACCCCTTCCTTTGCCCATGCAGTTGCATTGGCTTGGTAGTACATATTTTCTGAGAGGCCCCAAAGGAAATGATATTAAGAAGACAAATGTGCCAGACCCGAGGATTTCATTCAGACATGAAGTATGTTCTTGTTGATTTCGGTAACTCTTTACAAGAAGCAAATTTTAGAAATTTGTTCTTCAGCTAACATTTGGGGTTTTTCTAGGCATGGAAAGAGGAGATGCAGTATGTATACTCTGGCAAAGCCAGGATTCCAGAAGAAGTAGAATATTAGATGGTTTAGAAGGGAACTGAATCAAACTACACGTACAAGGTTATTGTCTACTAAAGAATGCCATGAATGTCTCAGAACGGGTCGTGGACATTTTCTCCTAGTCCCTGCTTATTAAAAAAAAATTGTGGGTATACCCTGCAAGAAACCAGTGGCCAAAACAGAATTAAGAGCTAGCATCTTAGCCGGGGACAACATTATTGAAGCAACACTGACGCAGCAGTTTTGTACAAGATCAGATTTAGTTAATTACGTGCTAGGGGACTAGTTTTAAAATAAATTGCTTAGAAAAAGAGCGTTGGATCTTGAATCATTTGGTATGCAGGCATGTCAAATGCTAAGCAAGGTTTACGTGTAGAAGATAAAGCCTTCCCAGTACAAGACTAGGTGGATTCTGCCACGCTGTTGGCACATCTTCATTTCTATTGTCATTTAAAGAAGCCATTTTCCTATTAACCAAAGTTACGAAGTCATTAACTGATTTTGTGCTAATTGGACTGCAATTTGATGAGATGGTTTACACATTAATTGTTGGACGGTGGTATTTAAGGACTCGAGTCTTATATTTTAATGCCTAAATTTGGTATCATTACAACTTGATTGAAGTGAAAAATTTATTGATAAGGTATGAGGAATTGCCTACTACTTGTTACATGCAACCTTATTAGTGTTAGAATTAAAATCATAGATAAATTGAAGCTAAAAGAAAGCCTTTGATTAAGAAGGTAAGTATCTCTAATGGCACTTTTTATCTCCTTTTTGTCGTTGCAAGTATTATAAGATTTTTTGCCCTTTGAGTGCATATTTTTAAGGTATTGAATATTGATCATTGGGTTGGGTGATATTCTATGAAATCATCTAATCCAAAGGTTCTGATTTTGACTCGACTTGTCCTTTTGGTTGGTCTAACTCTTTCTTACGCTCTTAATCTTGTTGAAATTCCATATCTTTCAACTGGATTGTTGGCTACCTTCCTTTTTGTTCTAGTTTCTTGAAGAAAAAGAAACCAAAGAGTCGTGAATAGCCTGGAGTCTAAACGTTATTTATGGGAGTGACGCAAACGTTATTTACGGAAGTGACGCAAATTGTCTACCCGAAAAAGCTGTATTTTAGCTTTTAAAAAAGCTGTTTCTACTGTAAAAGCACTTTTGAAGTTTTCAGCCAAACAACCATTTTTTCCTTAAAATGGTTTCTGTGGTAGAAAAAAGTGCTTTTGAAACTTCCAAAAGCCGAACCAAACAGGCACTTAGTGCTTATTTGGATGAGCTTATATCAGTAAAATTTTTATCAGTAGAGCTTTTCTGAGAAGAATTTTTTAAAAAAAGTCAGTTAACTGTTTGGTTGTTAATTAAAAAACAACTTTTTTAAAAGAGCTTCATCCAATAGATTATTTGTCAACATAAAAATAAAAAACACTTCTATTAATTTTATCTATATTTTATTTTATAATAAAATTATTAATGCCATTCGGCGCATTCCAAAACCATCTCCAACTCGCACTTACTTGGCAGTTTCAATTTTCTTTCTTATTAAACAAAAATAAAAACAAATTCCACGCGGCCCAAACCCGACATAAATGTACATGTGATGAGCCCCACGTTCCCAAGTTGAGTTCAATTCATTCCTTTAAGATTCGGAACGGAATACCAACCGCTGGCAATGTGTCTTAAATGTGGACCCCACCAACGAAGCACATCCCTACGATCATCTAATCCAACGGCGAATGCGCCATGTGTACAGTAAAACTTACGTACAACATAGTATAGAGCACATGATAAGCCATCTCTCCTGCTTAACCGCGTAAACAGAATTCTTTTACTTTCCGTTTTCTTACACTTAACATTCCAGTCAAACTGGTCAAGTTTCAGATCTCCGTTACCTCTCGTCGGAGAAGTGAACTGAATGCCGTTTTCTTCGGAGAGTGGAGTCAGAGGAGTCGCCGCGGCTGATTTGTTGATCAGCTGATTGATGCTCTACAAGTCTCCAAGCTTTCGTTTTTGGTTGCAGTGAAAATCTCTCGCATGGACTCCATCTCTGGTGGCTCAGTGCACTTGTCGCATTTCCTTGTCGCGTTTTACTTCGCTTTCGGTTTCGTTGCTGCAAGGTTTTTACTGGACCGATTCATCTTCAGAGTATGGTCGCTGTTTCTTTAATGCTATTGTTTTTGCAGAGTTTTGAATTAACTGTTGCGTGCAGTGAGTTATTTGGGTGAGTGAAGGGAGTGTTGTTTCAGTTGAAAGTGTGTAGCTAATTAACTGGAATGGGAATGGGAGTGGAGCTGGAGGGATAAGGCTTGACGTTGAATCTCTGTTTCTGTTTGACTTTTGAATTATGAGATGAAATTTCCTTTAGTTAAAACGTTATGCATTTTGTTGTTTTTGTGATTGTCAGAATTTGTTTATGTGATTAATTGTTTATGGAACCTGTTGCTAATTGGATAACTGTTTTCTTTTTAACTTTTATTTCTTTAGTTTAGGCCTTTTGAGGTCGGAGACAGAGAGGTGTTGAAGTTTTGGCCTGAGCTTTTGTTTTAATCAACTGTTAGCATGAATCTTTCTGGAATGGGAAGTTCAAATAGAAATGATAACAAAAAACCCATTTTTGCTTAATTTGAATTTCTTTATTTTCTTATTTTAAAGCCAAAGGACTGTTGCTTTTTGACTACTTAAAAACTGATTAATATATGAGATTGGACTATTCTGCAACTGTCTTGTTTCATTGTTTGGTAATAGATTGTGTGCGCGCGCGTGTCTATATATATATATATATATACCACTTCCTCTTTTATTGAAATGTTTGTGATAAACCTCACACTTGTTCAGAGGCTAGCAATATGGTTTTCAAACAGTAAAGCCATTAAGTCACGGATTGACGAGACATCAAAAGCAACCATTGGAAAATGCTCAGAATCAATGTGGAAGCTAGTGTACTATGGCACTGTAGAAGCTTGGATTTTAAACATCACCTACAATGAACCATGGTTCAAAGATATTGGAGAATACTTCAAAGGATGGCCAGAGCAAGAACTGAAGTGAGTATTTCATATAGTACAATATGTATATTTAGAACGTATAGTTGTTTGTTCTATAATTATTATCATGACAACAGTAGATACATTTTCCTAGATAAGTTGGTATAGAAGGCTGTTCTATTATCTATATATACTTCAGAAAAGGCTTCTCTGGGATCTTATTTACTTTGTACTGACGTGAATCACATTTGCATTTTCAGGCTACCTTTAAAGCTCTTCTATATGTGCCAATGTGGTTTTTACACTTACAGTATTGCTGCTCTCCTTACATGGGAAACGAGAAGGAAGGATTTTTCAGTGATGATGTCTCATCATGTCATAACAGTTATCCTGATCAGTTACTCATATATTGCACGGTAAACCTCAACTGTGATGCAGTCCTCTGATTCTTAGGGTCATTGCAGGAATATAGTCATTCTTTTCCTCAACTTCTTTACATGAGTCAAGATCTTTGTCATGTTTTCATCACTCAAGAGTCGAATGTTGTTTCTTCTATATGTTCTCATCCTTCTTGAAGATACTTTTAGATGGGGTGAAACTTTTAGCTCTGCGTTAAAGCTGTTGTGTGTGTTCTTTCGCTGAGATATGCAAAGGTGAATCCTTTAAGTTTTATGTGTTTTGCATGCTCTTTATATCTACTTTCTTATTCACTTACACTTGCAAGTTACTAAAAAGATCTAATTCTAGCAATTACTTTTGCCAATTTTGCAATAATTAACTTTTCCCTTGGATAGGAGTTTATTACTAAGTCGTCTGTTCAGTTATTGTGAGATGAACATATTTTATGTCCACATCAAGGACTTTCCCTTTGAAGTGTTCTATATTTTGTGCTTTTGTGCTTTCATCTGATCATTCTATATAATAAAATATATTGTTCATTTTAAATAAGGCCTTTGCTGGTTAAGAGGAAGGAACCTTTGAATATTTACTGATTGGGAAGCATCAAAAGACACTAAAATTTAATGCGAGAGGCTGTTGAAATTCATGGCATGCAAATGACGTTAAACATCCAAGTGGAACAAACAACTCCCTGGAAATTACGTGAGCATCAGCCTACTAAGAAACTTGACTTTGTCTTCATCTCAAATGTGAATTGGTATGCTAGGATCACAAATAAAGCCACATTTGTAATGTAAGAATTATCAGACAAGAAACAAACATCCCCAAAATATATGATGTCTGTAAAGTTGCATTTAGTTATCCTCAGTTGTAAGGGACAGTTCTCTGTCTCCACAACAATGGCTTGCTCTTGCAGCTGAGCTCAATCATGCCATCCATAATCATTTGCTAGATATTGCTTCTTCTCTTTCTTTTTCCTTCAAGACATTAAATATTTCTACAGTTTGTAGACCACCATATTTAGATTGAGATGGAAAAACATCTCTGAGAAGTCTCGTCAAAATAGGAATCTTGAGAACTCTTCAATCTTGCCCTAAGCTCCCTTACATGATAGAGTAGCCTTTAAGAATTACAGAGTGACATTACAACTCTCGTGGATGTATATTTGTTTCCAATTGCAGATTTTTCCGGATAGGGTCCATTGTACTTGCCTTGCATGATGCAAGTGATGTGTTCCTAGAAGCTGCTAAAGTTTTTAAATATTCTGGGAATGAGCTTGGAGCAAGCATGTGCTTTGGATTGTTTGCCATCTCATGGATAATATTGCGACTAATATTTTTCCCATTTTGGGTTATAAAATCTTCAAGGTTTGTTTTCAATACATCACTTAATCTTTTTGTGTTTGGCTTATGATGGCTTTGGTTAACTTATGCTCACATGTGGCTGGCTTTTCAGTATTGATTCTTTGGACGTCTTGGATTTAAGAAAGATGTATGATAGATCAGTGTACTACGTCTTTAATACAATGCTGCTGATGTTGCTTGTGTTCCACATTTACTGGTGGGTTCTCATCTGCTCAATGATAATGAGACAACTGAGAAATAGAGGACAAGTGGGAGAAGATATAAGATCTGGTATGTTTCAATTGCTTGTTAAAAAAATTGCACAATTTACAACTACTGGACGTAGTAGCCTTGTGAGCCTAAGGTCATCTGTAGGGGGAAAGTGATATTGTATTTCTTACTTTCCTCATGTGTTAAGTCACTGGACTTTGATGGCTATACCTAGTTATTCCCCTTCTACCATCAAGAATGTGCATTACTTGTCTTCTTGTTCTTGGTCCTTTATTTCCTACCTTTATCTGCGAAGCATCTGGCAGTCCTTGAACAATCTTGAACTCCATCTCACGGAACTATCGGATGATGGATCACGGATAGTAGCATTACTTTTTGTCTCATCACATTGCCTTTATTATCTTAATTTGCATCCCATTTTATTGCAATTCTTAATTTATTTTAGTATATTTCTACTGCAGATTCTGAAGATGATGATTAGATGGAAGGTTTGGTTTCAACCTTTCTATTTTCATTGGTGGCTTTCAGGCTATGGAATGACTTGTAGGTTTTCACCCTAATTTGTTGGCTATTACCTGTCAGCTGAATTTTGATGCGATTGTTATTTTTTGCTCAATTTTTTGTAGTATAGATATAAAGAGGGAGCATAATCTTTTGCCAGTCCTTTTTGATGTACAAATAGTACAAGGTCCTTGTAAAATTACTTAGTTGAGAGATTCGTCCAGAAACACTAATCGGAATGACTTGAAAATGGTGAATGTGTGAAATGGATTCTATAGAACCGTCTTTTATCTTGACCTGATAGCAACTACAAGATTTTTAGACTCGTTTTGGTTCAAGTTAAATTGGGTGCAATTGTTGAATGTAATAAGATTCACCCGTTATTAACTCAGTTTGAGACGACACCTTCTTGTCTCAATTTGTAGATTTTTGTCCAACCTTTTAGGAGTTATTCTAACTGCAGTATGCTTCAGCCTTTGTTACGTATAAAATGTTAATACCCGGTAACCATTTGGGGAACAACGAAATGAATTTGAGTTAGTTGTGTATCTCTCTCTCTAAGTTCTCTGCCTTCTCTCTTCCTCTCGGTGTTTGTCTCTTCTTCTCTCTGCTCCTTTTGGATTCTTCCCTCTCGCCTGTTCTTCATTTCTCTCTTATTGAAAATTAACCATAACAGCCTTTCTTATGCCTTGATTACGGTTGCATGAGACTCTATGGAACGAGAAAATTCAGATGGCTAAGAATTCTTCTAATCATTCAAATTAATGACCATCAGGATCACGAGAGCAATGGATCGGACGATGTCTACTACCTTTCGCTGTTATGAAATGAATTACTGACTCCTAGCCTAATGGGATTGACTTACTCCGTAAGCATAATATTGAAAAGAAAGCCTTGTGTTGGGTCATAAACTGGGTAGTAACTTGACCGCCTTGCTTCTTGTCAGATTTTGGGCATCAGTAATTCCCAGAGTGGTCGAGTGCCAAGTTGCATACAAGTGAAACTTGAGCCAAATGCATTGCATTAGCGAACGAATTGAGATATGTTCCCTGTGAATGTGGAGTAATGTTGTAAACCAGTTTTGGACAAGTTTATTTTCTTGGAAGACTCATTACAGATAACTTTGTCAATGCTACTAAACTTCATCAGCATCTAAAGAAGTGTAGGGTAGGCAAAAATGAAGGCATGATTTAAAGCTTGACAATTTCTAAAGTATATGACCATATTGAATGGTCTTTTCTACCAAAAGTAATGCAAAAT
>JANKOD010000001.1:2852324-2863829 GCA_026284645.1 Erythroxylum acuminatum
ACATTTTATGCAATATTTATATCAATTTGCTTCTTCCTGCTTAAAAATACGAAAGAGTAGAGAAAGAGAAGCAGTTATCTGGTTTTGTGATAAGGGAGTTTTCTTTGTAACATACCGAATAACAGATTAAAATTTCTAAACTTGAGATGTATTTTCTGCGTAACTCATTTTGAAGAAGTAAAACAAGAGGATGGCAACAGAATTGGAAATGAAATCAGAATGGAATGTAATTCTTCTGAACCAGATTTTTATTTTTCAAGATTTTTAACAAACCAACCACCATCAAAGGTAACAGTAATCATTCCTCCATCTTAATCAACCATCATAATTATAATAATTATATCTATTCTCATTATTCACTACCAAGCGCCCTCTAACTTTTTAATGCATAGGCTTTTGTTATTACTTGAAACGTTTAATGTCTCAGTGGCAGGCTTAGGTTGATTCCTTTCACACTCTTACTTTGTTTTCACCTGCTGTCTTTTTTCCTGAATTAGATGCTTAAGAGTTGAAAGTTGAAAGTTGATAATGACACCATTAACAAAAGCATGCTCTCACAGGGGATTCACCTACCAATGCTGCTTGAGCTTCTAGATTCAGAATGTTAATGAAATACAATCCTCATCATGTATGCTCAGGATTCAGAACAAGAAAATGTTCTTATGAAATGATCCTGTCAGAATCTTTCTTTTTACTTTTTATATTATTGAGAGATGTGTGGGTACAAATTCTAAATTTTACACTATTTTTTACGTAGATTATACCAAACTTCAATTTTCACGAGGATTTCATAGACATTCTGAATCTAGAAGTTAAAACGGCATTGGTAGGCAAATCCCTTGCGAAAGCATGCTTTTGTTAATGGTGTCATTATCAAGTTTCAACTCCTAAGCATCTAATTCAGCAAAAAGACAGCATGAATACAAAAGTAAGATAGTGAAAGGAATCAGCCTAAGCGTGCCGGCGGAGACAAGATCTTCTGGCCAATTTTATGGTGTCTTATTCTATCGCACGAATCTCAGTCATTCATTTATGCGGGTCTCGACAGAATAAGATACTATAAAACTGAACAGAGAATCTGGACTCCTGCCGGTGTATATCATATAGACCTTAACAAATTTAATTAAACGTGAGTGGGTAAAGGTTAAAGTCATGGGATTTGGTTTTAAATGCAATTCATAAACAGACCCACTTACTTGAGAGATTTTCATCATGGACTTAACAAGGGAACATACTTGTAAGCCTTAACATCACACTGCAACTCAATTTTTTTTTTACGTTCATATTTAACAAACAACAGATTGTATTAGCTGTTAGCTAAAACAAAAACTGTGTTAATATTATCTACAACTTTTATTTATTTCCTCTAAATTTTAAGTTATTGATATCATCAACTTTTATTTTAATTTTAAATTGTACTTTTATGTATATTGGATGCTTAATTTTATATATTTGTGAAATCTAAAAAGAAAATTAAAAAAAAGAATTGATGGGTGGAATTTAAATATAAAATATTTGGTAGTATAGCAAGTGCCAACTGTAATTGAGTGATACAAAATGTGGAGAATCCACGTTGGAACACGATTCCCATGCACATTGTGACGTGTACACGTAGATCGAGTACGATGCTCTATTAGTTTCGATCATATGGTAAAATATTGTGACAACTTCATAGCCACGACGCATGGGAATCGTACGTGTTTCAGCCACACTCAATTACAGTTGGCATTTGCCACTACAAATTAACATACACGCATTAGTTGAAAACGCAGAATCTTATTTGACCTTTTTTATTAAGAAGACAGAACATATGTGAGCGCTGAACGTAAAGAATGATGTACTGTAGGGATGTGGTGAAGTCCAGTTGATTGGATACCAGACCATCTCTAAAAGGATTGATGCTGAGATCGAGCACTACTTCAACCAGAAGTTCTCCTACTTGCAGCATCCAAACTTTATTGTGTTCTATCGCCATCCATTAGCTAGAGCTTAATTAATTCTTTAAATAACCAATACAACTGAGGAACCAAGTTGACGTGCTGTGCATGCATTATACGCCTTTGAAAGGCCTACGTTTCGACGGTCCATAAAATGGCAGGTCACGTCAGGGAATCATATTCCCACCAAACGATTGTTGAACTCTCCCCTCCATGTCCAACCTATATAAGCCGCTCTCACCAGCCGGTTTTGTTCAACCAAAGACATTTGTTTATTATCATCTATTCGGTACAATCACCTGCTAAACTATGGACCGTTGGCAGTTTTTGAGACGAGGAAGAACATTGAAGATAATCTCGTCTGATCTTCACCAATCCCATGTTGATTCAGACAAAAACTCATCTGGGGTTGTAGTGGATGTGAAGTCCACAGGAGAATGGAAATCCATCATGGAAGCCTCGAAAGAGAAGAAGCAGCTGGTAACGTCTGTTCTTCATTCGTACCAGCCAAGTGTGATTTTCATGGTTCTGACTTTTCTATGTTTTTTTTCCTTTTTCCTAATGCTGAAGTTGGTTATTGAATTCACGGCCACCTGGTGCGGACCTTGCAAATTGATGGAACAAACTCTCCAAGAGTTTGCTGCTATGTACACAAACGTTGACTTTATCAAGATGGATGTTGATCAGTTGGCGGTAACAGTCCTCTTTCAGTTGCCAGACCTTGGTTTATACCTTTTTATCTTTTGTTTACCATAAGATAATGAATTATCTGTCATCTAATCTGATACAGGGGGTTGCTCGCCAATTCAAAGTGATGGTAATGCCAACATTTGCTCTGGTCAAGAAAGGAGAAGAAGTTGCCAGGGTAACAGGTGTCAGAAAGAGTGAATTACAGGATATGATCGACCAATATAGACATGACTAGCTGCAACGTTCAGATGCCAAATCACCCCAAGGAGATCAAGCACCAGAAAAGAATAAATCCCCGGAAAATGAAGCTCCCTGCTTCTACTTTTGTCTTTTACTATTGGCTCTATTTTTCCTTATCATAATTTATTAGCTTTAATTTATCAGATGAGTCTGATCAATAAGCGGAGTGCTGTTCAGCCTCTGCTCATAGGAATTTCACAATATAATAAGAATATTAGCAGTTGTTCCAGGGACTTATGAAAATTTTACCAAAGGATGAAAAGGGAATACTGATGAAATTAAGACAAATATATCAGGACGGCATTAACATCATTTATCACTACATGAGAGGTCATATTGTGTAGGTCTCATCAATACATGATCTCCTTCCAGAGATACTTGAGCAGTAGTCAAAGCTGAATTTCACAAAATAAAATGCAAGGAAGTAGTTGCAGTGGACCATTGTCAACCACAAACTTTGAATTCATCAATCTAATCGAACAACACATGTTAAAAGAATAAAAACGAAGATGAAATAAATGCCAAGAAAAACTTATGTGGGAAAACATTAATAAGGTCTTGACAATTTCTAAATAAAAGCAAAACAGTAATTACTAACCAAATCTTTATAAAATCAGCCAAGTCATTGCAGATTGTTGTTTCCGAAAATCTCAATATAAAGGTTAGTCTCCCCTTCAAACTCGAGCCAACGGACTAAAACCACATCTCTGGTGTAATAATTCCGATCAGATAGCAGGACCATTTGGCAATGACATGAATTAATCAAGCATGGCATAATTTTTCAATATCAATTATACTACCATCAATTTTCCTTCCTACTATGCACAATATTCCTGTAAAGCTGGAAAACATATTGTATGTACATTCAACAACTTACATGGGTACAATTGATGTTAATGAGCGAATTGAACCCCAGCCCTGAGAAGTTTCTATATATTGACTCCACCTAGCACCCTCTTCAGATCAGATTTCTGTTCAGACGAGAGTTTAGACGGAAATTTGATATCAAATTTAATCTTAAGGTTCCCTCGCTTGTTTGGTTCCTTGGAGATAGGCATTCCTTCATTCGAGATAATGATCTCATGACCTGGTTTGATAATATCTGTTACTGGTATTTTAAGATTTCTCCCATCCAATGTCGTCAATTCAACTGTCTTTCCTATGAGAGCATCCAGCAAAGAGACTCTTTTATGAAACACCAAGTCATTTCCATCCCTCTTGAAAGTGGCATGGGGCTTCTCATCCACTACAAAAATAAGATCAGCAGGAGGAACGCCAGGTTCTTGGTTGCCTTTTTCAGGAAATGTAATCTTTGTGCCCTTCTTCCAGCCAGGTTTGATATCTATTTTCAGGATTTCCTCAATAGTCTTTGGCTTACTGCATCGAAGTTATGTTTATATGAAACACATAAGAACAAAAGAAGCCTGACCAAATAAATGAAGTGCCAACTAGTACAGCAAGGAAATCAGCACCTGATATGACCAAAACATTCTACAATTCCAAGAAGAATAATCTCTTTGGAAAAAGATTTCTCACTACGTGGCAAAACCTAAAATAAATGTTTCAATCATGTGCAGCACAACATGCGTTAGTTGATCACATGAAACCAAACCAGGTGCCAGCATTGAGTCTTGTAGACAGGGCTAAAAACCAGTAATGAACTCCTTAGCAGTTCCAATCAGTTTCAACGTGGATCATCAATGAGAGTTTGCCAATATAAACACTAGTAACAAGAGTTTCCTTTTCAAACGACAACTCCGGAAAATACACAGGAATTACCATATCGTAGTCTGACACATGCAATTAATTTCTAGCAACACCAATAGGAAAACAACTTGAGAATGTAAGTAAATTGGTCTGACAGATGAACGGTATAGCACTCGATCAAACAGAAGTTGAGCTCCCATGTCCACCAACTAGCTGGGAGCAAAGAAGCTGCATTGAAAAGACTAAAGACAAACGAGCCTTTAATGCCCTGGACTGGACCACAATCACACAACAGAGTTTTCCGATAACAATTCTAACAATTATTTTTCTGACATATACCCGCATGGTTAAGGCCACCTGATCCACCGCTCAAAAATACCTCCTGCATACGGTAAGAAAAGATTCCATAATAGCAACATAAATTATATAATGGTCCCTCTCAATCGCAATATCTAATCCCATCTGCGAAACAAAATTGCTTTTGAATTTCCAGCATTCATCATCACTACGAGTCCCCGGTAAAACTACCATAACCTGAAAATCTTAGACAACAAACATAACACCAAAAATAGACCAATAAAAGAAGAAAGCTTTCAACAAACTAACCCAAATTCATCAGGTACAGAACGCGATATCTTCATCTTCCGTTTAGTCCCTTTGTAAAGCTCCTCCAGAGTACAAGGCAACTTGCTCTCAACCGCCGGCGGTTTCTTATTACGCCCTTGATCTTCCGCATCCCCACTCACATTTCTCTTACCCCGACTTTTTCCACTCCCACCGTTCCCACCACCGCGTGATCCACCAAAAGCCTCCGCGAAAATGTCCTCAGCCTCTCGGCGATTGAACCGAAACTTGGAAGTATTGGAACTTCTATCCTGACAATTGGGACTACCGGAATTAGCTCTCGGGGACGAGAACTCATACGCACCGATCCCTTCTTCGCCGTACGCGTCGTAGATCTGCCTTTTCTGGTTATCGCTGAGAACGTCGTAAGCTTGGGAGATCTGCTTGAACTTGGCTTCAGCTTCCTTTTTGTTAACTGGGTTTTTATCGGGATGCCATTTCATTGCCAGCCTCTTGTACGCTTTCTTGAGCTCCTCCTCCGTCGCGTTTCGGCTCACTTTCAACAAGTTATAGTAATCAACGCCCATTCTCTTTTTTGTTCTCTCGGGAATCAAACTTTTGATGAAAAAGAGAAACTTGGCACCAAAATGGGAGTTTTATAAAAGCTGTGGACTGCGTAGGTGGTGTGTTCCACAACAATTCTCCGTCGGCAATTTGTGGTGGTTCTCTGTTATCTCATATATATCTATGTAAATGCGAGTAGTATGTGAAGAGAGAAGAGATAAGCGGCAAGTCGGCCGTTGTCAAAGGATCGAAGCGAGTGTGAGTGACACCGCATTCGAGTTTGCGATATTTTAATTGGGTAATGATTAAGTAACAGCTGTGACCCGAGGGAGACCCATCAAATCAGTGATTGACACGCAGGCTAAGAAAACGGACTTCCGTAATTTATATATTTATTAATAATTTAAAATTTAATTTACGATTTATTTTAATAAATTTTATTATTAAAAGTTGATATTTTTAAAATGTAGGTGTGAGATTTTCCAATACGTAAGTTTAAACTGTAACAAAACGTGGAGGGAAGTAATTAAGTATTAAAAATTGGCCAACGAATCTTCGAATTACGCAAAACGACACTGTTTATTGGTCCAACCGCCCCCTCTGCTCCCTTCGTGCCAAAAGATAAAACGTGATTAGGACATCATCATCATCATGAACCCCCAACAGTACATAATCATTTGGTGTTTGCATGTAAATGTTACCACCTAAATTTGGGGGTTTATATTTTTTGTTCAATATTACGGTGTCTTATTGTGTTCAATAAATTTCAGTCATTTATTTATGTGGGGTTCGCATGAGACCTGCATAAGCCTCGCAAAATAAATGACTGAAATTTTATGAGACAGAATAAGACAGAATAAAACTAGACAAAAGAATTGGTTTCCAAATTTGGTTGCCCAAAGGTGATTCTGACAGACTTCAACTTCAAGTTTCATAAGTACTTTAGAGCTTATTCACAAGTCTTGGGAAATGCTCGTGTTGAACATCTTGTCATTGTCATTATTAACATAAATAATCAATAATTTAGATTTCCTTAATAATTTTATTTAAAATTACTGTCCAAATTTTCATGCATAGTTGTCATCTTAACTATAGAATCTAATTTCAACGTCAAGTTGGAAGATTTCACTTTATCTGAAGAAAATGAGCCATATATTGTTTTAAATTGAGCCTATTCGGATTTTCCAAATTGAGAAGAGCTAGATGCATGTAATAAAAGACAATCCAGTAAAGAACTGGAGAAAGAGTTTCAAGTTTCAACTGTATGAAGCTTCTGGAATCTTGCACAAGACTTAGAAACTCGAGGCCATACCCAATTCTCTTAGAGAGATGCTTACGTCATTTACATGCAAATCTACTGTTGGATCTAGTAGATCGAATTGGCATTCGTTTCTTTCCTTCGTGTATAGTTTAAAAAATTATATTTAATTTAATAAATTTAATTAAATTTAAAAATATATAAATTTTAGATAAAATATATATATTTAATATAGTGATAAAAATATAATTACATTAATATTTATACGGGAACACGAAAACATGAAAGAAAAAATTTTAATTAAAAATTAGAATACTAAAAATTACAGGGTATATAGCAAAGGTACTTGGAGTTGGAAGCATAGGCGTAGTGGTAGCAGCGAGTGGCGACGATGATTGAGAATGACATATGAACAATATAATCTTATTGGATTTGTTATAAATAAATACATCACAGGCACAGCAAACCACTTTGCAATTATTTGCTTTCGTAATATGTCACGTGTTTATATTTTACATTGATGATTTTTTTTTGAAGGGAGAAAAAATCTATTAGAGTAATCTAAGGAAACAGATTTTCGATATCTACTCTAACAAAAGTATATGACACTCAACAAGTGGACGATCAAAAAAAGTGAATCCTAATGCAAAATTCTAAGCATAACTCGCTAACTAATCTGCACAACAATTATATTGATGATTCTAGTTAGAGAATCAAGTGAAATCAGGCCACTTAAATTACCAAATGTTTGGTTAAATTCGTCCAAACAAAATTGAATTTAAATTGGAGAGTAGGATTCGGTTGACGAAAATTATTTTTTTTTCTCTTATCAAATGAAGTTTGTAAGGATTAATTAATAAAATTATTATTCCACAACTTTCAAGTTTCTATTATTTACCTACTTGGTATATAATTCTCACTAATATTTTAATATAAAATGACAATATATATTTTAAGGAATATAAATAAATTTAGGTTTTTTTCCTAATTAGATTCTTGTTTATTATTTAAGTTTAAGTTCTTTCTTAATTAAGCTCTTCTTTATTTTTAAATTTCTTCTTAACATTTTTATATATAAATATGTTCGTCTCATTCTCTGTTAGTTTCTATTTGGTACCAGAGCTAGCCTTTGTAAGGTGATTTCGATTTCTAGGCAGAGTCAGTTAGTATTGCTCTTCTTCAGCATATTTCACTACCTAAACTTGACACAGCTATTCGAGTGATACTTTATGAGGAAACTCAACTTCATACTCTCTGTGTGTTGAGCAATCTCTTCCTTCTACAGATATGGTTCTTATTGCTCCAATTACTTCAACCACCTTTACTTCTTCGAAGGAATTTTTCAAGCAGTGTAAAAAATTTAGTCACTATATATATATTTCTACTTGTCCTAAATTTAATGATAAGAACTAGAATTCTTGCTGGGCTCCGTTCCCGGAGCCCAACTATCCAAAACGGAGTTGAAAACGAAGACCGTTGGGCCCGAGTCCCGACCCCCAAGGTTAAACCCGGGATGACAGAATTTGTGTTAAGCAAGGAACCACGCTCAAGTATGACGCTTATTTTGTCAATAGTTGGATTCCGAAAACGGGGTCCAACAATTCTGGCCAAAGTAATCTAATTGATCCTTATGTATTTTTATTGTTACTATAACCACTATGGATTATATTTTTAAGGATACTTTTCCTTATTTTTTCCTTTCAAGAAATCTAAGCTATTCTTTAATTGATACAACCTAATTTTGGTATTGCTACTTTCCTGTCTTGTTTGTCACTCCAAGTAAATCTACTTTTTCCTTCTTTAATTTTGCCTATTGTAATCATATGACTTATGATCTAAGTTATTTAGTTATGTTTCTACACCCTCTCATTGACCAATTGTTTGCATTGTTGATCATTATATTTTTCCATTTAATACGTAGGCAATATTTCTTAATCTTACTTATCATTATTCAATGTTACGTAGGCTCTTCTTACTTTTTCCATCTTCATTCACATGAATACATCAAATTAGAATCTCAAGTCTGATTATGTTATTTCTATGGGTATGGCATTAAATAAAAGGGTTATCGATGTTGATCTATTCTTTCTCAACATCTTTGTATTTCCTATCATGGCAACTTTTAGGAACATAAGATGTCAATAAGATGTTTTATTTTAATTTAAGTATTTCTTATTTTGTGTTCTTTTATTTCATGAGTAATCAATATTGATTGATCTGAAAAATTAATTTGATATTAATTATTTTACAGCTATCCGTGAATTCAGTAATCCGTAACTACATAAATGATTAGTACAAGTAGTAAATAGGTTATTTATGAATTTGCATATTTAGCTTATGAGAAAAAATTATGGTTAATTACAAAAAAATCCAAATTTTTTTCTAATTTTGTAATTGTAGCTCAAACTTTTAAATGTGACAATAAAATACTCAAACTTTTAATTTTTTGAGAAATTAATCTAACATTAATCTTTCCATTAACATTATTAATGTGACAAGCTATGTCACCTAGTATCTTTTCCATGTGGATGACACATGGACTTTAATTTCTACGTCATCAAATTGTAAATTTTAAATAAAAATAAATTATAAAAATTTCTATTTTTCTCTTCTTTCTCACTCGAAACTTCTTGCTATCATTCTTCTAGTTTTATTCTTCATTTTCTCTCAAAAGTTAAAAACCATAATTTGATAACGTGAAAATTAATTCACGTGGCAAAGATACTAGGTGACATAGCATGTCACATTAGCAACATTAACGGGAAGACTAACATTAGACTATTTTTATTAAAAAAAATAAGTTTGAGCATTTGATGACTACTTTTAAAAGTTTTGACTAGAATTGTAAAATTTAGTAAATTTGAATTTTTTGTAATTAACCCAAAAAATAAATTTGATAGATATAACTATCTTAATTATTTAATTTAAGGTTTAGTCTTTTTCATTAAACTTATTGCTATTATTTAATTAATATGAAATGTTATCATATCCAATCAATTTATAGTCAGTATGGGTTTAAATGCTGGGTTTGAACAAATTCATTTTAAAAAAATTGAGACTTATTATGGCTATCATATTATGTTTCTTACTAATTGCTCAAATTGTGAAAATTACTATTTTTAGACTAACGATCAAAGTTATAATTGGATGAGATCCTTCCTTTGAATTGGGGTTAAGCGAATTTCTCACTTAAATACTTAGTTGATTTATTTTGATTTCTTGTTAAATTTAGTTTATTAGTTAATTAATTATAAACCTCCATTTTGTTTTTTCAATTGAAATTAATAAACTAGTTTCTAATTCTTTGGAGATTTGACCTAGTTTCGTAACTATTAGAAGAGTTTAGCGAATCAAAATTAATTTTGAGGGCTTTGAAAACCGTTTAGTTGGTCATTTATTTGATCATGTTTCTCTCCAATTACCATCCAGAGTTGTTGCTATCTCCTTTTCCAATATTCGGCACTTATGTCTTGGTCATGTTTTCTCTTACAAGTTACAACTTTTGATTTCTAACATACATCTAGGATTTGTTAAACAGAATCAATTTGATTTAGTTTCATGTCTACTTTCAAAATATCATGTTTTGCCATTTAATATTAGTGACTCTATTTCTTCTACACCATTTGATCTTATTCATTATGATATTTAGAGTCCTGCTCCTAATATTACCATGGTGGTTCTTAATATTTTGTTATCTTTATTGATGACTATTCTAAGTAAAAGTGAATTTACCTTATAAAAAATCATTTAAAGTTGTCTTTAGTTTCTATTCAATTTACTAATATGATTAAAACTCAATTTTCTTGCACTATCAATTTTTTCCATATAAAAAATGATATGGAATATCAAGGCACTACTCTTTGTCAAATTTTTACTTCTCATGGCATTAATGTTCAACATTCTTTTCTTGGTATCTCTCAACAGAATGGTCATGCAAAATATAAACACAAACAAAATTTGGAATTTGTTCGATATCTCCTTGTGTCATCTTTTTTGTCCTAATTCTTTTTAAGATGAAGTTGCTCTTAGAAAAATTTATACAATTAATCGTATCCTTTCTCCTATGATTAATAATATTTCCCTTATTAATGTCTCCATATTTATTATCCTAATTTTCACAATCTTCAAGTTTTTGAATCTTCTTGCTTTTTATCATCTTCAATCACATGAATACATCAAATTAGAATCTCAACTCTGATTGTATTATTTCCTAGAATATGACATTGAATGTGAGGGTTATTATTTGTCTTAGCTTCTTGTATATCTTGTCATATCACTTTTTGGGAACATAAGATGTTTTCTTCATTATCTACCTTTAAATTCATTCCATCTCTTGCCTTTCTTGTTGATCCTCCTATTACTTTATTTTCTGATAATTCTCCTATAGGTCCAAATTGCTCAAAAAGTTCTGATCCACCTCATCCCACACCTCATGATCTTCCTCCTATAGATCCTCAACCTTCTTCATCTACTGCTCAGACTTCTTATGATCCCCCATTACACCATTCTTCTCGTGAAGTCAACCCAAAGTCACTCTTGGTGATT
>JANKOD010000001.1:2895532-2907126 GCA_026284645.1 Erythroxylum acuminatum
AATTATTATTAAGAATAAAATATTTATTATTATTTTAAAAACTTTGAAAAAAATGGGGGAAGGATAGGTAAGAGGGAGGGAGGAAATTTTTGAAAATTTTGCAAAAAAGTCTCCCAATTTTTAAAATTTTTTGATACCGACCGGTATTTAACCGGTATTTTAAATACCGGCTGGTACAGCCAAAATTGGCCGGTACCGGTCAGTATTTTTGGCCAATATTACAGATAAAATCCGGGTACCATTTTTCAGCTGGTACCGGCTGGTACGGAAGGGATTTCATTACATTGCGAGGAACCCATCAGCATCAACTTCTATTATTCGGTAAATATTTCAACCATCCTTCGATTCTCGACAAAAAGTGCAACCTTCACTTAATAATGCCTTTTCAGAGCAGTAAAAGAAAGGGAGTAAAAAACAAGAAAAAAATCAAAAGGAAAACTTATTTACTGTTTTAATACGCAAGGAAAAGAAAATGAAACGTTCCCAAAATTATGTCACGAGCAATTTTTCAAAATTTTTAAAGTTTGATTTTTTAATATTTTAACAGGGATAAATATTTTTCTGAATTATAATGATCTAATTAATGATTGTTTTATTTCTTCCCCGTCTAAATAGTTTAGTGCATTATTTATTGGATTATATATTTATATTCCATTTTTAATTCTTCTAAATTTAAGTAGTTATTATATGTAATTTTTCTCCAAACCATTTTTACGTGTTCATCTAAAAAATGGATAGAAATTTTTAATTTAGAAGTTATTTTCTTAAATTCCTTATGCATATAAATTATTAGTCCCTTGTAAATTTATCTTAGCTATCGCTATGATTAGGTAGCTTATGATTTTAGGGAACAAGATCTTCTGTCCAGTTTTATGGTGTTTTATTGGGTCCAATAAATCTCAGCCATTTATTTCTGCAGGTTCGCGTGGGCTTCACATAAATAAACGTGAAGCTCTCACAAATAAATGGTTAAGATTTATTGGACACAATAATACATCATAAAAACTGAACAGAAGATCTGTACTCCGATTTTAGTTATGGAAACAACTGGAGCTTAACGTAAGTTCATGGTATTGTAATCAATCCGCATGACTTTGCCCACTAGTTATCCAATGGCTCTTAAAGTGCTTTTGTGATAATATTGTAGGGGCATTCCCGGGAGCCTCACTTATGTGACCACAGCCTTTGGTTCAACATCTGAGGTAGAAAACGTTGGACTCCATGGTTGAACTATTAGATAAGCTCCCCTCATCAGCCATGGTACCCCCATAGCACATCGACATAATCACTAGAGAGTTCAAATTTGACAAAAAAAAATAATGATTTTGCAGATCAACCACCTTATACTTTCCTCTCGGCTTCCACAAGGCCTCAATGCGTGTTTGTAAACTGCGCAGACCCAAGAATTTTATTTCATCTAAATATTTTTATTTTATTTAAATTGATACCATAATATAATTTTTAATATAAGTCTATTGATTTTTATTTTATTTATGATAGTCCATTATCAATTATTACAAAAATTTTATATATAATAAGTATAATATTTTGCAACAAAATTAGTTTTATAATATTAAATAGTATTTTAAATATGTATTATGATATACGAAGAGAGATTAAGTACTCCCTCTGTTTCAATATAAAAGTCGTCTTACAAAAATACACGTTTTTTAAGAAAATCAATAAAATGTCATATATACCCTTATTTACTCCCACAAAGTTACTCCTGCAAAATTAATAACACTGCCAGCTAGTGCTCTCTTTCTTACATCACACTGCCAGCTAGTGCTCTTAGGCAGTCCCTTCGTCTTACTCTCTTGTCAAAGCAGTTCCTCCCACCTTCATATGCGTCTTCATGGCCAAAAGGGTAAAGTCAAAAAGCATTTAAGATTCAACGTTAAAGTCTTTCTAGGAGGAACGTTAATGACTAATGAATAATTATACTATACCCTCGTAATATGCGTCTTCATGGCCAAAAGGGTCGTTTGTAATGACTAATGAGGCTCTAATTAATTTTTATTTAAAAACATTTTTTTAATTAAACTTCAATTTTTTAATAGGTAAGGGCAATTTCTTTTAATTATGTTTTAAATTCTTTAATTTTATTTAATCTTTAGTCGAATTTATAATGTTCTAATACTGGTTAAATTTTTTAAACTTCAATTTTTTAATCTTGCTTGTAGATTATGCTTGTAGATTATGTGTAGAGCTTTTATATTTAAATAAATAAATGAATGTTGTTGAGAACTGAAAGGTTTTGAAGCAAATAAATAGAAATATGATGAAGTGCATTGAAAAGGTAATTTGTAATAATTAGCATGTGAGAGAAATTGCATATTAAATTGCCTTGGACTTGTAATCTGTATAATTAAGATGAGAGAGAAATGAAAGGTTAATTTTGGAAGTAAAATTATAAACATGTATACAAAGTCAAGAATGACACTTATTTTGAATAATTAAAATATACCTAAAACGACTTTTATTATGAATCGGAGGGAGTATGTGTTAAATAATGATTCTTTTGTAGAGAAAATTAAAAACACTTGGATATAGCTAAATTTAAAATAATTTTGCATATTATGATATAGATTGTTTTGTTTTAAATTTTTTAATTTTTATAAAATCCATAAAACATAAAAATTAGTTACTTACACATTTATATTTATATTTATATGTAAATTTTAATTTTAATTTTCAAACAAAACTACAAAAATTCAAATCAAAATCTCTTACTTTTTTTTTACTTACATGTGACAATATAAGTTTTCAAAAAGTTATGATTGTCTTGCTTCAATTTTTTTAATAAATTTACTCCTAGCACTTCTCATAGAAAATTATTAAGAAATTAAATTAATTTGAATTACTTTTTAATAATATGTAGTTAGTAAAAAATATATAAATACTAATAATCATCTAATAATTAATATGAATGAAGAAATTTTATTACAACAATAGTCCTTACACACTACAAAGATACATAACAATGTTTTCATACTTTTTTCAATTGTCAAAATTCCAATGATATTTGAGATGTAAATAAAGAAATTCAAGAATCATTAAAAAAATTATGCATATGTTGAAAGCCTAAAAATAATTCAACCCACTTGGCCTATAAGTGAAAGGGGTTCAAATACTAGAAGTCCTAGAAGCCATTTGGCTAGACAATTCATGCATATAAGAATCAGTTAAGAAGCCTAGGATTCGAGAATTCTAGGCAGTTAGTACATAATTGAAATGTGCTTTAAAAAATAGTTTTAAGGAAATAGTTAACAAGAACATGGCCAATTAGGTTGGAAGTTAAGCAATTACAAGACCTCCACAATGTGGAAGTTAAGGAAATAGTGGTAGGTAGTTAGCTAAAATGTAGGGAAGTGAGAAGTTATAGCAAAAAAAATTGCTTTAGAAAGTTGAGGACTATAAATACACCAACACCAAGATGAGTCCAAAACCAAAATAATTACAGTACAACAAAAATCGCTCTTTAAAGAGATCACTCAATCTATTTCAAACACATTTTGTTATTTTCAGCTTTCTTTACTTCACGAATTCTCCTTATTTGTTATATCGAATTCTCTTATATAGTTTCTGATTTCCTTTGTAATAATCAATTACTTTCTTCATTTTAGATTTCATTTCAATATATTTTACCAATTTGGTAGCTTAACAATTTACTCTCTAAGTTATCTGAAGCCCACATATATTTTTTTATAAAAGTCAGGTACAAATTCTAGGAGAATCCCTACTTGACATGTCGTATTCCATATTAAAATCAAATAATTTGGCATGCTTGATGGGACTATGATACCAAAAACACATAATAGAAAAGAAATTGTTGTACCTCTATCTCTAGAGGAAGAAGTCCCTACATTTTTAAGGAATGAAGACTTTGTATCCCAGATTGTAGAAAATATTTAAAAGGTAGCCTTGCTTTCAGCTAACTTCCCTACAAGTGAGAACCCAATATCACCATAACCAAAAGACATTGTTTTCATAAAGGCAGTTTTAGATTCGAATTCTAATACAGCCTCCACAACCGATATAATCAAAATATTGACAGAGAAGGTTGACAAATTGTCTAATATTGACAAAGAAGGTTGACAAATTGTCTATCACTCTATTATAATTTGCTGGATACAATTCACCTACCTTAATAAAGTAAATCTCTAAAGGACTCGGGTATCATACTCTTAATGTAATGGAAGTTAGAGAATGTAGCCACCTTCCATCCATTTCTTCTATAGATGAAAGATATATCCCTCTATACAAGAGAGAAGATATCCCTATGAAGCCTCCTCACATGAATCTTGGTAATGACTGACATGCAGGCAAGCCTTGAATTTCCAACAGATAAGGATTGGTAGGGAGGTTGAAGCTTATAGACCACAATATGGTCTGAGAGGTAACATTGCAACTATAAAATGTCTTATTATTCACCCGCCACAATTGAGATTACAAGTTGATATGGAAGCAATCAGAGAAGCAATTTATGAATTATATGGGCCTGGTTTAAGACAACTTGGTTGTCCAAAATTCCATAAGCCTTATCTAGAATAGATTGATCAAGAGAATCCTTATCCTCATGGCTATATAATGCCCAAATTCAACTTATTTTATAATAAATATGGTCAATTCACCATCGAGCATATCGTTATATTCACCATACAATATGAAAAATTAGCCAATCATGAAAACTTCAACTAATTTAAACTTAAGTTGTTCCCAAATTCATTGGCAGGGGCCACTTTTTGTGGTATGCTTTGTTTCATACTCAGTTTTTTAGGACTAAGCCTAAAGTTAGCATAACTAAGTTGTCAAGGGTCACCTAGAAGAGCTGTAGTAATGTTGATATATTCATTACTCATTTTAGCTGATATATTCATCAGTCATTTTATCAAATATGTAAAATTAGCTCAAAATGGGTTGGTCATTGAACTGTAGAAGAAATTTGAAGGAATGGAATTTTTTTATTTCAAAGAGTTGGTAGCAAAAGTCACCGAATATGAAGAGCTCATTAGGGAAGAAGGTTACCGCAAGAAGATTTTACTAGGAATTTATACTACCAACATGAATTCTTACTATTCGGTAGTAGCCAAAGTCAACATCTTTAGAATTTTCATTTAGCCCTCATTGGAGCATAAATATGTAGAAGTTAAAAAGAAAATGCAAGCTCCATTGACCCAATTTTAATACACCTTTAATACTTCGAAAACATAGGAGATCTTTTATCAGTTATTGCAAGAAAAGTTTATTACATTAACCATAAAGCATAGAATTCTTATCAAAGATAGAACTAAAGGTAGAGACTATTACAAATATCACAATACTTGGAGCCACTTGACAAATTCATATTGGAGATTTAAGAATATAATCTAAGACTATATCAATAAAGGAATCTTTATGTTTGCTGAAGCTGACTAAATTATGTTGAAAGACGAAGACCTCATTCCAAAACAATTATCAGTGCCACTGAATTCGATTTGTACCTATTGTTAGACATCAAAAAGAAGTTGAAAATGTGGAAAATCATTAGCGTCAAAATCAAATTCAAGAAAAGGTTTTATTCCTAAATGTAATAGTCAACTAATAAGGCATAAGGAATTAACCCTATAAATATCACAATGGGAGGAAAGAATTCGCTAACTTTCTTCTTTGTTCTTGACACACATGCTAGCTACTAGGTCTTGTTAGGGAGAGATTGGATCCACTACAGTTATTACATTTCATCATCTTTCTATCAGCTTTTACTTTTATAGAAAGGAGATGAAGTAGAAATTAATTAGGTTGATTTGTAGTCATTCCGTACTAAAGCTGACAAGATGAAGGCAAAATTTTGTGAAGATCACATAAAGTCAGTGCAAATTTAAAAGTCATTTTGGTATAAGGAAGCTAAAGAAAAGATGAAAATATAGGCAAAAAAATTTGTGAAAATAACTACCGTCGTGCTTATTGATAGGCCAATGAAAGTTCCTATTATAGAAGAGCCTGATGAGTGAATTCTCACAAAAATAATGGGTAATAGCTGCACCTATTTAAACCAAATATTGACTATAACAAATCTTGGAGAATTCTGAAGATCTAAAAGGATATAAAAATGCCAAGCTAATTATTAAGGAGGAAGAATTTCCAATATAGGACGAAAGTCAATATGAAAATTTAGAATTGCTCCTACAAAGTTTCATAACTTCATAAATCTAAAAGGTCTTCAATACCACATGTTTGATTACTCAACCAAACATATACGAGGGTCAATTATTGATATAGTTTAAAAATAATTTAACCCATTTAGGCTTCAAGTGAAAGGAGCCAAAATACTAGAAGCTTTAGAAATCATTTGGCCAAAGAATTCATGCATATGAAAATTAGATGAGAAGTCCAAGATTCAAGAATTCCATATAGTTAATACATAATTGACATGTTCTTTAAAAATAGTACAGGGAGATAGTTAACAAGAATATGGTCAAATGGGCCAAAAGTTAAGTAGTTACAGGAAGTCCAAGACGTGGAAGTTAAGGAAATAATAGTAGGTAATTAGCTCAAATGTAAGAAACTGGATAGTTATAGCAAAAAAATTGCTTAAGGAAATTAAGGACTTAAAACACACTAGCACCAAGAAGATTCCCAACCTATTTCAAACACATTTTGGTATTTTTTGGCTTTCTTTACTTTACAAATTCACCTTTATTATATTGAATTCTCTTATGTAGTTTACTGTCTTTTTATAACAATCAATTACTTTCTTCACTTCAAATCTCATTTCAATATATCTTAGTATTTTGGTAATTTAAAATTTTACTTTCTACGTTTTTCAAAGATGATTACCACTTATATTGTTGATAAAAGTTAGGTACAAATTCTGAAGAATCCCTTCCTGACACATCCATATTCCAAATTAACACCAAGTAACATATAATTATTAATTCTAGTAAATAATTTTGATAAACATGTGAAATTACTAAAAATTTGTATATATATATATATATATTTAAAATTATTAATTGTATTATATACTTTGATAAATGTTAAAAAAAAGTTTTAAACCATTATACTTTAGACTTTAAAAAAGTCTAATATACTTCATATAGTATATAGTACAATAATTATAATTTTGTAACATGTAAGAATAATATTTGAAGTCAATTATGCTTCTTACTAAATGAAAGTCATTTCTTACTTTTATAATATTTTTAATTTTATAATTAAAGGTTAATATTGTGCAAGTTTAAAATCAAATTTACTTTTTACAATACATGTGCGTGGATAATAGCTATGATAACCTTATTATAAATTAATATATTTTAATAAATATGCTAACTTTATAGAAGTGTATATTGAAAATATTTTGATGGCATACTTTAATCTTTATAACATATGTTAAAATTTTAATAAATAATAATTGCTTTCATCATAATACCATGCATGCTTTTTTACTTTCATATTTTTTAAAACATTGATAAACTAGGATAAATGGAAAGATTGCTATTAAACATGAAATGAAGAAGTTTGAATGTATCATGATTTATAATGATATTGATTTTTTTGACTTATTTGATCTTTAACAGATTTTATGACAGCCTAATACATGTTAAATCTTTTAAACGTTAAACCTCTTATCTTACCAGTTTAATTTTCAGTCAGATTTTAAAACTTGGTAATTTATAATCATCGTTTAGTTAACAATAAAAATGTCATATCAATTCTATAAATGTATTATTAAAATATTATTTCAAATAATATAAATTAGGAGTTAATTTTATGTAAATTGATATTTGATATGCATAAATTTTAAAATAAGAGTTAAGAATATCTTGAAATTTATAAATTAATTTTCAAATAGAATACATATGTATATAATAATTTAGAATGATTAAATATATAACTCTAATATTATATAATGTATATAAAATTTAAATTAATTAATAATAAATTATTTTAGATATGAATTTATTGCCTTAATAACCCTGTGTTATTCAAAAGTTGCTAAAAAAATTCTGACATATAAAAATTGGCAAAAAAAATCCTGAGTTGAAATTTTATTAACTCACAGCCCTTTAACAACACACGGTTAAGGGTTTTTTTTTCAGCAAAATTGAAAGCATAAGATTAATAGAGTAACATTTTATATCTTAAGGTTTAATTAGCTACTTTCGTATAATACAGGGGTCGCTACAACAATTTTATCTTTTAGATATATGTAAACATATTAATGTCGTGTAAATAGATTACTATCATTGGGTACGTCACATGGAAACTTCCGCCCACATTTATTCCCTCTGACAGGTGTTAAACTGCCGTCTAGACACTAACCAAACCGAGTCATGGCTCTCAGCTGTTCTCCCTCTTTTATGTGAAGAAGAAGTCGACTGATTGCGACTGAGATGGTAAATTATGTGGGAGAGATTGCTTCTCAAAAATACTTCAGATTGAATGATACTTTCGTACTATATTGAAGACCCATCTGTTTATTTCAGTACTCATGCCAGGCCAGTCGTTCTGGAGGAACTTGTTAAACTATAAGCAGGATCTTCACTCAATTCAAGTCCAAGACTATTTATTTAGACTAAATTCCCTCGACAGCATCCGTGAAACTTTACCCACGTACTAGACTAGTAAAGCAAAAAAGAGTACATGACCATACGAGACTGCTATATTGAGGAACTATTATATGCTTAGGAAGACCCGCTATGCTTGGCCTGAAGGATCTTAGCAAACTCGACGAGCTTATCAGTCTCCGGCAACACATCTTTTACGGCGGGATTGGAAGAGAAGCTCTCAGCCCACTTCACAAGACCAGGAGTCTTGGCCTCGTCGATTAGTTTCACACCACCCATCTTCTCAGTTGCTCTCATCCATCCCCAGATTGATCCAAATGCAATATCAAGATAACCAATCTCGTCTCCTCCAAAAAAAGCCTTCCCTTTGCTAATCTTCACATAAGCTTCCTCCAAAAGACCCAGCCCTTCTCCAACTTGTTCCACCAACGCCTTCGTCCCCTCGTCTCCCTTAGCAGTTGCAAGGCCTTTCATAGCTGGAAACCACTGCACATAACATATACTTGTGACAGTTCCATATATTACAAAGAAAAGAATGGGTGCGAAAAACGATTCTATCTAGAAGGGAAAAAACAACCTTGTCATCGATGTAGACAGCCCAGAAGCGAGCAACGGCACGATCATAAGGATCGGTGGGGAGGATTGAGGGACCTGAGGACCAAACCTCGTCGATGTACTCTACGATGATGAGAGACTCGCAGATGGGCTTGTTTTCATGAATCAGAACTGGGATTTTCTTGTAAACAGGGTTTGATTCAAGAAGAAGCTGGCTTTTAGCACCAAACTGCTCCTGAAGAAACTCATAATCAACGGACTTGACATTAAGAGCAATTCTAGCCCTCAACACAAACGGACTTGGCCATGCACCAATAAGCTTCACGTCACCTTGAGCCATGGATTCACTCTTGAAAATACTCTCACAAGAGCTATAAATCTCTCTCTCAAAACCTATCAAGCTCTGGACCATATTAAGTGAGCGTAACGTGTACATATAGCCAATTAGGAAAGGAAGACAATTCAAAACTGAATAAAGTTACGGTGTGGGGTGTAAGACAAGGGTAGGCGGTGGGGGTGCGGGGGAAGGCATGATATAATTGAAAAGGTCCTTCCAAAGGTATCCCAGATTTTCTGTTCAGTTTTACTCTGTTTTATTCTGTCTCATAGAATCTCAGCCATTAATTTTGCGGGACCCACGCGGGCCTTATGCGGATCCCACATAAATAAATGACTGAGATTTATTGGACACAATAAGACATCATAATATTAGACAAAAAATCTAAACTCTTCCAAAGGACCGTTGCGCTTCATTTATGGCAGGCTTTATGACCTTTTCCTATATGTTGTTCACACCAGTGCCGGCCGGGCAGGTGCACTAGGGCTCACCTTCAACACATTTGAGGAGTATTTTTCTTCATTTAGAAAGGTAGTAAATCTTTGATCGTTGGAGGAGAAAAAGTTAGCGTAAACTAATAAATTGTTTTCTTTATTAGCTATATTACCGACAAATTTGGCGTTAACTTTTAAGCTTGGAATCTAAATAGCTTTCTTTGTTAGCTACGTAAATTTAAATTTTTATATTTATAAATATTTTTAAAATATTTCAGCGTATTTCTTATATTCTAATTTTTATTTTTACTAACATACGAATCTGAGATATTTCAACCCAAAAATTAGTGGTAAAATAATTTCACGATTATATCTTTTAAGTTCCGAGTGATAATTTAAAGGTAAAGTTTCATATTTTTATTTAATTTTAACTTATTAAATATTTGAACATATTATAATTAATTTGTAACTTGTCATTAACGTGGGCATTATATTAGCATTTTAAATCAAAACATAATATTAAATAATATTGTGTTTATTTGTGTTTCTCTTTTTTATTTTTAAATTATTTATTATTTATAAAAATATAATTAAAATTTTCGGTACCAGTCAGTATTTAGCTGATATTTTGAATACCGGCCGGTACAAACCGGTACCATCAGAAACAGGACGGTACCGACCGGTATTTAAATCCGATACAACTGACCCTCCGTTTTGTACCAATTTTGGTCCGATACGGTACGGAGCTATATCCAAAACTCTGGATACATGTTCTATGATAAATCTAAAGTTGTTAGACATATATAATACAAAATCAGTCCTTATTTAATGGCATATCAGTGTCCTGTCTCCATAATCTATGAGTTCTGTAATTGGCTATTTGAAACATATTACATATAACATATCTGTTGTAAGGAAATTAGACTATTTACACACAACTAGAATACCGGTGAAACAATCACACAATACAAAATTGATAACGGAGTTTGACCAAATTGTACCTACGTCTTCGGAGCTACTGCACACCTTTTTATTAGGGAGAAAAATAAACACTTACAAGTGTTTACACTTAACACTCAAAACTCTAGTGTTTACACTCTCTCAAACCTTTACCCAATACACCCAAAAAATTACTCACGAAAAATATTAGCCCCGGAATTTTTTTTATGCTAATTAAGCATAATTGGCATTAATTAAGTTGTATTAGCATTAATGACAATTAAAATTGTAGTTAATTAAGGAAGTTAGCATTAAAAAGTATATGACATAAATGAAGTTAGTTGATTGGATTAATGAGTAATTAATATGTTAGCTAGCCTTAAATAAGTTAGATGGTAATTAATATGGTCATTGGGCTTGAGTATGAGAAATGGACCTTAAGTTAAGTTAGTAGGAAAAATAAGAAGAAGGAGAAGGCATGTGGGCTTAGGCCTTGTAAGTTAAGTTAGTAGACATAAAAGAAGGGAAGTTAAATGTGTTAGTAGCCTTGAGAGTGTTACACAAAAAATTAAAAAGAGAGAAGAGGGAGTGGTGCGTCGATGAAGAAGGGAGAAGAAGAAGAAAATGGCTTCTAGGGTTGGTTTTTCCTTGAGATTGAGAGAGTTTTGGAGCAAACTTCAAGTATTAAAAGTGTGGAAAACATCAAGAGCTTCATTTCTATCCTAAAATCTCTTTGTGTTGGTGAAACTAAAGGTAAGCCATGATTCTCTACTTTGAGAT
>JANKOD010000001.1:2910106-2924367 GCA_026284645.1 Erythroxylum acuminatum
GAAATCCATTTGGAACATTACTTGTATATCTATAGAATTCTCATTGTGATGATTGTATAAGTGATCCTTTGACTTGAGGTCATCAAAGTTATCTTGTATTGAGATTGCTATGTTTTGATACTACTTATGATCTATTTAATCATAGGTCGTTTAATCGGTAGTCATTGGATGTAGCAAGAACTATATGGAGATAGTTGAATGATCAAGATAGGATTCATCACCCTAAAGTAATTAGGAAGAATGTTTCATTATTCTCGATTAGTATTAATTCAAGAAATCCTTGGCCAAGGTGAAATGATGTTTGTAAATAGTTTACAAATGTCATTAATTGAATTGATAGCTAATAGTGGAGAACTAATATGATTAGACCCAAAATAGAGTAGACATTAATTTCATACTCTATGTCTAATTGGAATATTGTATGATGAAATGATTGAATTATGTAGAAAAATTATGCATGGAAAGGTTAGTCAAAACTACTTTGACATTCCTAAATATTTGAGTGGTCATGATGCGTTGCTAAACACCAATCTTGATTTATGATTATAAATTGTTTAATTGGAGAATTAAAGATAAACTAAAAGGAGTTTTAATTTATCTAATTTGAATTATGAATGAAAAGTAGATTTTATAATCATTACCAACAAGTTTAAGAACCTAATGGGTCTCACATATAGAATGGGTTGAAGAGAGCAAAATTAATTTAATCAAGTTAGACTTGATTGTAAAGTTTCATAAACTTTATAATTAAATATGAGATATTTAATAAATAAAGTCAATATGAGATATTGAATCTTATATGGGCATAATTGGTATTTAATTAGAATTATTTTTAATTCTAAATAAAGTTTAATTGAAATTAGAATTTAATTTCAATTAAATTACTAAAACGTCCAAAGTTTATTATAAATAGGCTTAAGCTCTATGGAAGTAGCACATCTTGCTTAACCCTCTCTGTAAGAGTTACAGAGTTCTCTCAACCTGTTTTGTGGATATCGTTAGAGGCCGGACACTTGTGCTGCTACGGTGTTGAGACGAATCAGTTTTGAGAACAGTTCGAGGGATACGACAAGACAAAGATTACGCTTTGGAATAAGGTACAAATTAAATTTCACTTTATTATGATTTGTTAATCATTTTATAGAATTAAATAGATATTAGTTTTTACGAAATCAAAGTTACGAAAAAGTTTCGTCATTATTCTGCTGCAGTCGGGATCAGATCCCGACCTGGTTTCCCAACAAGAACTAGTTCAGATTCTCTATGTTTTATTTTATTATTTCACTTTACTGCTATAGTGGGGTAATGTTAAGATTGTTGATTGCCAGGGACTAGAAATATCCTAAGAGAATAGAAAATGCTTCGTCTAGATAATTCAGTATTATCCCATTCTTCAGGTTCTAGAGTTTGATTGCAGGAAAACATCATAGTTTTGTGTAAAGTTAAGAATTAACTGAGAGATAGGTAGCAAGTGCACTTTTTGGGGTCGAAGACGAGTTCATAAATCTACAAACAAGAAAGAGTGAACAAAGTTTACTATCATGAAGAAAGAAGAAAGAACGTGAGAACAATCTGTGTTATTCTCATATTAAAAAACATACACTGTACATCGTTATATACATGCGCTACATAGCTGAGAAAGAGAAAACTGTACTAACTAACTCTAACTAAAAACCATTAATAAATAAATAATCATCATCCCCCCCTCAAGTTAGAGCTAGTAAGAAATCGTACAAGCCCAATTTGGCTATAAAGGTGGTAAACACTGGAGCTGGAAGAGACGTAGTGAAGATATCTGCAATTTGTGTAGAGGAAATAGTGTGCGATAGAGAAGGAAAACCTTTTTCAGCTGCTCTCTAACTATATGCCAATCAATATCAAAGTGCGTTCTTTCAAGGAAAACTGGATTAGCATCAATGTGTAATGTTGCTCGATTGTCAAACTTCAATGAAACAGGGAGAGTGACTGGAATTTGAAAATCCTGCAAAATGTAGGAAATCCATAAAAGTTCACAAACAACCAAACCTATGCTTCTATACTCTGCTTTTGATAAAGATTTAGAGACATTCATCTGCTTCTTAGATTTTCAAGAAATTAAAGAAGATCCTAAAAACATACAAAAACCAGAAACAGATTGTCTGGTATTATGGCATGTAGCCCAATTTGTATCACAATACGCCTTAAGTACAAAGGAATTATCAGCAGGATAATACAACCCCAAAGAAGGACTGCCCTTTAAATACCGTAAGACATGTTATGCTGCTTGCCAATGAACAACTGTAGGTGTATGGACAAATTGACTTAACTGACTCACAACAAAAGTGATGTTTGGCCGCATATAACCTAAGTATAATAACTTCCCTACCAACTGTCTGTATCGCTGTGGATCTTTAAGAAGTGAGCCAATGTTTTCTGTCAAAATTAAACCTTTCTTCATAGGTGTATTTGCATGTTTGCTACCCATCAAGCCAACGGCTTCAACCAAATCCAACACATATTTCCTCTGGTTGATGTATAGATCATGGGATGACCTTGCAATCTCAAGCCCTAAGAAGTACTTAGCATATTGAAGGTCTTTTATAGTAAAGACAACATCTAAAAACTTCTTCACTTTTCAGATTTCCTCCTCGGAGTCTCCTGTTAATAATATATCATCTACATAGACCAAGATGAGCAAAAAATAAGAAGAATTCTTGAGAGTAAACAAACAATGATCATTTTATGATTGTTTAAAACCATAAGTCTGTAGCTGGAAAGTGAGTTCAGCATTCCATTGCCTAGAAGCCTGCTTAAGGCCATAAAAAGATCTTTTCAACTTACAGACTTCATTTAGGGTTGCTTTCGTATAACCTTCTGGTGTTTGCATATACCTCCTCCTCTAGGAACCCATGAAGGAAAGTATTATTGATGTCAAGCTGGTGCAAAGGCGATTCTTTGTAGCCACAAGTGCAAACAAGATTCTCACTGTAACAACCTTGGCAACTGGTGAGAAATTATCATTGTAGTCAACCCCTGCAATCTGATTATAACCCTTTGCTACTAATATGGCCTTAAATCTATCAACTTTCCCACTTAGCTTCAATTTCACCTTGTAAACCCACTTAGAGCCAATGGCCTTCTTTCCTTCGGGTAATTATGTAAGCTCCCATGGTCCATTCTTCTCAAGAGCATCTAACTCTGAATTCATGGCCATAATCTAATTAGGATCTTTGCTGGCATGAAAATAAGATGTTGGCTCCTGAATGGCAGAAACATTGGCTAGAAATTCAACATAGGTTGCACTGAAGTCCGGATTCACAGTGAAAGGATAAGTATTAGGTGTATAAACTGAAGTAGATTGCATATCTGTATTCTTCAAATAAGAAGGCCTTCTGCTCACTGGGGACACAAAATCACTCAGCCAAGATGGCTTCTGTCTAGCTCGATTGCTTCTTCTTATTGGCAATTAAGGTTCTATAACAGTAGGGTCAACAATTCCAGATTTTGCAGTAGCTCCAGTATCATTCATTTGCAAAGATGATGCATATGAATTTAATGAAGGAACATCTGTGCCACCATTAGTTGCAATTGAATCGCCAGAAGGATTCTGCAAAGAGTGTTCATCCTGCATAATTGAAGGTAAGACAACAAATCTTATAGGGATATCATCAGTATCCATAGAATGTTTAAAAGGATAAACATTCCCATGGAAAGACACATCTCTAGAAATAAAACATTTCTTTTCTTACAAATCATACAGCTTGTATCCCTTCTGGCCTGGAGAATGACCAAGACAAATACTTCGGAAGGCTATAGGATTCATCTTGTCTTTATAAGGTCTAGTGTCCGTGGCAAAATATAAACATCCAAAACTTTTCAACTCAGTATAATTGGGCTGCTTCCTATATAACAATTCATATGGAGATTGCCAATTTAGTATCTAAATTAACAATCGATTAATTATGTAAGTTGCATGCAAGACACTATATCCCCAAAATTTCTTTAAAAGTCCAAATTGGATCAGTAATGCCCTTGCCACCTGAAGTAAATGTCTATACTTCCTCTCCACAACACCATTCTGTTGAGGAGTATATATAAAGGTCTTATGATGAATAATACCCCTACTGCTGAGTACTTCTTGAGAACTGTTACTCAAGAATTCAGTTGCATTATCTGTTCTAACTACCTTCACAGTACCATCATACTACATTTTGACAAATATAAGAAACTTCTCTAGAATATGACTAGTTTGTGCTTTATGTCTGATTAGAAAAATCCAAGTGCATCTGCTTTTGTCATCGACAATAGTCAAAAAAATAATGTGCCCTACAAAGAAATATTTCCTAATAAGGTCCCCAAATATCAACATGTAACAATTTAAAAACTGTAGTTTCTTTAGTATGACTTATTGGAAAAACATTTCTAACTTGTTTAGAAAGAGGACAAACTTCACACAAGAGTTCTTCATTATTAACAAAATTTCTATAAGCAGCAACATATTCCATTACAACATCAGATGGATGTCCCAGTCTTGTATGCCATAAATTTCTATCAACAAGCCTTTTATTAATGCTACGTACATTCTCATTCTCTGTATCTACATGAGCATAAGGGTTATAGGAAGTATTATGAACTGGTTTATCATACAGAAAAGAATTCTTATAAAGGAAGTGTAGGTTTTTAATGACTTTTCCTTTTGCCACTGCCCTTTCAGTCCTCTGGTCCTGTAACAAACAATATTCAGTGTAAAAAAAAGCATTGAAGGAAGAGTTTTTGGCTAATTTATTGACTGAAATAAGGTTATGGCCGAAGGTAAGAACCAAAAGAACTGATTTCAAGATCATTTGATCATTCAAAACTATTATTCCTCTATAATCTACATCATTCACCTGTCCATTAGGAAAAAACAACTTTGTAACTTTATCAACAGGCATCAATGAATGAAACAAGTTCTTGTTATGCAGATATGTGATGTAGCACCAGAATCCACTATCCAAGTCCCACATTTCTTAACAGTCTTAAGAGCAGGATTCAAGATTGATATACCTGCAAATTCAATCTGTATTAAGTTCAAGAGATGAGATTCCCCAGATTGCTTCCCTTTCAGTAACTTTGTGAGCTCCTGCTGAATCAAAGTTGTAAGTGACTGTGAACAACTTTGTATATCAGTTCCCTTCTCCATGTCTTTCTCAATTGTGTCAACCATGTGTACAAACTTCCCTTTTGTCTGCCCTTTTCCTACACCCTCTCTCTTATTCTTCAATTATGTATACCACTCAGGATATTCGTGCAACTTGAAACAAGTATCTCTTTCATGACCATCCAAATTGCAATAATCGCAATGCTTATCCTCCCTTCTTATATTTTCTTTTTTCCTAACACCATTTCTGTTCATATTATCTACAGTCAACATTCCTCTCTTGCTATTCTTACCGTCCTTTACCAACATCGCTATAGCTCTTGCATCCTCATTCATCATATTCACCTGTCTCTGTTTCTCAATCCTCATCACAAGAGAATAGGCCTTACTTGCAGAGGAAGGTGGATCCTGTGCCAAGATTTGACTCCGAATATGATCATAAGATGGATTTAGTCCCATCAAAAACTGGATCAATTTGTTAGCATTGTCCATATCCGCTAGCTTCTTATTAACTCCACAATTGCATCCCTGACAACTACATGCTGGTATAGGCATAAGTTGCCCTAATTCATCCCAATATTTAGTAATTCTGCTGTAATAAGCAGTAATTAAAGAATTACCTTGCTTAATAGAACTAATCTCCCTTTGCACTTGAAAAGTTGTGGTAAATTGTTTTCTCCATAAACTTCTTCGAGCATGTCCCATAATGCCTTAGAAGAACTACAGTTGATGTAAGATTCAGAAATCTCTTTAGAAATCGAGTTAAGAATCCATTGTTTCAGCATACAGTCCACTTTTCTCCATCTTCTATACTTCACTTCACAAGTTGGTGGAGTTATGGTACCATCCACAAAACCAAGCTTATCCCTAGCTTCTAAGGAGTTGTGAATGGAAATACTCCAAGAATAGAAATTCGTGTCAGTCAATTAAGCAGTAACAAGTATCATATCAAGATGATCAGAATTGTATAGCTGTAAACAATCATCCTGAGATTCATCGGTAACCAGCAATCTCGTCCCCATCTCTCCTTCAAGACTCGAGCTCAAATATTAAGGATTGTTCTCTGCTCTGATACTATGAACAAAGTTTACTATCGGGAAGAAAGAAGAAAGAACGTGAGAACTTTCTGTATTATTCTCATATTGAAAACATACACTGTACATCGTTATATATATGCATTACATAGCTGAGAAAGAGAAAACTGTACTAATTAACTCTAACTGGAAAACCGTTAATAAATAAATAATCTTCAAAGAGTCATGAAAACAAGGCATCTTATAACAGGAAAAGCAAAGGGATCAAAAGCTAGCCAGCCTGACACCGAAAGTCTCCTCCTAACTAATGCCAGTAAAACAAAAGCACGTCCTTCTTCACTCATAGTTTCACAGAGGAAAAAAAAAAAGAAAGGAAAAATTAAGTAATTAGCTCCTTCTTCAGTATATAATGCACAGCAATACCATTGCTCTTCACATCGTATTCTCTCTTCTTCTGAACTCATTATATCTCTCTCTTCTATTTTCCTCCATAGACTCATTAACTCATAACATGACGCTGAAGCTTTCTTGTGCAACTTTTCTTCTGTGTCTTTTCTTCTTCATAGCTTTTCCAAGTTTAGTATCGTCACAAGCTTGTAAGAGGTCTTGTGGTGAAATTCCCTTAAAGTATCCATTTGGAACTGGCCCTGGTTGTGGCGATCCAAGGTTCCAACAATATGTAAGTTGCAACCAAGAAAAACTCTCCTTCACCACACACACTGGTTGTTACCCTGTAACAAGCATAGACTATAGCCAACAAGTCATGTACATCTCAGATCCTTCTATGTCAACCTGCGCTTGTACTCAATCAAGCAGAGGTTTTGGCCTCGACTGGGATGCACCTTTCTCTTTCCATGATGACACTGTCTTCACGTTACTCGATTGTTCCACCACTTCTTCGCCTATCTTCCAAATCAATGGCTATGATGGTGATAACAGCTCCAAAGTCCTTCGATGTGATACAACAGGTGCACCCATCTGCAGTTTCTTGTATACTTGCAGAGCAATCAGTCTACTCAATCTCCCTATCTCTACGTGTTGTGTGTACACACCAGTAGATCTCGGTCCATCGTTTGAAATGGATTTGCAGAAGTTGAAATGCACTGCATATTCTGGGTTCTACAGCTTCAGTGGCCAGGAATCGAACCCTGAGAATTGGAAGTATGGAATAGCACTTAAATATAAGTTCAATGTGTACAACGACTACCCAACTTCATGTGCTAATTGCGAGAGGAGCGGTGGAGCTTGTGGCTATGGTGGAGTTTACAATTCGTTTGTTTGCAACTGTCCCAATGGCTTCAACACAACATCAGATTGTCTCTTCGGCTCTTCATTTAATCAAATTTCAAGGCTTCTGCCATGGCAGACAGGTACCTTTATCCTCAAATTTTCAGTTCTGAGAAATTAACATGTTAATAATGTCCGAACTTATAATCGTGGCATTGATGCAGGTAATTGGCCTATGTATGCACTAGGATACTTTCTTCTTTGGACCTTGTAGATTGGGAAATCCAAACTTCATTGAAAGGGTGGACTATCATCTTCAGTTAAAAAAGTTTCTCTACCTGAGAGACAAATAAAGAACGCAAGTTTCCTGTACTCATCAGAACAGAAGTTGATTGTTTTTAATGTAACTTCAGATGGAAGGAATGTGCAGAAAGAAAATAGCCACCTTTATCTCAATTTCAATTTCTGAGCTTCATAATTGTACTGTTCACTGACTACTTAAAAGCTAAGCAGCTTGAAAATTTCACTACAAGTATCTAATTTCAGAAGATGAGTGTTATTAGGTGAGTCAACATTGTGATCCAGCTAGCACAGTAGGCCTTTATCTCACAGAAAGCTTGCCAGCATTAAAAATTACGCTGGGAATATGGTTCTCACTTTTTCTCACTATATCCACCGAAGAAGAATCACTTTCATTGTAAAGGTTCTTTTCCTTGGACCTACTTGTTTAGCAAACTCCAGGAAGCAATAAATCGAGCATTATATGCAACTATAGTGTTATTCTCATCATTAAGATCAGCACTTTAGAACCATTATGCACTAAACAAAGTTGTAAACTAATGGAAGTGGTGGAGGCAACGGCTGCCATTGCAAGGCCGAAACTTGAGTTTCATAAGAAAATTTGACACTGTACTAGATTAAATTACGGCAGAACTGCGCTTAATCATTCTGCTTCCCTGTATTAATTTCTAAACTACAGCACTGTTTTGTGAAATTTTAACCTTTAGCTATTTAGACAAAAAGCTTCCACTCTCACCACCAAACTACCTTCTGGAATTTAATAAAATGCACTTTTGAAGAGCTTTAAGTATTCTCTTTTTATTCTGCTTGTGGTCCACGTATATGTCGACAGATCATTCCTTCAAGCAGCTGAGAACTGAAAGGCAAAAGCTTTTTCTGTAAGGCTAATAATAATATTAAAAAAAACACTTTCTAATCTCCTCCACAGTGAGTTTTCAGCTTCAAAATGATGCGAAGTTTCCTGCTTTTATTCAATATGAAAAAACTATTCATGTGAACCAATAACAAGTTAAGACTCCATAAATCTGTTCTTAAATATTGCAAGTCCATTTTTTGAGTTTGTTTTGCAGGGAAAGGGAGATCACAAGGAAAATTTGTATATTACTTCCTGAAACAATGTTCCTCTAACATTCCCTTCAACTATGGGAACTGGTTTTCCAGGAAAAGAAAACCCCATTAAATATCTTCACTTCTGTGCAGGAATGTAAAACAGCCACAACAATTGTTTCTTATGTGAAAACCTTTCTTTCTTCCAACTTCCCAACTTTGTAGCTCAATGCAGCTACAGCCTGTGCTTTAACTATCATCTGGTATTGCAGCAATGAGGTTTTCCTTCTTGTAATTTGTCCCACAAGCACACCATCTGCCTCGGGGACTGGTAATGAGCAGTGTAATAATCATCAATGCACCCATGCTGGCAGAACTTGATGCTGTGTACGTACTCCACAGGTTTCGAACTGTTGAACTTTTCAACCCACATTCCCATACTCACGTCTTCCATCTTAAACAACTGCAGGATGGGAGATTGATTTTAGGTTATGAGTTAAGGTAGTCACAAAATGCCATTAACTGAAATGAAAATGATGTGATGCAGACATCAACATGCAAGCGCATACAACCACCTAGGGAGAAAGGAATTTTAACATACCCTCAACTTATGATTTTCAAATTCTGTGACAATGAAACACGCAATGTCAGACGACAGCATGTAACCTGGACCATCTGCATATGGTGGATATTCTTCTTCTGACCACTCCTGTCCAAGGGAACCAATAAAAACAAGGAAACAATAGTATATCAGGGATACCCAGGATGGCAATATATCTCCCTCCACTGAAGAAAATAACAGAGGATGAAAGCCCTCTTCCTCAGTGTCCTAGTAACCTTTTAAGAACCCAGAACAATTGCAACTAGCTTATGGCAAAAGGCCCGTAAACAGTAACAATTTCTTTATACGTAGTTCATTACCCAAAAACATACCTCAAAAGTCACTGCCCATTTTCCACTGCGCAGGGGCTTGTGGTAGTAATTCATGTTTCCCATGAATAGGCTTCTGTCTCCATCAAATTTCTTCGCTTCCTTGATTACTTCATCAACTCTAACAAATGTGTCGTCATCACACTTCATAACATACTTTGCAGCTATTCTGTGGGTCTGTTAATCGAAAAAGAATTCAAGTTACCTTCAGTGGTCCTATTAACAAACTGAACACAAAACTGCAACTTGCAATCCATAACGAATAACGACTCTAGGAAAGATTAAGAGCAACACTCCGATCACTCACCCCATATTCACAAATTGCAAGAGTCTTTAGCACAACTAGGCTGTACTGATCCAAGTAAGGAACAATAACAACATCTCCAAAATACTTTGCTTCTTTCTTTAACTCTGCATTTATTTCTTTCTTTCCGTTCTGTCAGAATGTCACAAAACAATTTAGCATTTATATAGATGCATAGAGGATTCAAAGAATTAATCAAAGCCTTTACCAGAGCTACAAAGAAACGTGCAACCACCAATGAAGATTTTATCGACTTATGCTGCATCCATGTTTTCCTTACAGCCATCCGCTCAGCAAAATGGTTAGCGGCTGATAGAATACCAATGAATAGCTCTACCTGCCCCCGAAGAGGCGGCGCTTGCCACTGAGGGGACATCTCAAGATGCTGCTGTGAAGCGAAGGTTGGAAACGAAGCAGGTAAAGAAGCAGCAAATACAGAGTGCACATTGATGTCTTCATTTAAGCACAAAGCAGTGGCATCCTCAAGAACAAATCCCTGATGAACGTCAGAAACTACTTTAAGAACATCTGTAACGACAAATTCGTCAAAAGTGCCAGGATTGTTCAAAAGTTGAGAGAGTAATTCACCGGCCGGTATGGGAATGAAGTGATATGCCTTCCATCCACGTTGATATGGTATCCTTCAAAGCCAGCTCTGAGTGTGAGAACAAATAACTTGCCCTCGACAAACGGGAACGGCCACTGATAGGAAATCCTTTTCCTCTGCCCTATTAGCTTATTCAACCACCAAGAAAGCTTAGAATCTTCCTCGTTATTAGTATCTTTACGAAGCCACTTTTCACATTTCACCTGTCCATCAACTTCCAGAAAAACAGAAAACAAAAGGATAACAATATCAGAAGATTAGAAACTATTTTCCCATGTGCGAGAGAACAAGACACCCCCAAATCAACAAGGAGAAGTAAATTATTTCCAAAACGTAAAAACTAAATACAAAAAGAACTGCCCTGAGCAACGTATCAAAATTCCTCGTTACACCATAATACATAAATGATTTATTAATGAGAACTACACCAGAAATGAATCAAAGTCAGACTGCATTCATAATTCACATTGATCACAACCTTGAATTAAATCAATCATTACCTTTATCAGTCTCAAACAAAAGAGCCCAGATAACTACATGAGAACAAACTCACCAGTTTCCTCCTTAGCTCTTGAGCCCCACCCCTCGCATCTCAATGGACTACCCCACTGCATTCTATAGCAAGTGTTCTGCTCTATCACAGGTTTACCGCTCCAATCACCCTTCAATCTAGGATTGAAGTGTAAAATCCTTGGTGGGTCCTCACCATCAACGGTCTTAAGCCCCTGCAGCTCCATCACGAACTGTGAAACCATCAACGCACTTTCTCCTTCTTTCAACAATGAAATTTTCGGGTCTTTCTCTGGGTGTGCCCATTTCGGCTCTCCAACCACCGTTATGTGCGATCCTAGACTCAACCCGCATGGAAGTTCCATGATCCTGTTCCGGGTTGAGAACTCCAACGCAGATAAAGCAATCGAATCGGGACATTTCTCGATCATTTTGTCAATGCTATTCTCACTAACTTCAGTTAGCTTAGAGCTTTGCATTTCGTCCCAGAGTTTTTTGCCAGCTAACAACGCCTGTTTCGCAGCTTTATGCAGTGGACTGAACTCGTCGATACTGTCGAACACAGTTTCGTTAAAGAACACACCTGACGTTTCAATCTCTTCTCGCATTTTCCTTGTCGGAAGGTGGTCGACATATTGTCGGGTTTGGAAGTCAGTTCCGACCAGCTCCCGCTGGCCGTCAAATGACAGGGACCTATAACCATAGACAATTCTGAAGAGCAGAGGCACTTCAATGCCCATAAAGAGAAGGTAGACAAAAAGCGCAGCCATAAGAGTCTGGATCAATGTGACTCGAGTCGGCGGCGTTAATGACTCGAACTTGGCTCGCTTCATTGTCGGGGTGTGTTGTAGTAGTGAAATCGAAATGCTTAATTTGATTGGAGGGACCTTATAATTGAGTGCTTAAATGAAGCTGCAGTTTGAGTTCTAAATTGGAGTTACAAGGTAAAGGCACAGAGAGCCTTGGCAGGAGATGATTTAGGAAGGTTGAAAGGCAAAGGTCATTTAAGATGGTGCAAATATTTAGACAAGAACGTATCTTTACGAAAGACCCATGTTTTAAATGTCCCTGTGAGTTGCCAAAAACAGGACGCGTTTTCGAAAAGATTCAAGTTTTGGAGTTTCTCCTTGGACAGGTTTTTGTCAGAAGTTATTACATACATAAACAGAGAAGCTAAGATAAGAATTTTTGACGGTAACGTTGAAACGAAAGAAAGAAGGTTAATTAAAAAACGCATTCCACGCGTGGTTACTTGAGGTCAACGTATTAATATTTATAAGATATCAATAACTACTATTAGGCTTGATAATTAATTGGAGCTGTACTAAGTCAACGAGTTAGGTTTTTTTTGGCCCAGATTAGGCCTTAGGTTAAGCTTGCATTTGGGTTGTCCAAATTCGGCAAGACCCAAGATTCGACAGGCGTGGACAAAATGACGTCATTTTGTTAAAAAGATGTCGTTTTGAATTTTTTTAAAAAAATAAAATGTCAATTGACTTGCCTATGACCCAATCGGGCCCAGACCTAGGCTCGAAATTGCATGAGCACATATCAAAGATTGTCCGATTCATTTGCCATCCCTAATAACTATTCACTTATTCCTGAATTCTTCATCATTGTGGCTTCTTGGTTCAACAAGTGAAGGTGATAGTTGTGAGACATTACAATGAAGCTGACTTTTAGCTACATCTTTTTGGGTGAAGATTTTCAAGTCAGCTTCTAGTGATGATTATGAATTCGTCTCCAAAAGTTTATCTTTTGGCAACATTTTAATGATTCGTCGCTAAAGACTTATCTTTTGCGACAGCTTGAAAATTTCGTCGCTAAATGTCAAAGATTTGGCGACGCTATGAGGATTTCGTTGCCAAATGTTGAACATTTGGCAACGATTATTGTAATCTTCACTAAACACAACAATAATGTAGACTTTTGGCTACGTTTTTTTGCTAAGATTCTAGAAATAGTCGCGAAGAGTCGACATTTAGTGACGATTTCCTAAAATCATCACAAAAATTTTTGCGATGATTTTCGAAAATCGTCACAAAAAGTCTACATTTAGTGACAATTTCTTAAAATCATAGCAAAACATTAAAATTTTGGTAATGATTTTGTAAATCGACGCGAAAAGTTGAACTTTTAGCAACAAATTAAGTTCAAAGTTCAACTTTTCGCGACGATTTCTAAAATCGTCACCAAAGGTTTAATTTTTAACAACAATTTCAGGAAATTGTCCCTAAAAATTAAGTTTTTGCCACGATTTCTGAGATTTTCGCTAAAGGTTTAATTTTTTAGTGACCATTTTCAAAATAGTCGTTAAAAGATTAAGAGAAAAAATTAGGAGGGAACGAAAAATGACGCAAATAGGAAATCGTAAAACCAAAACAACTCATCTCTCAACCCTAAAAGCAACGCATTATCTCTCATCATCCCAGACCTAGCCTTCGACTCATGGCTCTGAGAGTTCAGTTTCCTCGAAATTCTTGACCAAAGCCCAAACACCATCATCGTCGTCACCGTTGTCACCACCAACATTGGCTCCACCACCCCTTCCCATACCACCACTTCAACTACTAGCATAACAGGTAGCTTCTTCATTTCTTTACTCTCTCATTTCCTTACTTTGCTCTCTGTCTTCACTCATCCCTTTTATAATTTCACTACTGATGACTTTTCCATCCAGACTCCTTCTTGGACTTGCTCTTTTTTGTGGGGATTGTAGGTCTTATTCATTACCGGCAGGGTCTCACCAGGCTACGCTTCGTGTTCATGAAAATGTCAAGTGTTATGCCAGAAATTACGCTTCTCTCTTCATTCTCTTCTTTGCTTATACTCTGTATTGTACTCTCTTTCTCTCTCTACATGTATGTAGTTTATGTGCAAGTTTAGTGGTGTATTGGTTTTGGATGAAAATTGAGGAAATGATGAAATATATTATAGATTGTGGAGTGAGGTGCATACTTCAATTTGATGCAAGAGAAAGAGAGAGAGATTGAGGGAAAGGTTCTAAATTCTGGTGATCAGGACCTCTTTAGCAAGGAATTGCAATTCAATACCAAGGCAGTTTGTTCTTTCACTCCTCCTAACTCTTGAAACTTTTAACTCTAATTTCAGTTTCTTGCATCCCTTAATCCTTTATTTTTCTGTTTTCATTTTACAATCCATAGGTTTTCTACTTTGACATCG
>JANKOD010000001.1:2928601-2941506 GCA_026284645.1 Erythroxylum acuminatum
GCATATGCAAGAAGCCTGTTCCTCTATGATTAGAGGCCAGTAGCATGCTCAGTCAGTGAATGCAATGAAATCTATCAATCTAACCCAATATTACCATAATACCCTTTGCTACCAGTAACGGGATGTTACAGGTTGCCTCCTTCCATGTCACCCCATATGGAGAGATCTTCATAACAAACCAAAATGACAACTTTAGTATAATTAAGATGGAAAATCAAGTAACTAATAAGAATGTGGGGATCAACAACGTGATCTTAACGTTTAACATAGGGTATAAACTTATATTTAAAGATGTAAGACATATCCTTGATATGTGCCTAAATCTTATTTCTATCGAAAGGCTCAATTACATTAGTTAGATAAACCAATTTCAAGAGAAAAAACAAAAACTCTCAAGTAACAACACGATCATTTTAAGAGGAAGCAAGGAAGGTTCATTGTAAGTTACACAAGCAAATTTATGCAAGGGAAAAACTATTATCGCCCATGATAACTTATACTTGGAGTTATGACATAAGAGGTTAGGATATATAAGCGAGAAAGGGTTTATAAATCTTCATCTATAAAGAAAATTTTCCCAATATGGAAGGTAAAATACTTGAACCATGGACTCATTATTTGGCTAGTAAATAATATAGAGTTTCATTTTATAAAACTAGTCAACCATGTAGGAGAAAACATGTTCTTAATTTGATGCATTTTAATATCTGTTTAATGACTGAAAAATTAATTAGCAATGCATTATATTTTGTTACTTTTATTAATAACCATTCACGAAAGGTATGGGTGATTTTATTTAAAATAAAAGGCACTCAAAGTAGTCAAGGAGTTTCATGTCATAGTAGAATAAGAGATTAATGATAGAAAATATAAATGTGTTAGAGATGATAAATATGGAGAGTATTGTGGCCCATTTAAAACATATTACAAGTCATTTAAGATCAAGCTCAAGAAGACACCACAATTAAACAGTGTATCCTAGAGAATGAATTAGACGACTATCGAGAGTTAGCAAATGCTTCAAAATTGTTAGTTAGTTGTTAGTGGGTTTTGTAAATTCTTAGTCAAATGGAATTTTATTTTATGTTAAGTAAATAGTGATGTATATAGGCCATTTACCCACTTCCTAGTTAGTTATTTAGTCACTTCCTAGTTAGTTTCTTGTTTTTAGCTTAGTTGGTTTACATTAGGTCTATTTAAGTAGCTAAATTGTTGTGTTATTTATATATGATAGACAACAATTTCGTGAAGTATCCTTAATTATTCTTCTACTTCATTTTTCCTTTCTTGTTTCCAACATGGTATCAAAGCTCCAGTTATTCTTGGGCTTATGAGGATTAGTAGCAACATGTCATCAAACAATTTCTCTATTTCAATTCCTATTTTTAATGGAGAAAATTACCACCCTTGGGCTATCAAAATGAAGTCTTATTTGCAAGCTGTTAGTTTATGGGAGGATATTGAAAGTGAGTTTGAGCCTACATCTCTTCTGAAAAATCCAACCTGAAACCAAATCAAGAAGAATTATAAAGAAAGGGCAATAAAACCAAAAGCTCTATCTTGGCTCTATTCGGTCGTGATGAAGGAATTTTCATAAGTATAATGACATGTGAATCTCCTAAAGAAGCATGGGAGAAACTAAAAGAAGAATTTAAGGGCAACATTTAAATTAAGATGATGCAAATTTAAAATCTCAAAAGGGAATTTGAGATGTCAAAAATGAAGATTTCTGAAGGTGTCAAGGAATATGAAAGCAAACTTATGTCAATCAAATCAAGTTACTTGGTGAAGAATTTCATACTCAAAGGGCTGTAGACAAGCTTCTTGTGACGCTACCTAAAAAGTATGACTAAAAAAATTCATCTTTTGAAGTTACTAAAGATTTATCAAATATAACTTTTGTAGAGTTACTAAACGCTCTTCAAGTTGTGGACCAAAGAAGAATAATGAGGGATGGAGAAAATAGTGATATATAAGGTCGAAGGAGCATACATGGTCAAGAGTTCCTCTTCAAAAAGATAAAAGTAAAATTCTTCAATATACAAATTGTAAGAAGTCTGGGCATGAAAAGAAGGATTGTTGGCATAAAAGAAAACCATAGTGTTTCAAGTGCAAGAGATTTGGGCATTTTCAAAAAAACTACAGATTTCAAAACGAAGAAGAAACAAACATAATACAAGTGGCACAAAAAGAAACTCTTTTTTTAGAGTTGTTGATGAGAAGTGCATCATGGAAAGATGTGCTCCAATATCTATAAGTTGATGATAATGTGCATCAACAAATTTGAAGAAGGTGATGAGAAGTGCATTACATTGGGATTTTTATTTTATGTTAAGTAGATAGTGATGTACGTGGGTCGTTTACCCACTTCCTATTTAGTTGTTTAGTTATTTCCCAATTAGTTGCTTGTTTTTAGCCTAGTTGGTTTACTTTGGGTCTATTTAAGTAGCTAAATTGTTGTATTATTTATATATGATAGACAACAATTTCGTGCAATATCCTTAATTATTCTTCTACTTCATTTTTCCTTTCTTTTTTCCAATATCAAGGAAAGGGTCCTATGCTTGCTCTTTTATGTCAAACTCCCTAAGTCATTTTGGTGAGAAGCTGAAACGACAATCATCAACATTATCAGCCACTCTCCTTTATATACTTTGGATGGAGATATCCTAGAGGAAGTATGAATAGGAAAGAAGGTCTTATATGACCGTTTTAAGGTGTTCGATTATCATGCATTCATCCACATCCCTAAGGAAGAATGCTCCAAATTTAATTTAAAGATAAAATTGTGCAAATATCTTAGCTCACTGCAAGATGACTTTGATTATTGACTGTGGGACCTTATGAACAAGAAAATTGTGAGAAGTCGAGATGTTGTATTATTTGAAGATCAAACCATCAAGGACTCCAAGCGGCCACGATTTAATCATAATTCGTCACCTATGGTAAATAATAATCCAAGTGACAAACTAGTGAGACTAATCATGATGAAATCAGTGATGAAACCACTGAGCGGGAGCTTTAGAGTTACAATGAGACCATGGTTAATGTTCACAAAGAAAATAAATAAAAGATATGCAAGAATAAATGCAATATTTACATTAGAACCATATTTATAATCTAATGGAGCTACTTAAGGGTGGACGAGCCTTGAAGAACAAATGGGTGTAAAGTTAAAAACTAAGAAAATAACCCATAACTAAAGTAAAAGGCTAGAATCATCGTCAATGGTTGCAATAGAAAAAATGAGTTGATTTTAAAGAAATATTTTCACCTATGGTAAATATTTTATCTATCCATATAGTTGTTGTTTTAGCTACCAGCCTAAACTTGGAAACTAAATAAGTCGATGTCAAAATAATATTTTTGCATATAAACGAGAAGAAGAGAGATATATAGAGCAACATGATGTTTTATGATTCTTAAAAAAAGGAACATTTGGTATGTTGACTGAAAAGGAGTCTCAATAGTTTGAGACGATCACTATTAAATGACCGTTTCACTATAATAACTTAAGCTGTTGTGTGAGGTCAACTTAATTAGTTTTATATATTCACTAACACATCTCCTCAAGTGAAAGCCTTTTGGGCTTGAAACTTACATAGATTCACTTTACCTTGTACTGAATAATAGGTGGGTGATAGGATTTGAACTCACGACCACTTTATCACAAAGGCTCTGATACTATGTTAAATGACCATTTCACTATAATAACTTAAGCTGTTGTGTGAGGTTAACTTAATTAGTTTTATATATTCGCTAACAATCACTAAGGCAATGATATAAGAAGTTTGAATGTTTTCATAGCTCAGTATCCCTTTTAGAAAACTCACGTTGATCATTATGTCTTTATGGAAAGGTACACTAGTGGTGATTTCATCATCCTTCTATTGTATGTTGATGATATATTTATTATTATACATGATAAGAAGATAATTACTGGACTTAAAAAGGTGTTTGAGTAAATTATTCACCATGAAAGATTTAGGACCAATGAAATATATTCTTGGAATAACGATAACTCAAGATCATTTCAAGAAGTTATTTTGGCTATCTCAGGAATGACTTATCAAGAAAGTTCTTGACAGATTTTTTTTTTTTTAGCATGCATAAAACAAAGTCAGATAGTGTTCCAAGTGTTGAACATTTTAAGTTAAGATGCAAAGTCTAACTAGTGAGAAAGAAAAATAAGAAATGAAAAAGGTCCCATAAATTAACAGCCTTGTGTACACTATAGCGACCATGCTTGACATTTCTTACGTTGTCAGTATTATGAGTCGATTCTTGTCCAATCCTAAGAAAGAAAAGTGGGTAGCTGTGAAACGAACACCTTGATATCTTCAGTGTACAATCAAAAGGCGTTTATGCTTTAGTAAAGGGAAACCCGTGTTTGAAAGGGTATATAGATGTAAACATGACTTGGAGATATCGACTCCAAAATGTCAACATCAAGATATCTGAATACTTTTGTAGGAGAGTTGTGTTATGACACTCAAAGCTTCAAAAGTATATGTCACTTTCTACACCAGAAGTTGAATATATTGCAACCAGAAAAGCATGTAAAGAGATGCTACATATGAAAAAGTTTCTATATGAATTGGGTCATGAACAAGACAAATATGTATATTGCATTTCGACAATCAAAATGCTATTCACTTAGCCAAAAATTCAACTTTTTACTCTTGATCAAAATATATTAATGTTCGTTACCATTGAATACGAGTTATGTTATAAAAATATCTACAACTTGATAAAGTTCACATAGATAATAAATTGGTCCAATATGATGACTGAAGTAATTTTAAAAAAAAAATTCAAAGATTGTTGTCCAGGAGCCGAAATGACAGTGCCTCCCCGATTAAGTCAGGAAGGGAGGTTTATTGGATCCCCATATAATTATGGGTTGACAAATATTTATTTATCTTGGAATTCCTTCATCGAAAATTCCAAAGGATGGTTATGCAAAGAAATTAGATATTTTATTGAAAATTCGAAAAGATATATAGGAAAATATTTTCAAGCCTAAGAAATAGGTAATGTTTATTAAAGAACCTTGAAAGACTTCATGGACCCTCTATAAACAAAAAAGAAGAGATGTGTTTCATCAATTCATACACAACACAAGCAAGAGCCATTTTAGAGAGTAAAGAACCTAAAAAAAAAGCTCCAGTTTCTCAAGTTTGAATAAGCGAGTGATATATTACAAATTAATGAAGTATTTAAGCATCATATTGCATCCTAAATAGGATGAGGAGTTGAGTTAGTTTATAATTTAAGTTGGAGTAAAAATATTATTATAGTCCTATTATCTTATAGTAGAACCTCGAGTTCTATGGCCTTATTTGGCAATCAGCAGATTGCATTAACTGTTAGTTGATTCTATTAGCGATTAGCTAACAGCAGTTAATATAGCTGATTTGACTAGCGGAAAACATCAGCTGTCTATTTAAAGATGTATAGTAAAATTAGTTGTTTGTTATTAGCTATTTATTTTTAAAATGACTTATGAGGACTTGACTTTAAAAAAGGATTTATAAGAACATAGGTATTATATCTTAGTATTTCTTTGAAAGTTTTTATAAGGATTTAGATAGAGCAAAAGAAGTCAACACCATCATTTAAAGCAAAGGTTTATAATAATCTAAGAATGACGTCTAACTGTCGTTAAACTAGAATCAATATTATCACAAATAGTTGTCAGCTCTCGAGTTCTCAGTTCTTAAACACCATCTTATGTAGAGTTAACTTGAACATCTTCAAATATATCTGGAGGTATAAATTCAAGATCTTGATCGATGATGTTAAAAGCTGGGTCTCCAATTGTGCTTCTTCTAATATAGTTATACAACGCAGAAGCTGCATAAATTATTCAATTTTGATCTATCAATGAATACTTAAGCATTTTCTCCAATATCTTCCATCGAGCTTTAAAAACATTGAAAGTCCTCTCAATACAACTTCTCAATGATAAATGGACTTGATTAAAAACTTCTTAGACAGTAGCTACTAATACAGTTAAATTTGTATGTGCGATTAAAGAAATGAAATTTATCATAATAGGATAAACTTATCTTTATTTCTATTTCTATTTCTATTTCTATCTTTATAGTAATTTGTAATAATTTTTGGACAAAACTGTCTTTTTGTCCCTTCATTTTCAGCAGCTATTTGAAAATAATTCTCATAGTAACATTTTCAAAAACAATGGATTGAGTTCAATTTGCTAACCTGATCCGCTAACTACTAAACATGATTATTGGTTGTTTGATGTGGTCAAACAGCAAAATACACCTTAATCTGTCAAAAAATAGCTAATCAGCTATTTGCCAAACAAGACCTATATTTTTTTGCTTAAAATTATGATATTCTCCTTCTAATCTACTTTCATATTACTCTTAAGTGTCCATTTGGCAAGTTCCTGAAAGAGATAAAGCAAGCCGCATGCAGCTAATAGTGTTTTCTTGTCATCATTAGTATTAGCAGACTAGCAGTTCAGAGCCCACTAGTTTACTTCAACATATTCACTAACTAAGCAACATTAACCCGGGCATAGGTATCTGCGGAACTTGCCAAACAAAGTCCACATTGAATTCATCAAACTTCTTAATCACTTTGCTGATTCGTTCTGTTACAAAGGACTTATTTCTCAAATCCTTGACCCTTAAACATACAGGTTGATATAACAATCGAAATCACCTTGTTGTTGCTGGATTTTGTGAAAAGCACTTTAAGAGCTCTAAATGTCCGGTATTTATTATGATTAGGGTCCATGAATATGTGGAGAAGCCATTACTTCCAGCCGGGAGACTGCTTCACAATGATTTTTCAGTTTCAACGTGATAAGATTTTGTGGAGTTTCTCTTCACCATTGATGATTACTCATCTTATCCTTATCTGCATAGTTCATTCAAGATTTTAAAGTGCTCTAAAGGAATAATAATAAAAAGGTGTTGCAGAGAAAGTGCGGGAGAGAGAGGATGACCTGCAGTTTAGTTCAAACACAAAAATATTGATTTTTTCTACATTTTTTCTCTTCGAACTGTTCAATACCTCTTCTAACAATGTCCCATCAGTAGTTCCCTGCAAGATGGAAACTGGTTTTTCCCAAAAAAGATAAGGGGGAAGCTAGTAATTGCTGGGAGAAAATAAACTCTAGGAGGATTGGAAACCCCACTGTATCTTTAGTTCTGTACAGAGATGTACAACAGCATCAAAATTTGATTCCTATGTGAAACTTCCTTTTCTTCCAACTTTCCCAATTGGTAAGCACAATGCTATGACAGTCTGTGCTTCATCTGTCATCTCATATTGCAGCAATGAGGCTTTCCTTGTTGTAATTTGTCCCAGAGGCACACCATTTGCCTTGGCGACTGGTAATGAGCAGTGTAATAATCATCAATGCACCCATACTGGCAGAACTTCGAGCTATGCACGTAGTCCACAGGTTTTGAACTATTGAACTTTTCAACCCACATTCCCATACTTACATCTTCCATCTTAAACAACTGCAAGAGGGAACATTGATTCAGGTTATTACTTTTAGCAATCAAAATAGTTCCAGTAAATTGGAGATGTTAGCCAGACAAGAGCATGCAAGCATATGCAACCACTTGCACATCCACAACCACATCCACATCCACATCCACACACGTGCACATACACAAAACAGGAATTCAACATACCCTCAACTTATGACTTTCAAATTCCTTGAGAATGGACCATGCAATGTCGGACGACAGGATGTAACCTGGACCGTCCGCATATGGAGGATATTCTTCTTCTGGCCATTCCTGTACAAGGGAAGCAATGAAAACAAGAAACGATAATAAATAAGGGATACCCAGGATGCAACACATCGTGCTGCCAATGAAGATTTCAGTGATTAATTCAATAGTACACCAAAAGAGATTTTAAAAAAAAAAATTAAAAGATGGATTATCAATTGATAAAACTAAATCAAAAAATTACAAGATTTCTTGGCTTGTCGCCAACTCTCGTGAGGAGAGTTTACTAATAATTACAATGGTAGGGAATAATCTAATAGAATATAAAACATGAATCTAATTGAAGTAGTTGAGATGGAACTACAAGCACCACCAAAAGAGATGTTTCTGCCATTTATTTCAGCTCCTCCAAAAATAGTTATCCTTCCTCTGTTATTTTGGGCGAACTCAGTTGAATGAGGAATATCAGTGAAAAGAAAAAAAGAAACAGATTCCAGAACTGTTAGATTAGTCTGGATTTTTTTTGAAGGACTAGATTCAAACAAGAAGATGTTTAGCCATACAAGACTAATATATGAGTAGAAACAAAACAAATTTCCTGAACCAATACGTAAGATATGAAAGAAAACACTGTAAAGGGAGATGCAGTAAAAGAAGAGGCAAGAGTACTCAAAAGGAAGTGTAGCCAGGTTAGGAAATACGATTCTGCACTTCAACAGAGAATGAGAGCTCAGGAAGAGGTAGGCACCACATTCCAAACAATTCTTATGTATAAATATTTAACAACCGACCTCCCCACTCCCAACCTTTTTCCCAGTGGCCTTATGAACTAAAAACCAATGCAACTAAATGATGTTAAGCTTACTAGTGAAAAAGAGTACAAAAGGAAATTCAAATCTGAAGCAAGAAGGGCGAGTGATGATAGTATGTCCCACACAATAGAAGTCAGAGCATATAACAACTAGTTTTGGATTTTTTCTGCAAAGACATACCTCAAATGTCACTGCCCATTTGCCACTGCGCAAGGGCCTGTGGTAGTAGTTCATGTTTCCAAGAAATAAGCTTCTACCTCCAACTTTCCTGGTTTCCTTGATTAGGGCATCCACTCTAACAAAGGTGTCATCATCACACTTCATAATGTAGTTTGCAGCTAGTGTCCGGATCTATTAATTGAAAGAATTACATAAATTGTCTTCAGCATCCATATAACAGTTGAACCAAAAAAAATAGACTTGCGACTTCTAAACAAATAGCAACCATGGGCTCTAGGATGTACAAAAGCAACACCCCAATAACTTACCCCATATTCACAGATTGCGAGAGTCTTCAGCACAACTAGGTCATAATGATCCAAGTAAGAAACAACAACAATATCACCAAAATACTTTGCTTCTTTCTTTAACTCTGAATTTATTTCCTTCCTTCCATTCTGTCAGAATATTATGCGAAAGTTTAGCATTAGTGTTTACTATCCGCAGATGCCTAGAGGATTCAGCAAATTAAACAAAGAATCCATTCTACATATTTACCAGTGCTACAAAAAAACGTGCAACCACTGATGAAGATCTTATCAAGTTATGCTGCATCCATGTTTTCCTTATAGTCATCCTCTCAGCAAAATGGTTGGCAGCAGAAAGAATGCCAATAAAGAGTTCTACTTTCCCAAGAAGAGGTGGTGCTTGCCACTGAGGAAGCATCTCAAGATGTTTCTGTGAAGCAAATGTTGGATGTGAAGAAGGTAAAGAAGCAGCAAAAACCGAGTTCACATTGATATCTCCATTTAAGTACAATCCAGTGGCATCCTCGAGAACAAATCCCTGATGAAGACCTTAAATAACTTTAAGAAAATCTACAAATTATAAATCCAACAAAAGTTATAAGATTCTTCAAGAATCAGGACAGTAATTCACCGGGCGGTATGGGAAAGAAGTGATATGCCTTCCATCCACATTGATATGGTATCCTTCCAAACCAGCACTGAGTGTAAGAACAAATAACTTGCCCTCAGCAAAAGGGAACGGCCAGAGATAGGAAATCTTTTTCCTCTGCGCTATCAGCTTGTTCAACCACCAAATAACCTTAGACTCCTCTGTGCTATTATCATCTTCACGAAGCCACTTTTCACATGTCACCTGTCCATCGACTTCCCAAGAAAAAAGGACCAGAAAGGCAGAAAACCAAATACTTCAGAAGTGTAGAAATGTCACATTTAAGAGAGAACAACGAAACCCCCCTGCCTCAACAAGGATACCTCGAACACCGACAGGAAGCTACAACTGAGCATAACTGACTAACACTGCTACTAAAATACCTTAGAGAAAAATCAAATCCGTGTGCAGCATTCACATCCAAAACATTAAAAGTCAATCACAGCTCAAAATAGTTCTCAAACACACTGTCCCAAATCACTAAACTAAGATTGGAACACTAAATTGCAACGCCAACACGAATCAAACAGAAAGAAATGAACCCTACTTAGGATCAACATAACCGGATAATATCAATACCAAAACGAATCACTCACCAGTTTCCTCATCAGCTCTTGAGCTCCACCCCTCGCATCTCAATGGACTTCCCCACTGCATTCTATAGCAAGTGTTCTGCTCTATCACGGGTTTCCCGCTCCAATCACCCTTTAATCTAGGATTGAAATGTAAAATCTTTGGTGGGTCCTCCCCATCAACGACCTTCAGCCCCTGCAGTTCCATCAGGAACTGTGACACCATCACCGCAACTTCTCCTTCTTTCAACAATGAAATCTTCGGGTCATTCTCAGGGTGTGCCCACTTCGGCTCTCCAACCACCGTTATGTGTGAGCCCAAGGTCAACCCGCATGGAAGCTCGATGATCCTATTCCGTTCTGAGAACTCCCACCCTGATAAAGCAATCGAATCCGGGCAGTTCTCTGTTCTCATGTATGTGCCATTCTCACGGAGTTCGATCTCCATTTTTCCAGACTCCATTTCTTCCCATAGTTTCTGCCCAGCCAACCACGCCTTTTTCGCAGCCTTTGGGAGCATAGTGAACTCGTCAGTACTACCAACGGTATCAAACACAGTTTCATTAAAGAATAGACTTGACACCACAATCTCTTCTAGCATTTTCCTCTCTGGGGCTCGGTCAGCATAGCTCTGGCTGGTGGAGTCAGTTGCAACCACGTCAAAGCCCAGCGGCCTAGGCAGGGCGTCACTGAGGACGGACCTATACCCATTTCCAGTTCTGAAAACAAGAGGCATCTCAATGCCCATGAAGAGAAAGTACACGAAGAGCGCAGGCATTAAAGTCTGGATCAATGTGACTCTACTCTGCCGCACAAAAGACTCCAACTTGGCTCGCTTCATGGTCTGTGCCTTGAATCAGTGAAGTAAGAGACTACTGTTTCACAAAGCCGCTGTATCCTGAGCCAACGTAAATACTTTACCGTAGAGAATAAGAAAAGATTACTTCAGGCCAGATTTCAATGACTGGAATTGGAATTTCGGTTCAGAATGGCAACAGGAAAGAATTTTTAGGGCTATGTCTTGATAATAGAATTTGAGGATTGGAAATTACAAATTGTTCTAACAAAATGAAGAAAGAATCAAGATTTGGAACTAAAATTCAAAGTTTTGGTCGGATACTGAAGAAAAAAGAAGAAAAAAAGCAATAACTTTCAGAAAGATTAGACAAAGAAGAATCTTTTTGTAATGCCCATCTGCTTTACATATGGCAAGACACCACACAGGTGTTTTACTTTTAACAAAAAGATTCAAGTTTTGTAAGCTTTTACGTTTGACAGGTCCACTTGTCAGAGATGAGTGTTAACTATGTAATGAATGAATAAGACTGAGACCGTTAATTATTGGATTAAGGGGAACCACAATCCTGTTAGTTATTGCGTTTCTTTCTTACACAAAACCATAAAGTATTGAGGGTGGAGAGTGCAGACCGCCGGAAACATAAAATTGACAAGTACGGTTGGGTGGCACTTCCCGTTGTGAGCTGCCATGGAAACTGTGGGACTTAAAACACGACTCCAAAGTGACGGCCGCTGGCTTTGCCATTCTGTCCTTTTTTTTATAAAAAAAAATTGCCATTTTGTCTTTTTATTAAATTATAAAAATACTAAGACAATTATTAAGTTTTTATTCTTCTGATTTGTGAATTAGTAAAATAAAACGCACTATGACTATAAGCTCCATTAGTAATTAAATTTCACTTTTACTGTATATATTTTATTAAAAGTAACTGTAATAATATTTTATTTGAGTATCGTCAATATCTAATTAAAGTCCCGAAAGTAAGTTAACAATAGAACTATAATAATATTGTATGTAAATATCGTAAATATCTAATTAAAAGTCTTACTGAAACATGAGATTTAAGAAAGACTGATAGTAAGCAATGAAGCAACTTTTTTAAAAAACCAATTTTGAAATATATTTCTCGTCTTTTTTCTAATCTTATCCCAAATTCCTCTCTTCCCTCTCATCTCTCAAAAAATAATGTCATAGTTAGCAAAATGATATTGCTTTGTTGTTCTTGGTTGAACCTTGGGTCAGGCCGGGCTTGGACAGCCACGGCTTGAGCCTCATCCGTAGACCAGTCAGGCTAAGAAATTTCTGCCCATGGATTTTGGGACTAGCCCGGACCTGTTCGTTGATTTTGGGTTGGACCGGGCCAGATTACCATCGCTTTCTACGATAAAATCTCTCCAATATAAGGTTATGTAAAAGTTGTCTTTCTGGGATGTAAAAGTTATGCAGTTTCGATGTATGTCTCTCTTTCAGGGTTCTTTCTTTCTCTTAAGCGAATGTATTTGGTGCTTTGTGAAAGACTTAGTACTGGGAAACGACTGATGTGGTTCTGTTAAACTCGACACCATTCCTCCTCTAAACTATCTTTAAACTACCAACTTTTCATCTATTTATCTAGTTTCTTAGTTGAATAGAGTTTTATCGGTTCTTTTTGGATTATAATGGAGACAAAGGCTTTATGTAGGAGATTGTTGATAGGCTTATTGTCCTGCCAAAGGCTAGTAATCTCTATAGAGAGTGATTGAAACAGTGAAATGATAAGAATTCTTTGTATCGATTTATTCTCCTTACTGAGTATATATATACAGAAGAATTATGTACATCAGCTAAAGGCTATCGATTTACATAACAGGAGGTTGGTATATAGTAACGGTAAGTTGTTACA
>JANKOD010000001.1:2959084-2987009 GCA_026284645.1 Erythroxylum acuminatum
GCTAAGGGTTTTTTTTGCAGCAAAATTGAAAACATAAGGTTAATAGAGTAACATTTTATATCTCAGAGTTTAATTAGTTACTTTCATATAACACAGGGGTCGCTGCAGCAATTTTGTCGAATTTAAAGAATGCATGTGTGTATTGAGAATTAGTTCGTTGGTGTAAGGAAGAATGGTAAGTTTTAAGTCACATATAATTGTGCTAGTGTGGCAATTTTAAGGAATTGCATGGGATACACTTTGTTACGCTTCCTCTTCACACGTGGAATAGAAGATGTTGTATGAAAGGTTCCTCTTTACTTATTGAAGGAATAAGATAATGAATTCATATGTAGAACTTGGAGAGCATATGTAAAATAAGGGTTTTTACCCAAAAAAATATAGATTTTATACCTTTTTCTCTACCCTCTCTTTGTTTTAGATTTATAATAATTATATTAAAATTATCATAGATAAGTACAAGGATGGATGAAGTTCCAAGTTTCCTAGCATTACAAGGAACTTTTAGTTCTTATAAACTATACAAAAGCAATCTTAAGTTAATTTATATAAGAGCTACAAGTCGTTTGACTAGTGATATCATAAACTCTAGTTGTAAAAAGTTCTTGATCCATAAGATTCAATTAGGAGCAATTCAACATCCTGGTGCTTAGAAAGTGATAAGCTTTTACGAAATTTTTAATGAAACCATTGATACTATTTAGATCAATCCACTACACTACAAGTCCTGCATTCTTGAGTTGTATTTCTATGTATTAACTATATATTATAGTTTATTACAAGGCCTTGGTTAAGTTGTGTTGGCCTTAGCCTTATGATTTCTCTTATTAGCTCTTTATCCTTAATATCAAACTGCAAGAATCTTATTGAGTTTGTTCAAAAATCCTCAAATTTCTTTTCTTCCAAATGCAATATACATAATCAGTAAGAGTAATTTTGAACAGCTTCAAGTCCCTTTTTGATTTGAAGTTGGTCATAATTATCCACGTGATAATGTTATCAAAACTACTCTCTATACATCTTTGATTGCAACAGCTAATAGCCTATCTCTATTAAGTTACAGAGAACTCATAATTGAACAAAATATGGTTTATAAATTCTTATTCCAAATTGAAAAGAGAGTAAATGTTATTGAATTTAATTCCTTTTATCGTATCTTAGGTCCGAAGTTTCTTTTTTACTGTTATCCATAGAATAAATATGGTTATAGGACTGTAATCCTGATCCTATACTAGCACGTTGATTGTTTTATTTATCTATACCAATATTAAAATTATCATAAGTGCATAGCATAACTGTAGTTAGCATAGGCAAGTATGGGTCGATTCCAAGAAGACTGTAAATACCACTAATTACCCTTTTCTATTATCTAACCTAAGAATTAGATTTAGTTTTAATTAAAAATAAAGCTAAACAAATAAACTAAATAAAGATTAAACAATTATGAACATAGGACAAGTATAATACAAATAAAAATAAATATCAAAAGTAATGTCTAATTGATGAATCCCCCTAAGATTACTTAAATTATCAACCTTTTATCATGCAATTATATTTTTTATTATTAGATCGTGGAAATTCTTGTTTTATGTTAATAACTCTCTTGAGACTATTAGTAACTAATCTATCACTTGATTAATAGAAATCTTTCTAGCTAAAACCCCGATGGTTGCTTTATTGATTTACTAATTTCACTATTAGATTTGACCATAATCTAGAGGATTTATATTGACATATCTCTAGGTTTACATTCAACTCCTTTCAATTATGGTATATCTATTCATACAAGAGGATTTCTCAATCTCAGTCTTATGAAATTAGATCATTCATTATATTCTAGATATATTAGAACAAGAGTATAATACATAATTGAATCACAATAATCAATTAATATATTTGCTTTGAATAAAAGATTAAAACAAATTGTTATTCCAAACTAGGTTTCTTCACACCTAGACACCAAAAATGTTTAGTTACCAATCATAGAAAATGAAATCAAATATAAACTGGAAGAAAAACTAATAAAAAACAAAGGAATCATAATTCTAAATCTCCTTTTTGTCTTCTATTGAATCTTCTTGCAAGTTTGGACTTGATGTTGTTATTTACTGAATCTCTTAACGTAACTTCTTGTTTTTTACATCCCTTAATCAAAATCGCCAGTTCTCTAGGTGTCTTATGTCTTAAATCTACTGCAAAACTCAACTCTCCTTTATTTGTCTCTACTTATGTCCTTTTATAATAAAATTTAGGATTTTTGGGATATACATGGTCACTTACGCCGGCATGTGAGAGATCGTGTATAATAAAAAACACCAAAATTCATGATTTCACATGAGCATATAGACTTACACGGGTAATATATATAGCAGTGTATCTCAAATTACACAGGCGTGTAACTCCATACGACCAGAATCAATTACTTCAATATTCACACGTTTATAAAGACTTACATCGTCTCTATTCATAGGTGTGTAAGTCTTTAGTTGCTTCAAATCTTTGCCTTATACCACAATTTCATACTAATTATTCTCCTTTATGTGAAGGAAATTATATCCTATAAATGCACTTGGAGTGAATTAAGTACCAAATATACAAAAAAAAACCTATAAAATATCAAGCCAAATACATAAACTATTGGTGTATAATTATAGTTAAATATGCATTTTTCAAACATCCCCACACTTAAGTTTTTGCTTGTCTTCAAGCAAATCATAATCTAAATTATTAACTTCAGAACATCCATCCTTTATTAATTTTAGCTTGTCCATTCATACCCTTAATCATTATATCATATTAGTCAAATTGAGAAACAATTAGAATCAAGCTATCCTAAAATTAACTTCATAAGTCAATATTAATAATAGTCAAGTCAATAATCTTATTAAAATCAAAAGCATGAATCTTTACACCTTCACCAAGGTTTCACTCAAGTCACTCAAGTGTTTAGAGTGAAAAGTATCAAACTGTAAAATCAATGCATAGTAAAACTCTTACTATAAGTTTGTGATATGTGTTTAATTGATTATACATTTATTCCATAACACTTGGTGATTATTGCTATGAGATGCTTAAGACATTCACTTTAGTTCATATTTGGTTTTAGGTACAATTCAGAAGTGAAAGAGCTAAAGCAAGTTGAAAGCACAATCTTTGAGTTTGTCTTTGTGAGATTCACACTTACTTGTCTCCATAGAACAAGAAAAAGAAGGATTAGAGCAAAAGGAGAGAAAAAAATGTATGAACATCAAGAGTATACATTGCATAAAATCAATATGTAGGCTAGATAATAGGGGAAGATAATTACTAGTATTCATAGTCTTCTTATATTCGACCTGTACTAATCGATAATAGCTACAACTACATCGTGCACTTGATTTATTACAATATTGACTATCACGAAATAGTTCAATCACAGTGGAGGAGAGATAAATGAGATAAATTAAGAAATTAAGGCTTTTAAAAATCTATCACAAACTTACACGCTATATTAACTTATACATGACTGTGTAAGTACTTAAATAATTACACACGTATGTCCTTTGAATTTTAAGACACGGGTGTGTAGTTATTCGAGTACTTAACACGGTACACGGTCATATAGCTAACTGTACACTGAATTGATGATAGTAGATCCTTTAACAAAAGATATGTCACCAATGAAGTTTAAGGATCATGCTATAAGAATGGGATTGGGTCCATTTGATAGTTTTCATTGTATGAACAATGTGTTTTTCGTGAAACTCTTATAATATTTTCTCATATTATGGTGCACATTAGTGAATTTTGGTTATTTTGGACCTAGAATAAATATAGGGTTTATTTATTAAGTAATGTTACCACATTCGGTGGATACAAAATATAGTATATTGTAATACACGGAAGATAATACCCAACTACTAAGGGACCTATCACCATGATTTGTATATTATATTTGGATTTGATTAAGATTTGATACCAAGTTAAATGTATGGACTAAGTGGGAGAATGTGAGAAATATTCATATTCTGGTTTAACGCCCATAAATGGTGGTCCAATGTTATGTATTTAATGGGTATGAATGTCCTGTTGTTGTGGAAACTATCAATGTGCTTGATGGGAGCACATTCATATAAGTTTTTCTTGCATATTTTGGGGTCCTTAAGCTTCTTTTCTCTTTTGTAAACATGTACCATCAAATTGGGAATTGGGAGCTTAGAGGAATTCCAAAACGTAGACTCTTCAAACACAAACAATAATTGCTGGAGGTATTTCGTTTTTTTCTTTCGCATTTAGTTTATATTTTATTCTAACATATATTATTGTTGAATATACATGTTAGAATTAACTTAAAATATAAGTACAAGGAAATACTTTTTTAGTATAAATATTATCACTTTTAATTAAGATATAATACTTTTAATTTCACTAATTAAAAGTCTAATCTTTCCCTAATTCATCATTTAAGTGATTATTGACATGGTTATAAATATTATATTATCAATGGCATGACCTTGAATGAAACTGCTCATCAATTTAGTTATTAATTTATTTCATTAATTAAAAAGCCTAATTTTTCTCTAATTCATCATTTAAGTGATTATTGACAAGGTTTTAACCATACTATTATCAGTGACATGACCTTGCATGTATCTACTCATCATTTCACTTAAAATTTGTCATTTAGACCATAATAAAAGTTTAATGGCACATATATCGCGCTAAAACTCACTTTTTTTCAATTATAACCAACGTTAGTCTCACCATTATATTTGCTGACGTGGCACTGTCATGTGTCAAGGGACCCTTATTAATCAGACACGTCAGTATAAGTAGCTAAAATGACTCAGAATATTAAAATGATGTCATTTTATAATAAAAATGAGACGACGTCATTTCAACGAGAGAAAATATCATATGTTGTTGTCTTCTTCTTCTTCTTTAATTTCATGTTCGTGCTCTGAGTTGGAGTCTGATAACTCCAAATGTTCACGACTGTGAGCACCTCCCATTTTGCCCTTCTCTTATTCTAATCTCTACTTCACGGGACTCCGGAGAAAGTAAGGTTAGAAATTTCTTGCTCTAATAATTTATTTATTGGTTCAGCCAGATTCTGCTGAGGTTGAACGTCGTTGTTTTGGTCCATAGTCTGCACGATTCTGGCTGTGAGACACCTGCAAGACAGATAACGGCGGGCTGGGAGTTAATTCTCGGGAAGCCCCTCTGACGCTCAAGTCAGTATTTTTGAGAGGTTTTGGTAGCTGAGAATGTGGAAGAACAGCTAGGGTTGCAGTCTCATACCTCAATCTGGTAGGAATAGTACCTTATATATGCTGTGTATGCTAGGTTTACGTAGATCTTTGTGTTTGCATGGGAGTCTAACATCTGATGGGCCGAATGAGCCATGGACATGTGAAGATGGGCCTGGGCCTAGCACAGCCGACCCAACCAAAAACTAATGCTTATTAATGAATAATTAGCTTGACTAACATTTGAAGAAGTTGTAAACGGATTAGAATAGTTGAAAACATTACGGGAATGGGATGGAGATGTTCCATAACCTTCCAATCATAAAAATTGATTTATGTTTCATATGCATTCTTCTTTAGTATAGAGACAATCTTGCTTCTTGTCTTATTGCAATAACTTTTTGATTTTCAATATTTGAACAAGTCAAAGTAGTATATTTCAACTTGTAACTTTAAATTCCTGTAAATTTCTCTTACCTTTTTTATTAAATGGGGTGAAACTAATAACTCTTTTGACTCATGGAAAGCTTATTTCCTGTCATCATTGAATTCAAAAATAACATCTTTTTAGAGTAATTATGATAAATTTGCATAATGGGATGCTATTTTTGAAAATTCTCCGATGAAAACTTACATACCTAAGAAAGTTTTGTCCTGGGTGTCATTAGATTTAACCCCAAGTTTGGTTGTTGTCCTCATGGGTGAGGACAGTGGACAAGGACGCAAAAGTTTTGCCCTTTGTCCTATTTGCTTGCTGTCTTCGCCCATTTTTGTTCCGTCTTTAGAGGACAAGGACAAAAAAAATTTTCCTCCCAAAACTGAGGTACAAGAATTCTTGTAATGAAAAGTCTAAAATAGCCTCCCTCAACGACTCTGATGAAACCTAAAACAAACCGCAGCTCTCCTTTTCCCCTGCTTCGTTCGGCTTCATCTGCACTGATAAAGGTGAGTTTTTTTGTTTTCTCTTTGAATCTTCTCTTTTGTTCCCACTTAAATGTACGCATATAATCTTTCATTTTTCCTTTCTCTCTCTATTCTCCATAACTTGCTCATTGTCACTTTCTCTCCAGATTTACTTATCCACAAACGAACCTCGTGCCTGCTACCATCTTTCCTCTCTTCTGGGTAAGACGCTATATTCATCCCACCGTTGTTGTTTTTCTAAGATTGCTATGGGTGATGGGTTCCGATTGGGTGTGGGAAATGGTTGATGGAGTTATGTTTGTGCTTTGTTGATGGATGTCGATTGGGTAAGGGAGGGATGAAACATCCTTTCTCCATCAGCAACTTGAGATGAAAGACTTGGGTAATCTGAGTTTTTGTTTGGGTCTTGAGACATCCTCGGATGAATCTGGATACTATTTATCATAAATAAAGTATGCTACTGATCTCATCCCTTGAGTTGACATCATTGATACTTATATAATTATACTTGACTCTAATAATCACCTTTTTGCTACTGATGGAAGTCTACTTAGTGATGGTATACTTTATCACCAATTAGTTAGTAGTCTTATCTATTTTATTGTCTCTCATCTAGATATTGCTCATGTTATTCACTTCATGAATCAATTCATGTCCATACCTCATACAACTCACTTCTCTTATGTTCTTCATATATTGAGTTATGTCCAAAGTACTTTGTTTCATGGTCTTCTTTTCCACCACTCTTCTATATTAGAGTTAGGCTGGGGACTCAATGGACAATCGATCCATCACTAGTTACTATTTATTTTTAGGCATTTATCTTATTTTTTGACACAACAAAAAATAAACAATTGTCTCTAAATCCAAGATATAAGTTGAATATAAAACTATTGCAGATACTATCTCTGAACTCCTTTCTCGCGATGTTTGCTTTAATATATGAGTGTATCTTCTTCGTCTATAGCTCCTTTTTATTGTGATAACCATAGTGCTATACAAATTGATCAAAATGATGTCTTTCATACACAGACCAAACACATCGAGATTGATTGTCATGTTGTTCGACATCATGTTCTCTAAGGGACTATACAACTTGTTCCCATTTTCTCACAGTCTCATATTGTTGACATCTTCACAAAGTCTCATCTACCTCGGCGCTGTTCAGATCTAGTTTCCAAACTTAAGCTGTCATCTTTTATAAACACAAACTAATCTCAGTACCATCGTATAAAATAAAAGAAAAAATAACCAATTTTCATTATATTAAAGAAAATTCTCACAAAGCATCTATTTTTTCCACCTCATGAAAAGATTTTAAAGGTATAATCCTTTAAATTGGTTTGATATATTTAAATTTTTACTTAAAAAGTATTATCCGAAAGAGTTAAACCTAAATGTTTCTATGTTACAAAGATTCAGTAATATCTAAGTTTTTGGGCACAAGGGAGTCACAGTATCCTGTTAAACTTGTTTTTATAGAACCCTAAGACTATAAGAAAAGACAGACATATTAAAGTATAATTACGCACAAGCAAAAATACAAATCAATAAAGGTGACTATTAACTTTGCAATTATTGTGTGTAAAAAAAGGCATACGTATGGAGATTTTTATATTAGATGATAAAGAGTAAAATAAAAGTAAATAACTCTATCTCTCTCAACCTAATGAGGTAATAAATAATCCTTCAATTACTCGTAATGATAGACACTAAAGTGTTACCTTAAAATAAACATATATTACTAAATAAAAATTGGATTGATTTTTTCTCAGATAAAATTTTATTACTATGTCTAGGAATGCCAATGGTTAGGCTGGGCTAGGGTGGCCAGCGACCTAACATATATCTTTTAAAAAGAAAAATGTCAAAAACGACATTGTTTTTGACAAAACGATGTAGTTTTTGAAGTAAAGGATGGGCCGACCCCATGTCTGGTCAACCCGGGCTGGGCCGGGTTGGGCGAGCAGGGCCAGATTTGACGTCCCTAACTATATCCTAATAATATAGCATATTTAATCTCTAAAATTGATGCAATTTACTTTTAAGTAATTATGATATTCTGAAAAAAATTAAACTATGATGTATATTAAGTGTAATTTGAAATATAGAAATTGAATATAGTGTTTCTAATATTTTAAAACTTAAGGGCTCTTCATTAATTTTAAATATGGCACACATTTGAAATGTTCATTTAGTAAGTTGGTATTACGTGGATACATGACCTTTTCTTTTCAGTAATATGGATATTTGATACCATTGTCAAGAATTGTTCAAACATACATTACAACAAAGTAGCATTTTGGCTACGTTTTTTTTGCGATGATTTGAAAATTGTAACTAATAGTCACACTTTCAGCTACATTTTTCCAAAATTGTATCTTCATATTGTAAAAAAACATTGATGCACGAGTTTTTTATTCTCTTTTGTTCCTTTTCTTTTGGCTACAAATATATTTTCGTTGTCAAACGTTTTCACTACAAAATGATTTTCATAACTAAAAGCATAAATTTTTTAATTTGAGTTAAAAACATTTGGCTACAAATATATGTTTTTATTCACACAGATTCTATAATTTGAGTTAAAAAATATTTGGCTACAAAAATATATTAGTATCCAAACGTTTTCATTCTTCTTTTGGCAACAAATATATTTTCGTAGCCAAATGTGTTCATTTCGTAGCTAAAAGACAGATTCTATAATTTAAGTTAAAAACATTTGACTACGAAAATATATTTGTGACCAAAAGAGCCAAATGTATTCAGCTATAAAATGATTTTTGTAGCTAAAAGACACAAATTCTATAATTTGAGTTAAAAACATTTGACTGTGAAAAGATATTCATAATCAAATGTTTTCATTCTTCTTCTTTTGGCTATGAATATATTTTTGTAGCTAAATATGAATATATTTTTGTAGCTAAATGTGTTTAGTTACAAAAATCATTTCATAGCTAAAAGACATAGGTTATATAATTTGAGTTAAAAACATTTGACTATGAAAATAACATTTTTAGCTACAAAAAATAGTAAGAGATTTAATTTTTCATTGTCTTTGTTGTTGTTCATAGTCAAATGTTTTTAGCTACAAAATGATTTTTGTAGCTAAAAGTGGCTACAAATATATCTTCCGTTTTTCTTATTTTGGCTACAAAAATATTTTCATAATCAAAAGTTATTAGCTGCGAAATAATTTTCGTAGCTAAAGGACAGAATCCACAATTTCAGCTACTAAAATGACGTAAGGACAGAATCCACAGCTTCAACTACTAAAACGTTATCGTTTTGTCCACCAAAACGACGTCTTTTTTTCCATATATATTGAAAACCTAATTACGAAGCAGGGTTATCAATTAACTTATCTTCGTCTTCCTCCTCACGTTCTAGCAGCTACAGTGGTCCGTTTTCGTCTCTAGTGTTCGTCTGTGTTTCTTTTTCGTCCACATAGGGGTTCTTCTCCTCCAAGGAATTCGGGTTTTTGTTCATTGTAATAGTTTGTTTTTAATTACAAGTTTTTGTAAATGTTTAGAGACTTAAGTAGTTGATGGAAGTAGTGATTAGGAAAATAATAAGCAGTCTTGATTATTTTAGTTAGTTTTACATAATTTTCTCTTGTAACATTTGAGTTGGAGTATTGCTATGATCTGGTTTTGAAATTTGACACCTTTCTATTGACATCTATTCTGTAGCAAGGCATTTCATAGTGTTGGACTTTTATCCTATACCTCCTGGAGGAAAACAGGGCAGGATGACGGTATTGTTACATTGGTATTTGTCCTCACGTTGGATAATTTTTAATTAAACTCATCATCAAAGCTAATGATTCATTATTGTCTCGTATATTCTTTTCATTTTATATTTCTCAGATTGATCTTGGCATATCAATCTGATCAGTTTATATAAGAAAAACAACCACCAACAGAAAAAGGGACAAGCATAGTGATCTTGCAACTTGGACGTATAGCATGCCCACGAAAAAGAATATTTGCCAAGTTCCTGGAACACTTGCTGCGAATGAAGCCAACATAAATTGCAAGACCAAAGGCGTACGTCCACGACAAAATGGCGGCGATCGACACAAAGGAACCTAAAGATTGTAGGAAATCTCGTTGTTTCTGCTTTCTAGTGTCAAGCCAGATCCTCGGCAATAACATATAGGCCGTGGAAAGAAAATATAAATTTATAGTACCATTTAATGATTGCCAGCCATTCTCTCATTGCCTAGTTCTCATAAACTGCATCTTGTCTTGTTCTTGTCTAATATGTTTATATAATTGTACTCCAACTTCAATTGCTCAATTCACAACTCCATACATCTAACATAAGCTATGGTCATCAGAAATGAGTTCCCGAGTGTCGACAAATGTGCGTCCATAGGACGAGAAAAGCACACTGTGGTTGCAGACTTGGACGGAACTTTGCTTGTGGGACGTAGTTCATTTCCTTATTTTGCTCTCGTTGCATATGAAGTTGGTGGAGCATTAAGGCTTCTTCTTCTGCTCTTACTCTCACCTCTTGGAGGTCTTCTTTATTACTTTATCTCAGAGTCTGCAGGGATTCAAGTTCTGATCTTTGCAACCTACGCTGGCGTGAAATTGTCGGCCATTGAGTCAGTGGCTAAAGCAGTGTTGCCAAAATTCTACTCCAGCGATATTCATCCAGAGACATGGCGGGTTTTCTCGTCATGTGGAAAACGATGTGTTCTCACGGCGAATCCTAGGATCATGGTTGAAGCATTCTTGAAAGATTTTCTGGGGACTGATTTGGTTTTGGGTACAGAGATATCGAATTACAGAGGAAGGGCAACAGGGTTTGTTAGTGGACCTGGTGTGCTTGTTGGGAAGAAGAAAGCAGATGCTCTTAAAAAGGCGTTTGGAGATACACGGCCTGATGTTGGACTTGGAGATAGGCATACGGATATTCCCTTCTTGGTCTTGTGCAAGGTCAGCTGTTTTACCTTTTTTGTTCTTTATTTATGGATAAAACAATCAAATTAATAAAATAAAAACTGCAGGAAGGCTATTTGGTGTCACCATTACCAAAGCTTAGACCTGTCACACTCGACAAGCTCCCAAAACCCGTGTTCTTCCATGACGGTCGTCTAGTTCAGAAACCGACGCCATTCAAAGCATTCCTTGTTCTTCTATGGATGCCCATAGGCTTCGTTCTAGCTGGTATCCGAGTTATAACTGGCTTCCTCCTTCCCATGTCTCGAGTCTACCATGCATTTTGCGCACTTGGTGTTCGAGTCATCATCAAAGGCACACCACCTCCTCCGACAAAGAAGTCATCAGCTGGCGACCAATCCGGCGTTCTCTACGTTTCCTCTCATAGAACCCTTCTCGATCCAGTATTCCTTTCTGTGGCACTCGGCCGTCGGGTGGCCACGGTGACGTACTCCGTCTCTCCTCTCTCAGAAATCATCTCGCCCATAAAAGCCGTCCGGCTTACGCGTGACCGCGTTAAGGATGCGGCGACGATCAAGAAACTGTTGTCAGAAGGTGACCTGGCAATATGCCCTGAGGGGACGCCATGTCGTGAGCCGTTTTTGTTGAGGTTTTCTGCTTTGTTCGCTGAGTTGACCGACGAGATTGTTCCCGTTGCTATGGTGAGCAGCTTGAGCATGTTTCATGCAACCACCGCAAGAGGGTCGAAAGCTATGGACCCGTTTTATTTCTTCATGAACCCTAGACCGACCTATGAAGTGCATTTCTTGAAGAAGTTACCTCTGGAATTGACTTGCAGTTCAGGGAAGTCTAGCCACGAGGTGGCGAATTATATACAGAGGGTGATTGCTTCGACAACTTCGTACGAGTGCACAAACTTTACGAGGAAAGATAAGTACCTGGCACTTGCCGGAAACGACGGGACGGTGGCTCAGAAGCAGTGCCTCCAAGCAAACAAAATAATGGGTTGTTAAATGTCGAATAGCTTGCGAAAACTATGTATCCTATCTATCCTATCATTGAATGCTCTCTGGATCAACGTGTTGGATAACTGTCAATAACCTGCTATGCAAGCACGTTGATAAAGAGAATTTGGAGAAGAACAGAAAAAGGCAGAGTTTTAGAAGCTGTAAATATCCATGAGTTTATCCCCTTTTCCCAATCTGATTTATAGCAACCAGATCAGTGAAATACATTTAACAGAAGTAACAAAAACAATGTCGTGGCTTACCCACTTAACAACTTGAATTTGAAATGGCAACAAAATAGGACAACGTAAATACCACTATCACTACTCCTAATATCAAGCAAAAGTTCATGGATATCTGTTAACACGATGCACGACTTGCTAACTCCACCAACCCAGTAACCCATGTTGTTGACTGCGTCTATGCGAGCCTCTTGCAATACGTGATCATGCTATCTGTCTCTCATCACACGTTGATTGAGAGTGACTGCTCACAATTCCTCTTTAGTAAAATGAATATCTCAGTGACCTGTGTTCCTTCTAACGTCCCATATTTTTCAAGTATTATTAATTGACTTTTTTTCTATTTTCCATCCAAAAAGCAAAGCTACAAGTCAATCACTTTGTTATAATATCAATCACAACACTTGGAGTTGAGGAAAAGAGAATTTACAAAAACCTTATATATTAACTCCAAAATCAGTTTACTACATAGTCTTCATTTACAAGATTAATCTGGTTAACCTATGGTTTCCCTCTGACGAGTTTAATTCTCACAATACGTAGTTGCATGCACACATAAAATAGATAAGGTACCCAGCTGAGATCTTATTTTGTTTCAAGTTCCAATAGACATTAATAAACTCAAAAATAACAAACCAAAGAAAAGCTTAACTTAACATAACTTTTTACTTCAATCCTCTAGTTATTAAATTTTCTAATTTAATTCTTCAATTTTCACTAGTAATTCTTATTCTTTAACAAGTGGATACATGGTCATTTTTATCTATTATGTTCAATTAAGATTCTGTCAATATCATGTAAGATTTCTATTAAGAATACTTAAGAAAAAATAATAAGAAAAGTTCAATAAATTTGAATGATTAAAATAAAAAAATTTATTGAAAATGATTTTCTCAACATGGATTGCATAGAAGAAGTACAAAAGGATAACCCTTTTAAAAGTAGCCGATTTGTTTTGGTTACATTATATCATTCTGTGAGGGATCTCTTTACTTACATTTTATCATTATTGATTATACATATTTTTTTATCAATAAGCTTAGTTATACAATTTAAGTACAAAATTTCCTCAATTAATCATTTTAGATAACTCATTTTTAGAAAATATTCAAAACAAGTTTAAGCAAATTTTGTGTTTTATCGACAACTATGTATACATCATTAGCTTAGAAAATAAGTCACCGACTACTAAAAATGTACTTTTAAAATAGAGATTTCAACTTTTAAATAGATGGACTAAATAACTACTTTACATATTTACATATACATTCCAATATCCCCTGTCAAGTTGGTGCACGATGATTTCAAACGCTTAACTTACGCAAGATAAACTATTGTTTGCCTAAAACTTTAGTAAAAATATCTGTCAATTGCTCAAAACTTCAAAGATAAATAGTGTCATTGTTTTCATATTGTATGTTATCATGCACAAAGTGACAATTAACTTCTATATGCTTTATGTGCTTATGAAACAAGATTAGTTATGATATGTAACGCTATTTGACTATCACAATATAGCTTCTGATAGATACATATTTGATCATATTTAGACCTCATATTTGATGTATATTTGCTTGATATTTTATACTTTTATTACATATTGGTACTTAATTTGCTCTAACTGTGTTTATAAGTCATAACTGCCTTTATGGACTTAAAGGAGAAGAATTCGAATAAAAATGTAACTTAAAATGAAGATTTGAAGCATAGATGGGATACATGGTCGTGCATCAGCCAGTGCATATTCGTGAATTATGGGGATTTTGGGTTATACACAGTTTGATGCACAACCATGCATCTCCTAGAATCCTAAAATTTGTTATAAAAGAATGTGTTTGGAGGCAAAAGGGGGGAGCAAACATTAGAAGGCGATTACAGATATTGAGATCATTCAGAAGGGCGATTTTTGAGTCAGAGAAGTGGAAAACATGTAGAAATCATCAAAAGATCTATCAGAATACAAGATCAAACTTCTACCTTGCAAGAATATTCAATAGGAGAATATATAGATTTAAAATTATAAACTAGTTGTTTTCAATTCATTTTTCTTTCTATTTATGTTTGATTTCATGTTCTATCATGTGTAACTAAATTCTTTTAATGTCTAGGTTAGATGAACCCTAGTTTTGTGGAATACTATGTTTTGATTCTTTTATTAATGCAATTGTTTGAATTAACATATTGTGATTCAATTACATATTTAATATATGTTCTAATAGATCCAAAATATTATTGCATAATTTGATTTCATAACATATAGATTGAGAAATCTTGTGTATGAATAGATCTATTGTAATTAGAAAGAGTTTATTACAACCCTAAAGATAGGATGACATAAATCCTCTAGATTATGGTCAAACCTAATAATGGAATTCACAAATTGAAAAAGCAATTCTATAAACTTTAACTTGAGTAATTCGGTTGACAACCTTAGGATTAGTTATTACTAGACTCAAGAGTGAGCTATTAGCATACTATAGAAATCTCCATATTGGTGGTTAATCCATAATTTACAACTTAGAAAAAGACAATGAAGTTTTTGGTGTCGTTGTTGGGGACTTTGATATTAGGAACACCTAAATGTTATTACTCTAGTTATTATTTATTGTATTTTATTTTATTTTATATTGTATTTTATTGTATCTTGTTATATTTGTGGCTTATTCATTTAATTATCTTTTGAACTTCTTTAATTGATATTAAGTTTGTGGTTTATTGTAGGACTTAAGATTTATTGTCATAGCTACAACTCATAATGGAATGATTGAGCAGACAATACTTTTATAGGAGTTAGAATATGTTTTCGCAATCTCTAACATCACCATATGAGAGAGAGAGGTTTCCTCATATGTTTTCGAAGGCTCGACCTGTTGGATTTCATTTTCGGAACCCAACTCTGGCTCTGATACCATAAATGTTGGATCTCGTTTCTGGAACCTAACTCTGGCTCTGATACCACAACTGTTGGAACCCGCTTCCGGAGGCCAACATTCAGAGTCATAAGATGTGAGCATATTATCCTATAGGGTTATTTCCATGAACCCTCATTAGCCATCATCCCACAAGAGTGGCGTGCTCACATCAGTCAAACATCAAAGACAAACTTATTTTCCCACTTCAGCACAGATTTTGGGAAACCTCAAACTGGAATTACAATTGATTTCTTTAGAACATTTGTCCCCCCTTTGTCTTAAGTTTCTAATGACACCATGATTATTCCATTTGGTTTAGAAATCTGAAAGTTATAGGTCAAACATTTTCGGACTATTATTAAACTGAAATAGGACACTATACTCAACTTTCATCCAGAATTTCAAAGTTTTAGGGACTGACTTAAAATTCAATTCCTTCAAACACTTTGTAGCTCTATGTCTCTAGTTTATTTAGAGACAAGAATCATCTCATTAGGAGGTCAAATGATGCGGTTATGGCTAAAAGAATCAAATAAGGATTTGGCCTCAATCATATTGAACCTGTTTCGGGACAATTGACATAACTTTCTCTATAGATGTCGAACTAAGGTCATTCTTAGACAATTTGAAAGAGGACTTCTAGATCTACCTCTTTCATGAAGATCTTAAAGATAGATTCTATCATCTAGAGGGTCAAAATTGGACCAAATGATGTAAGATGATTCTGTCTACAGTGCATAAGAAGATGTTTCGATCTTCAATGCATAAGAAGATGTTTCAGTCTACAGTGCATAAGAAGATGTTTCAGTCTACAGTGCATAAGAAGGAAGGTTTCAGTCTACAATGCATAAGAAGATGTGTCTACAGTGCATAAGAAGATGTTTCAGTCTACAGTACATAAGAAGATGTTTCAGTCTACAGTGCATAAGAAGACATTTTAGTCTATAGTGCATAAGAAGGAAGGTTTCAGTGTACAGTGTATAAGAAGATGTTTCAGTCTACAGTGCATAAGAAGGAAAGTTTCAGTCTACAGTGCATAAGAAGATGTTTCAGTCTACAGTGCATAAGAAGATGTTTCAGTTTACAGTGCATAAGAAGATGTTTCATTCTATAGTGCATAAGAAGATGTTTCAGTCTATAGCGCATAAGAAGGAAGGTTTCAGTTTACACTACATAAGAAGGAAGGTTTCAGTCTACAGTGGATAAGAAGGAAGGTTTCAGTCTATAGTGGATAAGAAGGAAGGTTTCTACAGGGTCTTCCTCACATCACAAAAAGTTCTGAATCACTAGCTACACTCTCCAGAGCATCTTTACTTATAAAGATCATAACTTTCGACTCAGATGTCTGAAAATTTCATACTATATATCGTTGAAAAGTTAGAAAGATAAGCTACAACTTTCTAAAAGACAACTTTGTCTAATTCAGCCTAGATCAATACAATTTTTCCTCTGAATTCCAAACACACATTTTTACCTTATGAAAAACTATGATTATGTCCTCAATCATATTATACCTACTTTCGGGTAATTTGCATAACTTTCACTAGGGATGTCAAATTAGGGCCATTCAAAGAAGGTTTTGAAAGAGGACTTCTAGACCTATAACTTCTATGAAGGCCACAAAAGATATTTTGTCTCAAAAAGGGTCAAAATTACAAATCAATGTAGCTGTCCCATATTCACCTCCTCTAATGCAACATCACTTCTTAACCATTCAACTACATCTCATCATTCATAATTCCTATTTTCTTTTCCATAATATCTCACTTATGTATATAACAACAATTCGTATTCAAAAATTTATCATCTCGAAATGATAACTTCCATAAGTGTACCTAATTCCAACTTAACCTCATCCTTAATTAATTCACATCTCAACTTAACAATCATCCATACATAATTCATATTTCATTCATCATCAACTTACTACACATATTCAACTTCATTTTTGCTTTCACTGTGCTTCTAACTTTTACCTTAATTCTTCCCATTTCATAATCTCTTATCTACCAAAAAACACCAAAGCAAAAATATGAATCTGTCCATATTTCTCATTTACTACTTTAATCTTGTTTATCATTTCTAATTCAAGAATTATTATTAATTTTTTTCTCAATACTAATCGCCAAAAAAAATCTCATTTAATAGTTCTAACTTCTAAGAAAAGTTTGGGGTCCAACACGACCGATATCCAGACCTTGTTACAACAATGGTGGTAGTAATTTTTATAATCATGAATGTTAAGCATCGACCTACACGTGGGAGTGATCGAGCATGTACAACCAACCTCAAGGTGCACCATATTAAAATGTTTACAATTTAAAGCGGAACAACTCTTATGCCTATGGATGGAACGATTACGCTCCAACTGAAAATTTACAACACCAAATAGCTCTAGTTAATGAGCCAACTCTGGGAGATACGATGGCTGATTTCGTTCAAGAATTAATCATGAGAAATCAGGAAACAGAGGCTTACATACAAAATATGGTGAATTGGATCGACCAGTTGGCGAAGATAATAACTGATGATATGTAAGGGAGTTTTCATATTCTTACCAAAATAGATCCTAAAGAACATGGAATTACAATCACCCTTAGGAGTGAAAACGAGCTCCCATAAAAAGAAAAAGTAGTAGAAGAAGAAATCATTACAAATAAAATAATGGAATATCTTGTCAAACATAAAGCTAGTCGAAGCAAATTTGAAGAAAGCGTTTTCCCACTTGAATATCTTGAGCATAACAAAAAAAACTATTTGAGCCTATTAATGCAACATAGTGAAGAGAATACGAAGGTTGGCTTCAGGGATGAAGTGGCATTCCAAGAAGATGAGGAGGTAATTGCCTCTATTGTAAAGGAGGACGAAGATATGACAGAGGTAGAAAACGTAGGAGAAGAGGAAGTCCTTATCCAAGTAGAGGAAGTAGAGGAGTGGCAGGAGGTAATTAGATAAGATAAGCTAGAAACCTTTATCTAGGAAGAAGAAGAAGAAGAGTGGACAAAGGTGGTTGAGGAAGAACTGACAGAGGAGCCAAGTAAGGAGACTATGGATAAGGTGTTGATAGTAACCTTAAGTATAAAGGGTTCCCACTTTCTCAAAGACAAATTATTTAAGTTAATTGATGATTTAGGAGTTTTGTTATTTAATATTATGCCCTTGTTATTATTTTACAACAAGTGGCTTACTTACATGTTATAAAACCTTATACAGAGAAATAGGTGGAAGTAAGCCACTGATCATAGACTCAGGCTGAGGGTCAATGTGCAGATTACGTCGAACTAACGATGTTAAACAAGCGTTATATAGGAGGCAACCCATTAATTAAGATAGGTTTTATTTTAGATTTTATGTTATTTCTATTTCCCCTTTTTCTTTATATTTTTGAAAGGATGTAGTCTACTATTGGATTGATCGAAAATCAGAACAATCATCCTATTTAGGAAAGTACTAAAAACCTTCTCACTTTTCATTTTATATACTTATATTATGTACATTGGGGATAGTACAACTTTAAGTTTGAGGAAGAGGTTAATGAATTTTTAACAATTTTCTTTAAGCGTATCATAATCTTGATTATTAAAATTTATTAATTGATATTTTGAATTGGTTGAAATCTTTATGTTAATATTGTATTTCATTATTGAATATTGATTTGAATTAGTATGCAAAATGATGAGAGTTAGAATAAATTGCTTTCAGAAGTCATACTTTTATTAATCATTGAGATAGATGAGTTGAATTAAAATTCCATACTATTTACGTATATAAACTTATCTTTTTCGTCAGCTTCAAATTTTTTAAAAATTTTAAGCTTTTGTGATTTTTTTCATGTGTTTTATCATGTATAGTAGAATGATTATAAAACTTACTTTTATTATACATATTGGGATCATATTTGTTAAATTAGAAGCATTAATATGATACAGACACTTAGATTCAACAGCTTGTTTTAGCCTATTTTTTATATTTATCATACCCATAATTTTATCCTGTAGGAATAACCAAGTTGAGCCAAAGGATGGCAGTGGGTCAAGTTCCAGCCTGGCCAGAAATTATTAATTTTAAAAATTAGAAAAACCACATTGTTTTGCCTTAAGGGCAGCCAGGCCTGAGCCCGGCTTAAAGCCCTGTCAACCTAGTTCTAATCTGTTGACTTTGGGCCAGGCCAAGCTTGGGCCGTTTTGCCATCCCTAGTTGAGCCTTAGCCTTTTTCATTGTTATTAACCCACATTACTAACCTTTATCCTATTTTTCTTGAAAACCTTTTTATTATTTTGAACCTTGAAAGTTATTTAGATTATTTACTTGTTTGAGACTGAAACTTCTTAAAAGGTCCATTATTTCTTTAATTGTGGCACTGAATGCTCTAACTATTGTGTTTGGTTCAAAAAAGCATAAGAAAAATTATGAATAAGTATATAGTACTAATAGAGTTGTACTAAAAGGACCTGTGTGTTTTGTAAAAAAGTCTTGTAATTTCTTTTAGGAAGTTTCTTTCAAATTAACCCTTTTTAATATCCCAACCATACCATACCTAAGCCCCATTACAACCTTTTAAAGAACTTTTGATTTTTGTTTCTAGTTTACACATAAGTGGTGGAGATATGATATTATTGCAAGCCTATAGTAAGAGTTCTACTATGCATTGATTGAGAGTTTTGATGCTTTTCGCCCTAAACATTTGAGCATTTAGTGCAATCTTGGTGAGGGCGTAATCGTGTATGCTTTTAATTTTAATGGAATTATTGATGTGATTGTTATTAATTGACTTAGAAAGTTAATTTTAGGATAATTTGATTTTAATTGTATGTTAATTTGATTCAATAGGATATGATGATTTATAATATGAATGGACATGTTGAGATTAATGAGGGATTAATGTTGTAAGATTTATAATTTTGATTATGGTTTGCTTGAGGACAAGCAAAAGCTTAAGTGTGGGGATGTTTGATAGATGCATATTTGATCATATTTATACCTCATATTTGATGTATATTTGCTTGATATTTTATACTTTTATTGTATATTTGGTACTTAATTTGCTTTAAGTGTGTTTATAGGTCATAACTGCCTTCATGGACTTAAAGGAGAAGAATTCAGAAAAAAAAACACAACATAAAACAAAGATTTGAAGCATAAAAGGGATACAAGGTCATGCATCAGCCTATGTACTTCTCTCAGGCAATGCAGATTCGCAAATTCTGGAGTGCATCAGCCCATGCATCTCCCAAAACCCTAAAATTTACTATCAAAGGATTACAAAGAGGTGATTACAAAAGTTGAGATCATTCAGAAGGGGCAATTTTGAGTCGGAGAAGTGAAAAACGCGAAGAAATCATCGAAAGATCCATCAGAATACAAGATAAAACCTCTACCTCACAAGAATATTCGATAGGAGACAAAAAAGGAGATTTAGAATTATGAACTTGATGTTTTAAATTAGTTTTTATCTTGGTTTACGTTTGATTTCATGTTCTATCATATGTAACTAGATTCTTTTAATGTTTAGGTTAGACAATCTCTAGTTTTGTGCAATAACATGTTTTGATTATTTTATTAATGTAATTGTTTGATCTGAAATATTATGTATATGAATAGATTGAGAAATTTAATATATGTTCTAATGTATCCGGAATATTAGTGCATAATTTGATTTCATAACATAGAGATTGAGAAATTATGTGTATGAATAGATCTACAGTAATTGGAAGGAGTTGAGTACAACCCTAGAGATGAGATGACATAAATCCTTTGGATTAGGGTCAAACCTAATAGCGGGATTCACAAATCAATAAAACAATTCTATAAACTTTAACTTAAGTAATTCGGTTGATAACCTTAGGATTTTTTATTAGACTCAGGAGTGAGCTATTAGCATACCATAGGAATCACCATGGTCCAACAAATCAATAAAACAATTGCATAATAAAAGATCAATCAATTAAAGGTATTTGGGGGGATTCAAAACCTAGACACCAAAATTTGATATCGATAGTTTTCTTATTAATTCCTTAATTCTCTATTCAATCTTGTTCCCTGTTTTATTTTATTTGCTTAAGTTTTTTGTTCTTTAATTAAAATCCAAATCAACTCGTAGACTAGATAATATGATAACGGTAACTATTAATATTCATTGTCTTCGTGAGATTGACCTATACTTATTGGTACTAGCTACAGCTATGCCATATAGTTGTAAGTTACAATTAGCTTAGAGAAGGATTTCTCACCCATGATTACTCTTTAACTAATAAAACATGCGTAAGAACACTTCCTATTGTTTTTCCCTTGGGTTTTGTATGAATTAAGATAGAACATGTGCACTCCAAGGCAACTTAGGTCGAGTAAGAGTCACATAAATCAACATGCATATCAACTATTGATACTTTTGTAAATTTTCCAATAACATGCCATTGCTAAGTGATGATTTTGTTCTCTAAAAAATCCACAAAGCTTGGAACCCAATAACTCAACTTCTTTGATAATACCTAACGCATATTTGCATTGAAAAGAAAATTACTTTCCTTGTTCGTAGCTACCTCTACTCCTAAGAAATAATTCAATACTCCTAAATTTTTCATGTGAAAACACTGACATAAACTCTCCTTAAATTTTTGAATTACAACACCATTATTTTTTCTATAATAAGATTATCAACATATACTAGGATACTCAATTGTATCTTGTTGTAAGTTAAAATAAACAACGAATAATCAGAATGAGATTGAGAAAATCCATACCACTTTAAAGCAATTAACTACTTGGCAAACCTACATTGAGGATCCTATCGTAACTCATAAAGATATTTTCGCAACCAACATACTTTCTGAAATTGTTAAGTCACAAAACCAAAAGGCATCTTCATGTACACCTCCTTTTTTAAATCTCTGTGTAAACATTCATTTTGAATATCCATTTAGTGAAGTTTTTAGCCCTTTGTTGATGGTAGTAACAAGATGGTTCTAATTGTCACCATCTTTACAACAGGAATGAACGTCTCATTATAGTTAATTCCATTAATTTGATTGTTGTTAAGAATCACCAATCACGTTTTATATCGCTTAACAATGCCATCTGAATTATACTTGATCTTGTAAACCCATTTACAATCCATAGCTTTCTTTCCTGGTGGTAAATCTTCCACTGTGCATATCTCATTATTTTTAAATGCCTTATTCTTTCTCTTTATGACTTCTCTCCACCATACATCTTTCATTGGCCTAGTATAAGACTTTGACTTATATATGCTATCACAGATGCTAAAAAAATGATGTTACAGATAAAATGTATCATAATTCACATACTATGTTATAGTGTAAGGAGTACTTAAAGACTAAACTAGATTGGATGAACATGTAGAGGGTCTTATGCACCAAGCATTATAAGTCATATAATCTCTCAATTTAACATATGGTTGATTTATCTTATGATCTCTTAATTTAACATATGGTTGCTTTATCTTATGACCACACCCTAGTTACTCATTAGTAGATTCGCCCACTACCTCTATTGCACCCCTTACTTCCTTATCCTCGCATTTTGATCCTGTGCTAGGTTACCAAGCACTATAGTCTAAATTGGGAGCTCATCACAGAATGTTAACTAACATGTCTACCTATTTCTCATTCACTTTATCATTAACATGACCAATCGTTCCAAAGAATCAATCACATACTGATGTCATATTCTCCTATGCCACAATTCAAAAGAATATATATAACTTGCTTTGCACACTTACATTAGTGCTTTGAACTGGAGATAGTAAAGCTCCTCATATTTCTCACCTGCTACAATCACCATCCTTGAATTATGGTCCTATAGAACATAAAATTTATTAGTGAATTAGATATTATAGTTTGATTCATTAGTCACTTGGTTTCACTTCCTTTTGTATTCCTATTTAAAATTATATTCTTCTAAGAAATCTTGCCATTTGATAATTTCTTGTGTTCTAAAAAAGTTAATGAAAAGATTGTATATTTTCATTCAAATTTTGTGCTAAGCAAGTATACATATTATGCCTTTAAGCAATATATTACTGCCACCAATTCTTTTTTATAGTAGAGTACCTTTGTTCAATTTTATTAAGTTTTCTACCTTCAAATGCCACTTTATGTCCCTCTTAGACTAGTACAACACTAATGGATTTGGCCCTATGCATTATTGTGAACTTTAAAAGATAGTTTAAAGAATGTTGGTCACAACATTGGTTCCAATGCAATAAACTACTTCAATTTGTTAAAAGCATCCATATATTGGTTCCAACACCATAATTTCTCCTTATTTAAGAAATTAGTGAACGGAGCCAGTCTCCTTAAATAGTTTTGGATGAATTGATGATAACAACTGATTAATCTTAAGAATAACAGTAACTTTGACAATTTCATAAATATTTTATGAATTGATGATACTAACTTATTAATCTTAAGGATAATCGTAACTTTGATAATAGTTTTGGATGAATTGATGGTAATAATTGGTTAATCTTAAGAATAACCATAACTTTGACAATAGTTTTTGGTCATTTGGACTTCGCTAACTAGATGACCAAAAACTTACTTTTGCTGTAGAAAAATTCATATTTTTTATATTAACATATAATTGGTGCTACCTCAAGTTTTCTAGAAATATTGCTAAGTGGATTTCTAACGAATTGTTATAAATAAAAATATAGTCAAGATTTATTGCCACAAATTCATCTGGAAAATAATACAATATGTCATTATCAAGTTGCAAAATATGGTAAGGGTATTTTTCATATCAAAAGATATCACCAAAAAACTCGTATTGTAACATCCCATTGCCCATTATAGGGCTTGAATAGTGAATATGAGAAATTATTGAGAGATTAGAAAGTACAATTCATGCTTATGCAAAATATGGCATATACATACATGATAATATTGATTTTTGCACATTAATATGATTGTACATGCATTCATGACATTTTCAGGGTATAATTGAGTTATTAACATGATTAAAATGTGATTTGATAATTTTGGTATATTTCGGGTATTTTGGAAATTTGAAGTATTTTTAGAATAAGCAAAATGTTGACATTAGACCAATTATATCGTGATATATGGCAGCTTATAGATGTGACAAATGGCTTACATGCATAATGACATGTGGCAGTCTTATTTAGGAGACACGTGTATTTCATAAAAAGAATACACGTAGCTAAGTGTTTAGTAAAGAAAGGTTATTGAACATTGTTTGTTTTTCACTGGAACCACCGAAAACATCAAGTTGTATATGTTGAGAAATTGGCATTTGAATCTTACATCAAAGTAAGAATTTCATTTCTTAAAGAGTGTTTACTCTGTTTATCCTTGGTTTTCTTCATCCACCGAAAACTTCATTGCTGGAACTTGAGCTGAACCAAGTAAGCGATTTTGATGATGTTTTAATGGTATTTTGATAATGAGTGAATTGGACTGAAATACTTGTGATACTTGAAGTAAAATGAAAATGATGCAGAAATTTATGAGAATGGATAGATATGGATACTTTATTTTGTTTTGAAGAAATACTTATATGTTGGATTCACAGTTGACAAGCGTGAATATGTGGAGTGTAATAGTGATGGATTTAAGTGAGTTTAATGAAATGAAATGAAGAGTTAGTGAGGCTGTGGTATAGAGTTGATAAATTGTTAAGTTGTTGATGAAATGAAAGTGTGGAAAAAAAATGGAAAAATGCATCAGATGAAAGTAGAAAGAGAAACAAAATGCAACAGAGAGAGAAAGTATATGTGAAGTTTTGGATTTGTGATTTTTTTAAAGTGTAAATTTGAATGTAATTTGTTTAGAGTTTGTATTGGAGTTAGAAATGCAGTATAGATGATTTAGAAGTGAGTAAATCTGGAAATAAAAGGAAAATAGAAGGAGAAGAAGAAAAGGAATTTGGTAAAGAAGAAGAGAGCACGATTTTGATTTCTCTAAAAGAACCAGCAAAGTCGCGATCTGCTTCTGTACGATCGTGGCTTCGAAGGTGCAATGGATATCGCGATCGTGGATTTGATGAAACTCGCAATCGTGCAGACTTTCAATTGATTTTTCTGAAGAAATTATTTCTGAACATCCTTCAATCTTTTTATTATAACTTCTTCATCCGATGTCCTAAAGACTTGATTCTTGAACCAATAGATTCATAAGACATTGATGTACATCTCCACCAAAAATCATAGATTTCTCAAATGGATTCGTTGATGAATTTAAGGTGAAATATTAAGGAATACTAGAATATGATAACTGAGATGATTTCACTGAACATACTTTGGTATTTTGATTATATTTTGATCAGTAGGTTTCCAAATGAAATGATTATTGATTTAATTGAACTAGAGACATATGGATACAAATAGTATGAAGAGATCAATTTTTAATTCTGTCTCTAAGAATTACAGAATCTGACTTGAAGTTCAATATAGAGTACAGTTAGAGTTCATAGAACAGTACAAAGTAAATTGAGTATAAATTTTGGAACACTGAATCAAATGGTATGATCTTAGTATCATTACAAAGTTAATACATTTTAGAACAACTTTTTAGAAGGAAGTGTTAACTAATTTTGTCATTTACCTTATCAAATTAATTATGCAAAGTTGAACCGTAAGTTTATTAAAAAAATCTGAAATGATCAATTGGGTTGTACAATTAGTTGCATATTGTTTTTTATGGTCCAAATTATAAGTACAAATGATATTAATGAGGGTTTTGATATCTGAATGATTTGATGATAAGGATCACAATAAGATACCCAAAATTGTCATTGAACATGCATTGTGCATATTTTATATAAGTAGATGTGCATAAAGGAATACTTATACATTTGTTCAAAAGTGTGATATTTGTACATATGTTTTGTATGATATAGAGGAACACATTGGACGCCAGTCAGACATTGCCAGTCCATCCAGGCAATAGCATATTGGAGAGTACGGTGAGTCAACCTAGATGATTTTCCTATGATTGATTTGATCTGTTTGACTTCCAAATATGAACTGTTTGTGTTTTGTTATGAATTCCAGACTTAAAGTTCGAGGAGTTAATATTTGGGAATGTATTGGAAGTGCTCTGATTGCTTTGAAATTCTGAATGCTATGTGAATTCTCAGTAAAAGTTGAATGCCAGACTTAGGTTCGAAGACTATGAGATTCTAATTTTGTATCATGCTATGTGAATTCTCAATGAAAGTTGAATGTCGAATTTAGGTCCGATGACTATGAGATTTCTGACTGTGCACCATATGTGACTGTTAGACATGATATATTCTGTATTTGTTGCATTTCATAAAATGCATGCTCAGATAGAGGCGTTGTGACCAAAGTAGCCAGTATGAAAGCGCTTGCACGTAGAGCTTTGCTCCATGATTTTTGTTTCTTCACGTAGAGCTATGCTCCACGATTTCTGATTCTGCAAGTAGAGCTATACTCCGTGATTCTGTTCTGATTGAGCCTAATGGGCCAGTATCTGTATAAGTATGTGATAAGCACTTGGTCACAAAAATAATAATGAATATAGAGTCTCATATGCATCTGTATTTGTATATATCTGTTCTGATTCGTAATGATTATGTGATGTGCCATAATAATGTGAGTATTTGGATTATTCATAATCTGAATCAACAAATGTGAAATATGTAATTTTGTGTGTTTGACTTGGGTGAAATCATGAATGATGGTTTACTCATTGAGTTCGCAAAACTCATAAAAAATTGCAATGTGGCTTTTCAGGTTTAGAGGAGTTATCTAATTAGACCAATTGGAGTTCATCCACTGCAAATGAGCATGAGTTAGGGGTCCAGATCAGTTTGCACCTGCATATGTCTTCAGTGATTTTATTTTTGAATTATGTTCCGTAAGAATTGTACTAAGTGTATGTGAATGATTTGGTAATGAAATGACATTATGATTGCAAGTGTTTTATATCTGAAATGGGCCCAAGTGGTTGTTAAATACTAATGTTTGTAATAATTGTAACTTATGAATGGAATGTTTTTAAATGAAATGGGCCTGATTTGATTAATGATTTCCGCATACGTGTACATTGTTTTAAAGAAACAAAAGTTTTGTAATGAATTTTGACTGAAACATTGTTCTAGCATGTCACCTTTGCGGGGTACGTACTCGGATATCACCTAGGATGTCGGGTACGTGTCTTGCGAGAGTAGGGTGCTACAACAGGGCTCATTTTACATATTGAGCCAGAGGCTCTTAACACGTTTTGAGCTTTAAGCTCTTTTTACTGGCAACTCTGATCACAACTACTTTTAACTTTCATGCATTCATGTAATGCAATGCACCACACATATTCAATCAATCATTGTGTTTAATCAATCACATTCATAGTCTCATTCACATTTGTCATCGGATCTTTGTCCGGCATTCAACATTTAAGTTGAGAAATCACATATTTAGACCAATTTACATTCAATGAGCACTTCTAATGTTATTCATGCATCAAATGCCTCAGAAATTCAATGTTCGAAATTAGTACATATACATCACATAATAATTCAATACATAATTCAAACAAACAAATAACCATAGTGAGGCCATCTAGGTTACTCACAGTTTGCTCCAGATAGTTATTGCCTCGAAGTCCCGGCAACATCTAGAGGTTGTCGCTCTAATTGCTCTTCTATATCATGCAGCACACATTTACACACATCACAACTTTGCACAATTATATAAGTACTCAT
>JANKOD010000001.1:3040854-3055814 GCA_026284645.1 Erythroxylum acuminatum
AGTGGCAACAAATCTCTGACTTACGATCACCGTCTAACAGTCGCCACCGTCACCGAGAAACACTCAATTACCTAATTAAACCTCATAAGATATTTATGAGGTTTAATTGATACTTGTTTGGAATTTGGAGGAAGAAATGAAAACTTAGGTTAGTTTTGTTGACCTAGAATATGCTAGTGATCTCGACAAAAGGAGATCAGTTACTGATTTTGTATTTTGCTTAGGTAATTTCTCAAGGCAATATTGTAGTGAAAAAGAATGATACTAAAGCTAATCCGACATACATGTTAATAAAGTCTATTCCAGCAACAAAGTTCAAGCATTGCTTTAAATTAATATCTATTAATAGCATTTTACACCCTTTATTGGGCTATATAGAGAAGGTATAGTGAAGTAACTTTAATAACATTTCAAGCCGAAGTGTAGATATTTGACGTGACTTTACATTGCTGCTACTTGGAAGCCAAGCTTAATGCTAAGCCACTAACATTCCTAGTCATTAAAAAAAACATTAATTTATCTTTTCTTTTTTGAGATTAATTTATCTTTTCTTACCATCCAAGAACTTCAAACTATAAAAGAATTGAGAATTTTATTTCCAATTGATTATAAAAATCAAGCACGTTAAATAATACACAATATTATTTGTACTTTGTGAAACTCACTTATGAATGTCTTTAAGTTGTAATCTTGAGTATATTTATATTTTGAGTTTAAAGTAATATCTTTTTATAATTATTGTTTTTTCTCTTTAATAAAATTTTGCTCTTTCACCTGTTTACAGAATTAAAATCGAATCATATATTTTAATTTTTTATACGTATCTTATTATTCTTAATCTATTTTTATTATTATTTGTCAAAAATATTTTGTCATCCAGAAATTTAATACTTATCTATATCCTGCTTGAGTTTTTTTTTTTTTACACCATTTCCTACTTCAGATTGGATCAATTATTAAATCAAATCCCATGTTAGAATGGCAAAACAAAAGTAATCAGATTCTGCCACCATCTTGAAAATTTCCTTTAGGGAAAACCAGCTCTTTAAATTCATTAAGTGAGCTGTACTCACCACAGCCCATCGAAATCTACTTCTAGTACAGTGGAAAGAAAACAAAAATTATGGAACTCAAATTGTAAGATGGTCACGCATTTGCTTGTATGATCTCCAGTGAAATGAAGAGTAAAGAGCAGGCTTACAAACATACTTATCTCAGCCTGTCACTGGGTTGCTAAATTATCGTCCTCTCCCTGGGACAAGAAAACGAGTCATCAGAATTTACTTGAATGAACTCCCAGCCTCCCAATGCTAAAGGAGAAAATATGATACTTTAAGCAACAACCTAACCTGGATTTCCAGGGTTTCAGTTTTGGTAGATGAACATTCAGAATCGAAGTAAATTTTGGTGGTGAGATTAAGCTGTAAAAGGGACAGCTAGTGTTATTTCATGGAAATCCCAACCAAGCATTGTTACAAAATGAAGTACGTCTGTAAATTAGTTACCAAATTGTTTTTTACCTTTCTACTGTTAACTGCAATGCTTGGACCATTTGATGCAGAATGAAATTCAGAGGAAATTGACTGCAGATGAGAGAGCACAAACCAGTAATTGATCATAATGTAAAAAGCTAGCATGCTGGTCTCCTAGCAGTTACCAGATCAACAACATATTACTTGTCTTTCCATATTTAAAACACTAACTTCTGCCACGGGAATTATTGTGATAATTTTTTTGACGGGGATGACAACTGAGTTTTGCTCTTCGCAAAGTAAAGCTGCATAAAATGGTAACTAGCGCTCGCTATAGGCGGACTGAACTCTTAGCAAGGGCAGAAAAGGCGTTCGTCCAGTGTTCATGCTCATGGGGAGCCTATTAGTTGCAAGCTATTTTAAAACATAAGAGCCTTCCACTTAAGCCAAGAAGCAGGCAAGGAAAAGTTGTCATTCTTTATAGATTTAAAGGAATTTATTCATGGAGTAAACATCAATCTCAAATTAGTAAAAAAGATAGTGTTCGTTAGCATACATTCGAAGACTTCTTTTGGGAAAGTGAAACCATGATGGAAGTGTACATTTCAAAATAAATTAAATTTTGCTTTTTCTTCCTCTGCTGCAAATATATAATACCATCGATATATCTTTATGATATATAATCGAGCTATTATTGCTCTGCTGTGTCTGCCTGCTTATCCCAATTCCATACAAGTACTTTTATTTCTTAGTCTAATTATGTTATAATTATTTCATATGATATTGCCCAAAAAGTATTTATTTGGATGTAAAAAAGGGGGGAAAAAAAGAAAACAAGTTGTATAATTAATAAAATCCTAAAAAGGAGCTATGATAAATTTATTAAAAAAGTAAGCTCCTCTAATGAGAATACTGAGAAATAATTTTGAACAACCTAATAAAAATTTAATTGATAAGATTCATATTTATGAAGATATTAGTAATGTGAGTGAGCATCTTCATACACCATGTATCCTAAAAATTAAGATAATCTTGACAATAAAACAAAGGACATTTAGTTTTAAAAGAGCTTGTAAGGGAATTGAATCTTATGTTTCCTTTAGACAATACGTCTTGATGTTTTTCATATTGTTATTATTTTAGAAAATTGAACAATGAAAAGATTAGCAATAGAAAATGATTGATTTATTCTAAACATGTAGATAAAGTATATTATTTTTGTTGTAAATTGTTCAAATCTAATAGTAAACAAAGTGCTTTAGCAAATGATGGATTTAGAGATTGAAAGCATCTTAATATAAGACTCAGAGAACATGAAAATAGTGATGAACATATGACTAATATGAAGACTTAGAATGAAGTAAGAGTAAAATTAAGCAAAAATAAAACAAATTAATAAAGATTTACAATAAGAAATTGCAAAGGAGAAAGAATGTTAGAGACAAGTTTTGCTAAGAATAATTTATGTTGTGAAATTTGTTGCTAAATATAATTTAACTTTTCAAGAATCCAATGAGAAACTTTACCAAAATAGTGATGGTAAGTTTTAGAGATTGATTAAGATGATTGTTGAGTTTCATGTGATAATACAAGATAATGTTAGACGCATTCAAAATCATAAAATTCACATTATTATTTTAGTAACAAAATTCAAAATGAGTTGATTTCTTTTTTGGCTCATAGTATTAGAAGAACTATCATAAAGATCATTAAAGAGACGAAATACTTCTCTATAATTCTTAATTGCACCTCAGATGTGAGCCATTAAGAACAAATGAGTTTGTAATACAAGATCAAAATACGTTAAATAACAAAATAAAAATAGAGGAATACTTTTTATAGTTCTTAAAAAAAGATGGCGCATATAAGTTGGGACTTTTCAATTAATTAGTAAATACATTTAAGTCTCTTGATCTTAATGTCCACAATATGAGGTGTTGAAATTATGACAATGGTTCTAATATAAAAGGAAAGTACTAAGAGATTCAAAAGCGATTACTTGAAATAAATCCAAAAACATTATATATGTCACGTGTTTGTCAATCTTAATCATATTCTTAATAATATGGTACATTCTTATGTTAAAGTTGTTTCAAGTTGTCCTAAATGTAGAATGTTTTATTTAATAATTTTATAAGATTAACTGTAAAATCATTGTCCAATACTTGATGGAAGAGTTAAATTAAAAGTGTTAAAAGTTATTAGATTTCAAGATCCTCAAATAAGATCAACTTTAGTAGAATTATTTAGATCTTATGATGATCCCAAATTAAAGAGTAAAGTAGAAAATTTGATTAGTACATATAAAAGTTGAGTTTTTACTTGATATGATTATTTGGTACAATATTTTATTTATTATTAATGTGGTGAATAAAAAGTCAAATTATTTTTAGCAATATTTTATTTATTATTAATGATGCTTAAAAAGTCAAATTATTTTTAGCAACACATTTCACAACATAAACCATTTTTATCAAAACTTGTTTCTAAAGTTCTTTCTCCTTTGTAATTTCTTGTTGCAAATATTTATTAATTTGTTTAATTTTTGCTCAATCTTACTCTTCATTCATTCAAAGTCTTCATGTTAGTCATATATTCAAAATTATTCTTATGCTCTTTGAGTCTCGCACTAAGATACTTCCAATCTCTAAGTCCATCATTTGCTAACATATTTTGTTTACTATTAAATTTGAACAACTTACAACAAAAACAATATATTTTATCCACATGTTTAGACTAAATTAACCATTATCTATCCCCAATCTCTCTATTTCCCAATTTTTATAATAAAAAGAATAGGAAAAATATTGAGAAGTATTGTTTAAAGGAAACACAAGATTCAATTTCCTTAAAAAGCTCTTTTTCAACTAAAATATCCCTTGCTTTATTATAAATATTATTCCAATTTCTAGGATCTTAAATATTCAACAGAGAGATTAGTTTCTCATTTGTCTTTAATTTTCTAAATTGGATGCATTTAATACATGACCATGCTTACTCAAATTACTAACATCCTCATAATATAAATCTCATTACTTAAATTTTCAATAGGTTGTTCAAAATTATCTTCACTTAATTCCTCATAATTCTCATTAGAGTAGCTTATTCTTTTAACAAATTTATCAATAACTCCTTTTTGAGATTCTATTGACTATTCTACTTGTTTTCTTCTTCTTTTTTTTTCCTTTTTTCACTTCCAAAGAAATACTTTTGAAGCAGTATCGTATAAAAACAATTATAACACAAAAGGACTAGAAAAAGAAGAAAAGAACATGTATAGAAATGGAAGTAGGCAAGTGCATCAGAATAGCAATAGCTCGACCATATAATACAAAAATATATCAATGATTTTATATATCTACAATAAAGGAAAAAAAAACAAAGAGAAATTTTTAATATCCTATGTTAAAAATGAAAAAACAAAAAGCAAACTTTTATAATAAAAACTATCACACTAAAAAAAATTTAATTTTTCAAGTAATTTTAAAACATTGAAAACTAACAATGATCTACTTTTCACCGAAGAGAACAAAGACTAATAGCAATATTCACATTATAGAAACATTGAATTTAAATTTCACCAATAATCTACAAAATTAATTTTATATATACAAAATTAATTGAATTCATAATCAAAAAATACTAATTATGACTTAAAAAATAAAAGAGAGATAAATTGCAATTGAAGAATGAAATAAGAGATTAAAACTATTAAATATAATATTTGTGAAATAAAAGAGAGATAAATTACCCAAATAAATTTTAATTTGAATTGAAATTATACCTAAAATTGCGATTGACAAATATCATCCATAATCAAATTGACAAATTTCAATTTACTACGATAAATTACAATTAAAGAAGGAAATGAAAAAGAGATATATTATACACAAAATTTAATCAAATTTTCAATTAAAAAATAAAAGATTATACCTTGATTGAAAATGCCATCATACTCATAATCAAATTTTAATTTTTTACCTAGTCTCCAGATAAAAAAACTACTAATAAAATCAAAAATTTTAAGCAAAAATAAAAAATAAGACTTGAAAAGGCAAATGAGATGCATTTCTTACGTAGATGGGAATGATGTTGATGGAGACAAGGTCAAGACGAAATTCTTGAATTTAAGGCCTTCTCTTGTCGAATTTTAATTAGAAAATATGAATCTCAACATCTAGGAGGAACAATTTCATTTTGGAATGGTCGCTTCAACTGTTGTTTCATCTCCTCAAAAGAAGTCTTTGTATGTATGCTAATGGACACTATCTTTTTTACCAAATTAAGATTGATGTTTGCCCCCTAAATAAATTCATTTAAATCCTTAAAGACAACTCTTTCATTGTCTACTTTATGGCTCCAATGAAAAGCTCATATATTACAAAATAACTTGCAACTAGTGGGCCCTATGAGCCTAGGCACTGGGCGAGTACCCTTCTTACCCTTAGTCAGGGTCGAGTCTGTGGGCTTATAAAAAGTTAAGAACGACCCTAACTATAGGCCTTATACATATAAATTAGGCATAGAGAGAAATTCACATCCAAATTTTTCATCATTGACCCCAAGTTTTAATAGGGTTGAACATTTACACACACATCAGAGCTGGAGCAAGTATGCAGGATAACTTGTTTGAATGCCATTCATCCTGATCAACAAACGTGTCTTAAAATGGAAACCTAGAAACTAGAGCTTGTTGCTTCTTTAATTGCTATATATTAGTCAATTTTTGAATAAACAGTTGACCATGCCGACAGGCCGACAGCACTTTTATGCTGAAAGCAAACATGATAGGAAAGTAAGGTGTATCTACCCAAAATTAAGTATTCAAGGGCTTCAGTAAAGTAGCTAATAGATTATCACACACTTGGTCGTTCAACTAAACCATTAGCAGTCAAAACTACTTGGAGAAGAAAACACAGACCTTGTTTTCTGCAGTGACCAAACTTGATGCTTCATTTGGAGGCATATCTCCAAAGTTTAGGATCAAACTTTCAACCCTGGTCAGATAATTACAATGTTAGGCAAAGAAATGAATTGTTGCGTGCCATTTGTCTTGTGCCATTTGCATCCCAGAATTTTCATTCCATTTTTCAAATCTATTCAAAGAGAGATGAGAGGCGACCGGAACTATGACTATTTGTACCATTTTATTCTAGTTCCTATGAACATTACCAGAAGTGCTGGACTTAAGAGGGTGAAAGATAGCTTTATTTGATTTTTATCCCTAAAATTTTCATCTTCAGCTAAGACCAAGCTAACAAGTTCAAAATCAGAAAGATTTATCAGTTCCACAATGCTGAAAAGAGGTTTTGTTGAATTACCTATTACCTGTTATCCTCAGCTGCCATGACTGTATCACCATCTTCTCGACATTCCAGCACAGAGGATAAAACCCTTGAATCCTGGGACAAAAGTCATTATTATCCTCCGAGACACTGTGCATGAGATTATAGGTCAAATGAAATATTCAGAATCAAGTTTAGTGCTTCTGCATCTGGTATAGCATAATATGCCATCGGAGGATGTCCTTGCACCAGTCTGATACACATTTTTCAGCAAAGCGAAAGGCTCATAGTGATGGAATGAAAAGGCATGGCTATGATTAATCATCAACTCCAGAGCATAAAATGATGAAAGTAGAAAATAAAAGCCTCGCCTTACCTCTTGATTCATATTTCTAATAGTATCCTTTATCCTCTGCAAGATAGTAGCTAAAGTCCCTACTTCAATATTAAGTGCCTGATCAAAGAGCACTAGAAAAAGCTTTCAGAAACTATCAAGCATAAACTAAAAAATTCAATCAAACAGCCAATACATATGCGAACCTCTTTCTCAGAAATTAGATTATGTATTACCGCATCCTTTGCTAACAACGTATTCTGAAGGTGAGAATGGTTAAGGCAACCCAGAAAAGAATATCTTCACTTAAAACTGCTATTTCTTTTTTGGTGCCTAAATAAAAATGTGCTCAGTACTTGAATGGATATCTCTTCTACATGATTTTGACACATATTACCAAGTTTTTCTGCTTCCAGCGCTGCTTCTAGCTCGGCAATGACCTTTTCCTTTCTGTGCAACTCAGCATCCTTGCATGTCACCCTTTGTTCCAGCTGAAGAATCTTTTCTGCCAAAAGCAAATTTAGCCCTTGTAAGCAAAAGGTATTGAACATCACAGGACTAAACAAATGATTTGAAACTGAATAGAATAATAAGACAGTTAAAGATTCGGTTAGGCCAGGTGGCTTGCAAAAGAAGATCATTTTAAACAATCACCGGTTTGCATGATGACTACCATGGATCAGGAGGAGCAAATACTAAGTAGAAAACATTTCTTACAATCTAAAGCAAGCATTGTACCTACTTTCAATCTAAAGAAGCATTATACCTACTGATAAAGCTGGAAATAAAACTCTAATTCACCCAGATGTATGTTAACCTGAATTTACCTACAAATAACGATTCGAAGCTACAAACTTTATCCATCTTCCCCTGCAAGATGGTCACTGGATACAGCAAAAAGGATTAGTAATAATCTAAGCTGAATAGAAATTCCCTCAAAATTTTCATATCAGAGACACAAGAACTAGAAAAATTACATGCCTACTTCCTCTTTTTCACTGACAAGGCATCTCACATTATCCACAACTTGTTTGATAGAGAAAGCCTCCTTTTCAATAGAGTCAAATAGACATAAATGAGAGTTTATCTTCTCGGATAGGATATCAAGCTTTCTGTCCCTCATTTCAATTGCACATTTCATCTCACCAGTCGACTCCTGCACGTTACACATACTGAACGATTCGACAAAATTTTCCGCAAACAATCAAATGGACAAAATTCACAATCAATCTGCTGTCCTCCATAATAAGCTTAGTGTAAGGATAGAACGAAACAACAAACTCAAACCTCGTAAGCGTTCACAAAGCTTTCCCTCGATTGAAGCAGGTTTTGTATAGTCCCCTTCAATTCGTTCAGTTTGTTCTCAAGCAACGCATTGTCATTGTGAAGGTAATTCACCTTTATCCAATTAACTCACGTCACATCACTCACGCTACGAATTGAAATCTACGAATCATTGACTGCAAATCTCACCAACCTTCCTTTCGAGCTTCTCCCGTTGTTCATTGCACGAAGCTAGGTACGCTTCCAATTCATGCACCCTGCTACCACATTCCTCCTCCATTTTCTTCTGTTTCTGCATTCAAACAGCCAGAACTCGAAACAAAACCCACAGAAACTTTAAAGCTCCTAAATTCAAATTTACACAGAACCTGAACTAGAAGGCCACATTGTTCCGTGGCAGAGCGTTCCCTCTCCTGAATCGATAACAAACAACGAGATTTAAAACACAGACACAAAATGTGATGATTTTGAAGAAGGAGAGAAGAAGCGAAACTTTACTCGCAAATCGCGAATTTCGGAGATTAGTGCCTGGAGCTGAAGCTTGAACTTAGAGAATTTTAGGAGCTCCATTCTCTTTCCCGCCAAAAATTGCAGAGTGATAGCTTTCTGTCGTTTATTTTGGGACCCCGACTATCAATATTATCATGTGCTTGGAGCAGTTAAAAACAAGGTTAAAGATGAGAATTTCACAGTGATTTCAAAATCGGACCGACTCCGTCGGTTTAACCGGAATAAATATAAATCGGTCTGATTTTTAGTCCGGTTTGTATTTACGAACCTTGTGAGAAAAAACCAGCCCGTTTTTTCTTTTTCTTGAATCGAAAATTTGAAAATGAATAGCACAAACAAAAGGAAAATAACAGTATCTTTGTTATAAACTTGAAGAAGATGAAGAGAGCGAAGAGACAGTGAGAGGAAGATTGGAAGAAGCTCGGAGATAAGAGCAGAAGTCGTCGCATAGAACCAACTGAGTGAGCTTTCGATCATGTAATTCTCTCGGCTGCAGTATTAGCGTTGTTCATGGATGTCAATTTCGCCATATCTGGTTTTTGAACTTTTCTGTTTTTGCTTTGGAAGCAAGACAAAGTAGAACTCCGTAAAATTCTAGAACTTGTAAAAGCAGATAGTTATTATAACTGTAAATATTTATTGAAAAATATTATTTATTAGTTTTTCTCGAAAATACGCTCTTGTATTAATGTATTAATCAGGCAATGTTCCCAACTATTCCCATTGATGAGTGAAACCATTTTGGTGTGAAGTGATACATTGATAGAATTTCTTAGAGCACCAGTGGAGTTTATAATAGCCCCCTAACCCGACCATTTATCAAACCTGAAAGATATGAGTTTACCATTGCTTATGGAGCAAGACATAGCATCTTGACCAAGAGTTCGCAGTTGGAGAAGTTGGTTCAAGAAAAAGGAATTGAAGGCTTTCTGGTAATGAGCCTTGGGATAATTAGTAAGGTTATTTTTTAATGACCAAAAGTTTACATATTCAAGATACAGAAATAGCTTCTTTGTAAAATCTAAAAGAAAGACTATGTACAATTGATGTCTATTCCTTGACCCTTACAAAATGAGGTAAGTATTTAAATAAGGTATAAATAATATAAAAATTATAATTATTTTTTCACAAAATATAAGAAGTTTCCACTAAAATTTTAAATTATAAAAACTGTTAGTAGAATTTATTAAACTATAAAAATTGGTATTTTGTACCTTTTCTAAAGATTAACTACAGAAAAAGGTGAAGAAAAAGAGATTGAGAGGATAAAAAATCACGTACCTTTTTGGAATAGAGAAGAGGGGAAATTCAAATTTTGAAGTTTTCATTTTTGTGTGTGGTTATTATAGCCTTTCATGCATGAAACTTTTTTATAATTTTATTCTTTTAGTGTCCACTTTGTTGTAGAATTTTAATAATGACCATAAATATAGACTCTTTCTAATATAATACCATAACTTTCACAAACATTACAAAATTAAAAAATAAAAATTTGCTAACTATAGATAAGAAAAAGGTTTAAAGATAAGAACCTTATAAAGGAAAAATAGAGGAAAAAGACATTGTTTATCTCTCTACAAAAAGTAATATACAATTAAGTTGAAATGTAAGAGAGTTCATTAAACTTAAGGAAAAATCATCATGTGATAGATAAATATCTATTTGTATAATAATTTTTAATTTTTATTTCTTGATGATTTGGATCTTACATCCTTACTTGTGTTCTTTGTAAAGAGTTAGAAGAAGATAGGGAACACTTATTCTTTCAATACAGTTTCTCTAAAGCAGTATAGAGCAAAGTTTTGCATTTGTTGTATGATGTTTTTGTTAATTATGACTGATTATCTTCCCTTAACTAGATCATTTGTACTACTAATTTGAGGTCCCAAGATGCCCCTATATACAAAACTATCTTCACAATTATGATATATTCTATATGGAAGGATAGAAATAAGAGGATCTACAAGAATGAGAAAGTAAAAAATATATCTTAGTTAACGACATTGTTAATGGGATATGAGCCCTTATGTTAGCTAAATTTGATCAACATGATCTATCCCTAGGAATGAAGACCAGATGAAATTTATAATGATTTTTTTAGTTGTCTCTTACTTATTTATGTAATTTGTCATGTCTTTAATTGTAACTTTTGTTTGTAATTGTCTTAAGTTGAATTTATTGTAATGTTGAGGTAGTTTTGCTATCATTAATGCAATAACTATTTAAATTTCAAAAAATATTTTGAGGAATGTATTAGAAAATAGAGTTCTTAATAAGGATATAGACTAACAGGAAAGGCATTTAACCTCCAATTCTATAATAAGGAAATAAGAAAAGGACTCAACTTAAAACTTAACAATTGATTAACAAGCAAAAAAGTATTGAATAATAACTTATCCTATCATAACTACCAACTTGTGTCTCAGTCTTAGATCTTAAGCAATTCAGTAACACAAAGGAAGTTTAGTAGCTTATAAACCCTATTTGCATGCAATGCTCATGTTACATTGAAAGTGAAGTTGATGAATCCATGTGTCCACTAATCATGTCACTTAGCTCATAGAGTATTTATATTGATTGACATTTAATGCTTTTAAAAATTCCAAAGTTTCTTTCATTTCAAATAGCGTATAGACTAAGCAGCCAAAACATTTTTTAACTATAAGAATATCTCCTCTACATTTTTCTTGACTTTTTCTTATTTAAGATATAATGTTGGACCAATCAATATATGAACAAGATAAGTTGCAAGCCTTTTGTATTTCCTCCCATAAATAAGATAAGAAGTTACATTTCAAGAGTTGACGAGAGATGGATTTAGAAAATTATCTACAAAGGGGACATCAATTGTTAATGTTAGAAAAATTATAGAGTTTCTCAAGAGTGGAAAAGCATCTTTTTGAAGGCAAGCCATAAAATGAAGGAAATCTTAAGGGATACTTACTTAAACTAAGTCACTCTATACTAAGGCACCTTAGGTAAGTTGGGTTTAAGAAGTTGTTTATAAGATTTATTAGAGAAAACACCAAATGACTGCTTTAACTAGTATATGTGATCAAATTTATTAAAGTTTATAATAAAGCCTTGAGCTAGAACAACAAAGCCGACAAGGAACTAATTTCTTGAACAGTGTCAGTGGATCCTTGATAGTAGCCTAATCGTGTATTGTGTTCTTGCACTTAAGAGTTCATTGTTGTTTTTCAAAGGATTAATGTTACTCCACTTGTCAAATTAGAAGATGACATTAGCTCCATCACTAAGCTTGTATTTGAGTTGTAATCACACATGCTTCCTCATCCTTAAAATGTGTAACATAGTCTATAAGATTTTAGGTCTTGTATTCCAAAAACTTTTGCCCTTCAGTAATAACATATACACACACTAAACCTATAAGGATTCTTATCAGTTAATAATCTCCAAATTCTTTAGATCATAAAGGTTTTTTTGTAAGTTTTATTGGATAAATTCCAAACTATTTTTTAGGAGGGCAAACCTCATTCTATTTGACTTTGGCTAATAATTTTTTTATAACATCACTTGACTATAGAAAGATTTTGAGTATCCTCTTTATAGATTTGGTCAAGTTTTAGGAAGGAAAATGTGTGAGGTCTAATCCACATATCTTTTCAATTAAAGGAAGGTCTCTATAAATTGGTACTGCCATGGAGTCCCCTGACTAAAAGGGACAACTATCCAAATGGGTGCGCACCCGAAAGAGGGAGGAAGAACCTGTATCCTGTTTTCAGCCTTTGTATAGCGCAGCGGTGATCGGAGAAGCGTTGGAAGCCATAAATCCTAACGTCAGTGATTGTCCAGAAGAGGACGAAATTTCCATTGAAGAAGGCGATATTCAACTGTCTGGGGAGGTCGGGGGGAATCACACTCTCTCACAATCTCAGGACCAAGATGGACGATCAGTGGGCCAAAGCTGTCATCACCAAGCTGCTGGGTTGCCAGATCGGGTTTCGCCTCCTTAGCTCGCGGTTGCAGACCATGTGGAACCCGAGGGGACTGATGAAAATCGTGGACCTGGATAACGACTACTTTCTGGTGAGATTTAAGGAGGACGGCGACTACCTAAAGGCACTGACGCAAGGCCCATGGGTGATTTTTGGCCAGGTGCTTTTGGTTCAAAGATGGGTGCTTTCGTTCCACCCCTCCTAAGGCCAGGTTAATCGCGCGGTGGTGTGGATACGGTTCCCCGTTCTTTCCATCACAAGATACCACCCTCGGATATTAACAGCATTAGGTAATCTGGTAGGGACGACGGTGCGTATTGACGAAGCTACTCTGCAAACGCACCGGGAAAATTTGCACGCCTGGCTGTCAATATTGATCTAAGCTCCCCGTTGTGCCACAGTGTGGAGTTGGAAGGTGAAACCCTGCTAATAGCCTATGAAGGCCTGCCCCAGTTATGTTATACATGTGGGAGGATTAATCATGACGCAACAGCCTGTCCATAAGTCCTCACTCTCCACCGGAAAACCTCAACCTGACTGTCGGTGCAGCATCGTCAGGGACGACGCACCTAGCACCAGTAGCCGGTGGGAAGGCAACAGACGGCAACTCCAACTGGTATGGCCCTTAGACGTAGGTACAAAGGAGAAACCCACGCCCTTCCATGCAGCGTTCGGTTCTGTCTGGACATGACCGAGAGGTGACATGCAAGGGGGGCTCGAGGTACTCCTTACTGGCAGAACAGGAAGGTAAGGACAATGAGGTTGAGGCAAACCAGGCGGTCCCACTAACCAGCAACCCATTTGGATTTGGACAGCATTTTAATGTGGAAGCAGTAATTAGAAAGGGCAAACAACCACATCAGGGGCCCGTGTTCAAAGCAGCTGGACCCAAACGTAACTCAAAGAAGACCTAAAGACGACTACTATTAACCCTAATTCAGCAAAATCGGGGAGAAACTTCCCAAACCAGGAATCCTCAGGATCAAGAGATGGCTATTGTCCCTCAACTTCAACTTCATCCCTCCCTACAGGAAAACCATTTAGCAAATATTCCTTACCTGTCTTTGATCGTGACAAATTTACATTCTGTAATTCTTGTCAATGCAATAAAGCTCACCGTTTACCTTTTCAAGAGTTAAATTTGTTGAGTACCAAACCCCTACAAACAATCTTCAGTGATCTATGGGGGCCCTCGCCCATTGTTTCAATTGACAAAAAACTTTATTACTGTGTTTTTGTTGACCAATTAACCAAGTATATGTGGATCTACACCCTCAAACAAAAAAATGAGGTTCACCAAATTTTCCAATACCTTCACCCTCTCTTGGAAAAACATTTTGGTCACAAAATACTCTCGTTTTACACTGATGGTGGGACTGAATTTAAAACACTTGGTACCTATCTCAAGCAAAATGGAATTGAACACCTAATTACACCACCATACACCCCTCAAAGAGTCGCCACTGTCGAACGTCGTCATCGGCACATTGTCGAGATGACTAAAACACTCCTTCATGCTGCAAACTTGCCACCAAGTCTTTGGTCCTTTGCATGTCACCATGCCGCTTATCTGATTAATCGAATGCCCACAACCCTCCTTAATAACAAATCACCATATGAGATGTTGTTCAACAAATCCCCGACCTTTACCAATCTAAAAACCTTTGGGTGTCTATGCTATCCGTGGCTTAAACCGTATGCTTCCAATAAACTTGAACCGAAATCGCAGCCTTGTGTCTATCTCGGTCTCTCCCTCACCCATCACTGCCACCAATGTTATGACCCGATACAAAACAAAGTCTATCTCTCCCGTGATGTCACCTTTCTTGAAACTGAATTCCCCTACCAGTTCATGTTTCGCCAATTGCAACCTCGAACTCGGACGCTCGAGTGGGATATGTCCCCGGTCAGCCCACCATGTCTGCCCTCTACAAGTATACCACAATCGTCCCTTGAACTATTGCCTCCAATCCATCCCTCATCCTCTCCGCAGCTCCACTCCTTGCAAACCGCCGACTCCAACACTGCATCACCGGCTCCGACTACGGTATCAGGTATGCCCCTTCACCATTCACCCGTGCCACCAGCCCCCTCTTCCCCTGTACTGCCGCTAAAC
>JANKOD010000001.1:3096802-3110130 GCA_026284645.1 Erythroxylum acuminatum
ACAGACCAAGCCTACTTCAGGACCTTGGTTTACTTTTGACGATCTTCCCCTAAAGAAATGGAGAGATCGCTTGCATGAATTTGATGCATGGATAGAACTTCAAATGACTCAACCGAATAATCCTTTACATGATTTTTTTAAGTTTACTTCTCATTTTGCTAGTACTATACCAGATTGGTGGCAAAGTATTGGCGACTATCGAAGACTTCAGTATATACAAGTCATTACAGCTAGAGCTCTTCTTGGAATCATTCATAAAGAATTCATTGGTGACTTTCAACTTATAGATAAGTAGATCCGTCAAGAGTATTTTGCAATGAAATGTTGTTCACTTGACAAGCGTGATCTACAGAAGCATTTTAAACGTATGACGGAAAGGTATTATCTTTTAAATGGATGGAATGATGTTAATCTTTGATATACTTTTATATCATCCCTTTCAGATCAATTGTAGCCGGAGGTACAATAGACCATTGTTTCTTTACAAAGGAATATTGCTAATATATCTCTTGGAGAAATCTACAGCTTGCTTTAGCTTCTCTTGATAAGTTATGTGATCAATATGCCTTATTCCAGAACATCGTTAAAGGTGGTCCACTTCTCAAACAAGCTTGCAAGAAGCCTTATCTTCAGATCAAGTGCAAGGAAAAAAAGAACTGTGATTATAGTAACGAGAAGAAATCTTATCACAATCATGTCTATCATCGACGAAAGTTCTGCAAACAAATGGAAGGATACAAGCCCTTAAGGAAAAATTATGTGAGAAAAGATGGAACAAAATGAAAGTTTGTTCGATTCTTCAAGAAGAAATCCTATCATTCTCAGAAAGCTGATCGATGTTCTCTCTATGGACAACCAGGACACTTTGCACAAATCTGTCCTCACAAAAGCAAGAAAGATGTCAAGTTATTGAAGCACATGCAATCAATTTTGCCTATTCATTCTTTTAATAACTTTGAAGATCTTATTGAGAAACAATCCACTGAAGATGAAAAAACTCAGTTTGTTGTTTCTGTTACGACCTCTGATGATGAATCCTCTGAATCTTCTATCTCTTTAAAAGATGATTCTCCATACATGCTACAACAAACTTGCATAAAGATAAATCGTACTCCAATACAAAGATCATATATCCAAATCCAACTCTTCAGACAAGACAAACACGATCGACCCATCAAAGCTATTGGATTTATGGATACTGGACCCAACTGTCAGATTATGAAGCCTAACATTTTACCTTCTGAAGCATGGACCTCACATAATGAGTACTTTACTGCTGCAGATGACAGTTCATTTAAGATTGGGCTTATTATAAAGAGAAAGATCGGGATACAATTCTTTCCACATTGTACATTTTAGATTAAAATGCTTGGCAACAATCTACTGGCCCAGATATTCTCATTAGTGTGGATGTATACAACAAAGTCTCACTTTTACAGATCCTACCCACAAGCCTCAAGTATTGATCATTTTACAGTCCTTACACTGAAGTGAAAAATGTGTTTGAACTTTCTCAAGTTCCTACACCATATACCTCATTGCGAGATAAACTGTTAAACTACTGTTCTAAATCACATACACAGTTTTCTCATCCATATCCTCTTTGAAAAAATGCTGACTTTTTATAAGTCTACCTTTTAAAAAGAATGAGGATATCAATCCTACAAAAGCTACACATCCAAGGATGGACCCTGATGACCTTAAGCTCGCACAAGATGAGTGTGTTATCCTTCTGAAGCAAGGATTAATTGAGCCCACAAAGTCATATTGGGCTTGCCAGGATTTCTATGTGAACAAATGTTCAGAGCAAAAGCGCAGTAAAAAGAGATTGGTGATTGATTACATGCCTCTGAATGCATTCCTGCAAGATGACAAGTTTCCTCTTCCCAAGATCAGTACGCAAGTACTATTTTTAAAACATGTTGTTGTCTTTTCCAAGTTTGATCTTAAGGCAGGATTTTGGCAATTGGGTATCAACCTAACTGAGCGGTACAAATGTCATTCTGCATTCCCAATGCACAATACTAGTGGGCTGTTATGCCATTTGGGCTTAAAGTTGCCCCATCACTATTTCAAAGAACTATGACCAAGATCTATGAGCCTATCCTCAACAGTGCGATCATTTACATTGATGACATTTTCCTGTTCTCAAAGACCCATGAGAAACATCAGGCTTTACTCCAACAATTCTTGGATCTTACTCAATAGTGTGGAATCATGCTTTCAGCCTCTAAAAGCATCATTAGTATAAAGGAGATTGAATTTCTGGGTATGCATTTTAAAAATGGATTCTACCAGCCTAGTCCACATATTGCACAAGAGTTGTTACACTTTCCTGATGAGCATCTCACTGTGAAACAGATACAACAATTCCTTGGGATTGTTAATTACATCCGTGAGTTAATACCACACGTGACAACTTACACTTCATGCTTATCTAAGTTACTGAAAAAGAACCCACCACCTTAAACTTTATAACAAACGAAGGCCATCCAGCATTTAAAGCATATTTGTCAAGACCCTCCACCCCTAAAGATTCCTGATAAGGGACAACACATTTTACAAACAGATGCTAGTGACAATTATTGGGGTGCTATGCTTCTAGAAGAAGTCAATGGCAATCGTCATTATTGTGGTCATGCAAGTGGACAATTTTGATCATCTAAATACCATTATCACATCAGTTATAAAGAAATTCTAGTTGTCAATAAAGGTATTAAAAAGTTTGCTTTCCACCTCACCCCTTATCATTTTGTCATTGAAATTGATAACACTTCCTTCCCCGAGATTCTTGATCAACCCAAGAAACATCTTCCCAACAGTCAATTGCTTCATTGGCAGGAATGGTTTTCTCGCTATAAATTCTCCATCCGCCATATCAAAGGTCACCATAATACAATTACTAATTTTCTTTCTCGACCTGCCAAACCAATCTTGTTTCTTTCATCCTCTCTGAACCATTTTATTCCTCTTTTTTGGCTAATGGAGTTTCCCAAGTTTGCAAAATATAAAAAAGATTTTCCCTCTTTGTTTTCTAGTACTCCAAAAACTTTTATAGACCTTTTTCCCCTTCTTCTTCAAAGTCTGTTTTATTATCTTCATCGTACACTTCTCACATTTGATGTTTTACCTACTCCTGGTCATTTTTTATGCTCTTACCCCTTACAAACTAATGTATCATCTCTATGATACTCTCCATGATACTACCTTGTGCCATCTCTGGGCTTTGTTTGCTCTATATGCTTATTCTATATCTTTATCTCCCCTCTATGTTTATCACCACCTATCTGATCCTACAAATGCCAATTCTCTTTTATGGACTTTCTTAAAATGGTTTCAACCCCTTTCCAAATGGCGTGTAGACATATCTCAAATCTTGACTCATTATCGCTTATTGGACACTGCTTTAATTGATCACAAAGTTTATGCTATTTATATCATACATCGTCCTTACTATATGAGTACTTCTAGACATCTGTGCACACTAAATCACCTTCAGCATTGACGAACCACCCTTGATTAGTCTATAGAATGCACACAACTAATGGCATATTTACATTCTTTCTTATACCAACTCAACCAATTCCCGAGCTTACTTCCTTCCAATATTTGTACATCCCTTGGTCCGTATTTTAGAGATACTACTCTTCTTGCACCAATTATTCCTCCATCATTTGACCATTGGACATCGGTGGCTCCCTCTAATGTTATCAACATTCGAGCCGGTGAAGTTCTTTGCCCTACATATCGACATTCTACAGTTTCAAGCATACCATCCAGACCTATCCAAGAGCCCAGTTCTATTTCTAGCCCAAGACTTTCTATATGGACTGTAACTGATATCGCCCACATTCTTGAGCAAATTTATAATGACATGGCCTTAAAAGATGAATCTGATTGTGATAATGACCTCACTTTAGCACTTTAAAGTGGGGTTCGTCTTTTTAGGAGTTTACTTTTGAGTTTTTAATGAAAGAGAATCTTTGTGGCCCACAAACTACTATGTAAGATTCCTTCTTATCATCATACTGCTTGCTTTTTAGAAAGTTGTTTACTTTTTTAAAGTAGTTTTGTTAAAGGTGTGATTATTGTACTTAAAGTTGCTTTCTTTTTTAAAGTTGTAATCAGTATGTCTCTTGAGAGTTTTACTTTCATGCCCTTGCTTTGCCTATAAAAGCAAGGTTTCTCATTCATTCTAAGCACGACTAGATTTGAAGAAGTTTGATTTCAATTAATATTAGTTTTGGTGTTTTCCGTTTTCTGTAAGTTCTTCCTCTCCTGAAAGCTTAAATCTTGAGTAATGTTATTATCTGTCATTACACAGGGACAAGTATGCTCTACACTAGCCTCTTCTGAGAATCTTGTGTATTAGAAAGTTTAAGACAGTCTATGATTGCATAAAACAATTCCGCTGTGAGATTAAAGTTTAACGGGGAAAGAGTGTAGGTACTGTCACTACTATTATTCCAAAAGGGGAAAAAAGTTGCGAGAGTGTAAGATTCCAAAGAGGAAATCTGAGAGTTGTTGTGCATCCTCTAAATCTTCTATCTCTTTAGAAGATGATTCTTTATACATGCTATAGCAGACCTGATTCCTCTACCCAATAAGATAATTCAGAAGCTTGTTCTGAAGCTATTGTTAGAATGACACTTCCATTGTTGAGAGTAGTCAGCAGAGTACCAATCAAGGCAATTTGGTACACTGTGTAAGTAGTGTTTAGAAGAGATATCCTGACTATAGCAGGTATTCCCTTTCTTCCATGAAGTGTGAGAACAAGGCGTATAACTCCAACATGTAGATGTGTATGGTTGTGTTCTCTAGTTGTATAAGTGATTTGGTATGCTTTCCCTTCACAAGGCCTTTTGGTATCAGAGCCACCAGGTTTCGGCTTGGGTCACCCCAAATTGCGAGTTCGAATCCCAGTCATGCAATTTGGGAATGGGACTCGTAGTACCATTGCGTCAGAGTTGCGCAAGTGGAGCGCAATGGATGTATAAGTGATTTGGTATGCTTTCCCTTCACAAGGTCTTTTAGGGAGCTCAGTGATTCTGGCCCCTCCTATCCATTATTTTAAATCTAATGGGGATCCAGTCTATGTAAGCTATCATCGTGGACACTTTATATAGGATGTTGACCCATCTATGTGCGAACTTGACTATGAAGTCGCTAGATCAGAGTTTTATATGAGTGGTATAGTTGTTGGATCTGCTTAGAGACGACGTCGACTTTATGTTAAATAGCATGAGTCTATTGATTGATCAATTCTTCTAAGGACTTTGTTCTGTGCTACTGTGGGCTTTCTTAGAATGGTTTCAACCCCTTTCCAAATGGCGTGTACACATGTCTCAAATTTTAACTCATTATCGCTTATAGGTCTTTTGGGGGACTCAGTGGTATTGAGCCACTAGGTTTTGGCCTAGGTCGCCCCACGTCACGAGTTCAAATCCTAGTCATGCAATTTGGGAATAGGACTTGTAGTATCATTTCGCCATAGTTGCGTAAGTGGAGCATGGTGGTTGTTTAAGTGATTTGGTAGACTAAGCCTTCACAAGTCCATTTGGGGAAAAAGGTGTGTAACAATTTTTAAAGTAACAGAAAACAAAGGAGGAAAATGTTTTTTATATTTTGCAAACTTGGGGTCGCCCCACGTCGTGAGTTCGAATCTCAGTCATGCAGTTTGAGAATGGGACTCGTAGTACCATTGCGTCAGAGTTGTGCAAGTAGAGTGTGGTGGTTGTATAAGTGATTTGGTATGCTTTTCCTTCACAAGGTCTTTTGGGGACCAGACTAGTAGAATTTATCTTTGAAATGCATACCCAGAAATTCAATCTCCTTTGTAGCAATGATGCTTTTAGAGATCAACTCCTTTGATGCCTCAAACTTTACGTATTGTTTTGCTGTAGTAGATCTAAGACCATACTGTTCCAATCTAAAACTCTAAATTAACTAACCATAGTTGTCCACAACTTTTGAGTAAGTAGATATATAGGTTTCAAGAAAAGAAAATTCAACAATCATCTAACAATAATTAGACATTAACAAATAACCTTTACCATGCCTTAATTAGCATAAACATGTTTCGCTAAACTAAATTTTGTTATTAGTTAAGTAAGTTTGGTTGAAGGTTGACTTTATTCAAGAAGGAGAGTATTAGAGCAATGGTAAAAGTTGCTTATCAAATTATAAAAATAGTCTTGTTATAAAAATTACAAAGAAAAGATTAAGTATATTAATAACTTTCCCATGTTTTCACAAACCGAGAAGACTGGTACACCAGTGCGAAAATGAAAAAGGAAAGATAAGCACTGCCCATTAAACGCCTCCAACGGCTCTCTAGAGAGCACATTACCTCATGAGTAACGTCACCGTTGATGAGTCGGAAATAGTAACCCTGAAATTAGAGGAGTATAATCTACAGTAGAAGTGACCACTTTAGACAAAGAGAGATAAATAAAAAGCTGGGAGGAAGGGACTCTCCGAGAAAACCTCATACTGGAAGTGACTTCTTTTCAACTCCCGAGGTCTCTCTCACACAAATAACACACACGCACTCTCTTTCTCTCTCTTCCGGTTAGTGAGTGAGTGGTGGCACTGAGCGCACCAACCTCCATTGTCTAAGGAGATCACGCACGCACAGGCAATGAGTTTCAATTCGTTTCCTTTCGAAGATACTTAGATAACAGTATCCAATAAAGCGCTCTCTTCACTTTGCACGCTTTTTGGTTTTTACCGAGACGAAGCAAAGCCCAACCCAAGTGAGTGTCAACTGAACATCAGCTTCAGATCAAAGCCTGTCGTGTCTAGGACTTGAAAAAGACTTCGACTTTGACGAGTTCGCGTCAGAATACGAATTGGGTAGTATCGAGTTCGTGGATATTATGGATCCACCTGCAATGATGAATGATGGGTCGTATAATCTGGCGGAGATCTGGCAGTTTCCGTTGAATGGTGGCGGCCGGAGTCAGTTTGGGCAGAGCTTGGGTCAGTATGAGGATTCAAGTCGAGACATTTCCGGTGATGATCCGGTGAGTTCGGAGCAGATAGGACGTCATAATGTTCCGAGAAAACGGCGTGATTTGGACGATGATTCGGCAAAGGGTGTTTCTACAAGCAATGGCAATGAAAATGGAACGGTATTTGGATTCGTTTGTTTATTTCAATCAATGTGGGCTGATCTAACTTGTTGTTCCCAAAGCTATCTCCTTTTCCTTTTCCTGTTTTTAATGGAGACAAAGTTTAATATTGGTTAAGTAAGAGCTTCCTCTCGGCTTTTGTCTTGGTGGTGGTTATTTTCAGAAGTTTTTTAAAGTCTTTGTTGTTCCATTGAACTGCTGATCTAACTTGGCTATGATGGTCAATTAAGTTGACTCGTTCAATTTCTGTCTGTATGTGGGAATTGTGGAACCGTTGGTACCCAAAACTGTGAATTTGAAAAGCTAGTGGAGAGTAGTTGTTGACCAGCTTGTGATGTGAATTGCAGAGTGATTGTGATCCAAAACGGCTTAAAACACCGGGAAGTAGAGATGAGCATTATGATTCTAAAGCTGAAACCGAACCCGGTTCAGGCAAGCATGTGGAACAGAATGCTAAACCAACTGAGCCACCTAAACAAGATTACATCCACGTAAGAGCAAGAAGAGGCCAAGCTACTGATAGCCATAGTCTAGCAGAAAGAGTAATTTTCGTTAATCCTCTTAATCTGACTTTTATTTGATGGAATTATATTGGGAAGCCTCCGGGGATTTCTGTGTTTATTTACACTTGAAAGATGTCCTATTATAATCAAGGTAATTGGTGAGATTAATGATAACTATTGTGTGGACAGGCTAGACGAGAAAAGATTAGTGAAAGGATGAAAATTCTCCAGGATCTAGTACCTGGCTGTAATAAGGTATGGTATTTCTATTTCTTGAGCTTTTCTTAGTCCTGCTAGTCTGTTCCTGATAGTCTGGTTAGATAATTTGAGGAGTTCTTTGATGGATATTTTAATACCTATATCGTATTAAATTACAAACAAGGTTATAACTTTGGTCAACAAGAATGTTCAATTCTGCTACCTTGCTGGTGGTGTTTTGAAAGGATATATTGGTGATTTGCATTCATTCTTGTTGTACGTTGGCCTAAAGTCCTGTTTGCTAAAGTAGGTTCTCTGATGCAGGTTATAGGCAAAGCACTAGTACTTGATGAGATTATAAATTACGTTCAGTCACTACAACGTCAAGTAGAGGTAATGATCCTTATTTCTCGTGGAATGAGCATACTGATTTTTCTCCTTTTGTCCCTTCTTATATTGAAATTAAGTCTTACTTTTAATTGGAAATTGTAGTTTTTGTCTATGAAACTTGAAGCAGTGAATTCGAGAATGACTCCTGGGATTGAAGTGTTTCATTCAAAAGATGTGAGTTGCAATACTTCAATTCACCATTGACCCTCTTTTGATTTCATTTGGCCATTGACCCTCTTTTGATTTCATTTGGATTTGATTGCTAGCGTTGGCATCAGTATGTCAGCGTATTTCTTATATGCTTTGTGGCTGATCATTGTTTTAATTGGTTGCTTCATGTAAAATTTAAAATTTTCATCAAAAGTAACTGTTTGATGAATGTTTGGTCCTGGCTGAAAAATACTAACGTGGGAAAGAGGGACAAAGACACCTTCACTACTATTTTTGCCAAGAAATTTGACCAAGCTGTGATGAACATTGATCAAGCTTTGGTTTATGGTCTAGAATGAGGTCTTTTGAGAATAGTGAGTACATGACTGATGTGTCTTTCTGCGATGCCAAATACAAATGTCTCACTATTTTTGTCAAGGTCAACATTGATTGATGGCATGATTTTAATAGTTGACGGAATTTCATCAATCATCTATTGCTGTGTAAGAACTAATTCAGCATATTAGTAAATACATCATCCAATACATCAATCTGCTAGAATTGGCAGTTCTCTCATATTAGTTGACCTGCTCTTAATGAAACTGTTGAGGGAAGCAATTCATTTTGCTACAACTTCTCTGCATTCTTCTTTTATGGTAAAAAGGAGAACTTAATGAGGTGTAGGATGGATGAAAGCTTGATCTAGTGAAGAGCTGAACTTGGTTATGGAGAGGGTAGGAGAATTGTTAAGGTGTCTTTTTCCTTTTCCTCTTGAATAACAGCAATTTCTTTTACAATTTCAGTTTGGCCAACCAACGTTTGATACTGCTGGCATGGCATTTGTCTCACAACCTGCGAGGGAATACAGTCGTGGCGCATCACCGGAGTGGCTGCATATGCAGGTTGGTGGTGGTTTTGAGAGAACGTAATAATCGAGTCTCCTGAGCAATTAATAATAAAATTATCAAATGGCCGTCAAATTATACACGCCAGCATGTTCATCAAAGATAAACCTGTTACAACACTTCAACATCAGGCATGGAGCTGTAGTTGCTGTCTAAAAAGACCGCTGATTCTACTTTCTGAAACATCTCCATTTGTTTGTGTTGGAAAATGATTCTTTTTACTTCACATATGACGTACTTCTCTGTACTAATACTGAACTGATCTCTCAGAATTAGGTATTATTCTTGTAGAAGAAAACTGCTTGTCCAAAAGTTGCTAATGTTTGTTTAACATCTTCAATGAGTCCTGTCATTAACTTATGATTGTTGAGAAGCTGCAGCTTGTTCAACAAATAAGCATGGATAGTTAACTTGGAAAACTCCGAAATGAGAAGGGCTAGGACTATGAAACATTTTCTCTCGCGCCTGTACTTTTCCTGTCCTCATTTCATTCTACTCTGCCTGTTAAACTCAAATGGGCCACAGACAAGACAACCCATTTGCTGGAAATTAATATTCAATGATTAAAAATATTTATTTAAAACCAATGAAATACGTTTTCTGCTGAGGGCCCGTTGACCTTAATGATCCAGTTCCCTCTTCATCGAAGCTCCCATCTTTTTGGGCGGCCTGTCACTCACACGTCAGCACTATGAAATTCAACGTCCTTTTTAGTTTATTAAACGACATCGTCAACCATCTTCCACGCCTTAGTTGAAGTGGTCCTGGCCGCTTTTGGAAACTCTCACAGAAGCGCGCGTGTACATTTTCCCAAGAAAACCCACTCCCCCCACTTTCAAGGGTCTAGACTAACGCGCCAAAAACTGAGCGTGGGTTCGAATTTCAAAATAGACACGTTTACTGTATCGACATAAGCTTCTCATTCTTTGCTGCTAATTAAGATGGAAGACTGTTACGCGCTTTTAAATTCAACTCTGTATTTTTTTCTCAAAGCCAATGAGAGGAAAATAATTTAAAAAGAGATAGAAAAGTAAAAAAAAAAAAGGAAAGGAGAAAAATCGAAGCAGATGAGAGGATTCTCGTTTTCCTCTCTGTTTCATCGTTGATATCAAGAGGAGAAAACTCGAAGAAATCGAAGAGAAATATATTTGCTGATTGATATCGAATCGAACATTGTTCGCCCTAAGATTGGATCCATTTTTGAGTTCGGATCGGTTTTTTAGTTCTTCGTTCTGTTTGGTGGAGACAAGAGGATGAGAGGCGGCGGATGGGAAAGGGTTCGGTCCTCGAGATCGGTGTTGAATCGTGATGTGAGTTTGACCGGTCGTACGACGACACGGACGGTTCGACTCGGCCGAGTCCAGCCTCAAGCCCCCGGTCACCGAACCATTTACTGCAATGATCGCGAGGCCAATCTTCCTGTTAGATTCAGGGTATTTTTATTATAAATTTTCATTCTTTTGAATTTGATCATTTTGGTTGTTGAGAAAAAAAAGTTTTTTTAAGTTGCTGGTGAAAATTCAGTTGACTTGGTGCTACTGACTAGTTAGGCTTTAATCGGATGCGAAACCGAGGTTTTTTCTATTATTCAGTAAAGGCATTGGTTGAAACCTTTTTGCTTGATGGTGCAAAATTGTAAGTGTCCATACTTGATTTTTAAATGAAAGCTTGCGGCTTTGGTATCTTGTCTGTTTTGTTCCTGATAGATGTTCAGATCAAAGTTTAATTAGAGAGCAAAGAAAAAGTTGTTATATATAGATAGGTGCTTGTTCTATAGCATTTACAATTTGTTTTAGAAGTTTAATGTGCTTGAGGATGAGAAGCAAGTGCTTCAACCAAACACTATAAGAACTTACTATTTATTTACTTTCCAACCTGTCTGAGACTCATTCCTTCTTGGATTACTTCACTATCTTATAATCTGTGTGAAAACATTCTTTATGTTATATATCTCGAGAAATTGACCTGTCATGTACCAAGTTGAAACGCTTTGAATGCAATTTTATCTTATTCATATTTTTGGGCCATTAATTTATCCTTGATACATTAGAAGTATTGAAAATGTTGGACATCCTTCTACATTCGATGGGAAGCCATTTGCTTGTAACACGTTTTGCCCATATCAGGCCATCTTCTAGGGGTTAATTGAAAAAACTGTAGTGGCAATTCATATTTCCGAAATACATGCATCATTTAAGCCTGTCAACTGGTTATTCTACTGACAAAATATAAAGCAATTAGCCAAGAACATTGATTTCCTCTCTTGAAGTTGGGAACCAAGTAGCTTTGTTATGTAAAATCCTAGTTATGATTGTTTCAACTTGAAGCTTCTTTATGAAAGCTGCCGCTTTCCATTTATTCTGTATTAGTTGAATTTGGACATTTTGCTGCTAATATATTTTGAAGAATGTTTTTGATGTATGGGAAAAAATGTGGTTACGTTTCCAATTCTGAATTTGAGTTTCTACCTCATTGCATTGATTTCTTTTAATTGCTGGAGATTAATTGTTTCAGGGCAATTCTATATCAACTACAAAGTACAACTTCTTTACCTTCTTACCAAAAGGGTTGTTTGAGCAGGTAAGCTAATATTTGGAAAAGGAAAGTTTGCTATATTGGACATTTTTTTTACCCTTATGTAATGTTGATTGTGCTCTTGGTTTAATAATGTTTTTAAACATTGTAATTATTGATGAACTGACATCAAGAATGAATTGATTTTGAAATTTCCAAATTTTTTACTTACACTAGCGATGCTTGAAAAAGCATTATAGTTAAGTGATTGAGCTCAAGTTCTGTATGGTAAAGTAGTTTCCTCACCTTCCTGTTATTTGAATATCTGAGCCTTTTTCCTGATAGTATATTCTGTTTGCATTCACAGTTCAGGCGCGTGGCGAATTTTTACTTTTTGTTCATGTCAATCTTATCAATGACCCCAATCAGGTATGCTGGTCACACTCATCATTTCTACTAACAAAAATTTTCACTTGATATCATGCTTGATATACAGACATGTTTTACATTGTGTACTTGCCAAGTTATTGATGCTGATAGATTTCCCAACATTTTCCAGGAAAGGTCTTATGGTCAATGATGGTGTGTGATCTTTTGAGTTTAATTATCATACTTTTAGAACATCATAAGACTTATAGGCCAAATTGTGCTTTGTTCTTTTCATGCACCAATGTTCTAAAGCATTTAGAAAGTGGAAATAAGAAGTCAATATTGTTGTGATCATGATTTTTATGATTTTTATATGACCATTTGTTCTAAAGTCTATCTGCGGTATAATTTTTGTGTTTGCAGCAGATATGTAAAGTTGACATACATTTGTGTGTTGTATTTAAGATATTTTCTGATCATGCAGCCCAGTCAATCCAATTACCAATGTCATCCCTCTGAGCTTGGTGCTCTTAGTGTCTCTTATTAAGGAGGCATTTGAAGACTGGGTAAGAACTGCAGTTCATTATAATTGTTGCATTCTTGGTCTTCTCTTTATGGGGAAAAAGTTAATAGTGAATTTATTTATCTGTTTCAACATTATGTTTCTTTTTTCTTTTTTTCCCCTTTTTTGGAGGATGAGGGTTTGAAAGAAAATTATAATTCAGTAGGGAAATTGCTTATTTTCTCTTTTATTTCCTCTTTTATGCACAATAGAAACGGTTTCAGAATGATATGGTGATAAATAATAGTCCCATAGAAGTTCTGCAAAATCAAAGGTGGGAGACTCTTTCCTAGAAGAAAGTGCAGGTTGGAGACATTGTCAGGGTGAGTATAATGAATTCCTATTAATATTTCTCCTGTTGTTGATTGAATTTTGTTAATAACATGGTTGTCTAAGTTGTTAAATAAAATATTTGCAAACTTTCATACAGCTATTCTCTCATAATTATTTATCAGACATGAAGCTGAATTTCTTTGTGTTTCAGGTTAAGCAGGATGGATTCTTTCCTGCAGATTTACTATTTCTTGCGACTACAAACCCTGATGGTGTCTGCTACGTTGAGGTTTTCTTTTCCCATGCTGTTTAAGCCATTATTGTTCATGTT
>JANKOD010000001.1:3110230-3134421 GCA_026284645.1 Erythroxylum acuminatum
CGACTACAAACCCTGATGGTGTCTGCTACGTTGAGGTTTTCTTTTCCCATGCTGTTTAAGCCATTATTGTTCATGTTGTTGCATAAAAGCATAACTTTTTTTGCTAGATTATATCACCTTCTTTTCTTTTTCCATTTTCTTTTTTTTTTCATGGCCAGACATCAAATTTAGATGGGGAAACAAATCTGAAGATCAGAAAGGCATTGGAAAAGACCTGGGATTACTTGACTCCTGAGAAAGCTGTGGAATTCAAAGGTTGAGTCTAGGTTTAGAATATCGAAATATAGGGGTATATATGCCTCCAAAATCACATTGAAGTACCACAGAGCAGTAGTTAATATCAAGCTATTTCTGCATCTGTTTTAAGCTTCTTTCTGCTAACACTCTCAGCTTTGTCACCTTACATGTTTAATATGAAATAGTAAAGTATCCTGGGTTGGTGAAATTGTTGAATAGGCTTTGCTAAGAGTTTGTATCTAAAATTTTGCACACATTCCATGTTTACCTTTAAAGTGTCATCTTTCTTTTACGTCACAAGCATTCTTATATTACTTTATTAATGCAGGTGAAGTGCAGTGTGAGCAGCCTAACAATTCATTATATACATTCACTGGCAATCTTATTATTGATAAACAGACATTACCTCTCAGTCCAAACCAACTTTTATTAAGAGTAAGTCATAATTATATTTCCCACTTATAAACATTTAGTTCTATAACTCTCAGCTTTCTTCAATCAGGATGGAATAATTTCCTTGAATGATTCTAAGCACAAACTTGAATCCGTGCTCTGCATAATGGGGATTTTCATCATATTTCTTGTACATTTGTTATGGTTTGATGATTTGACTGATCTTGGTATGGTGCGCTTCTAGGGATGCGGTCTCAGGAATACAGAGTACATTGTAGGGGTGGTTGTATTTACTGGTCACGAAACAAAGGTTTGTTGTCAAAATATTGATTTCTCATTGTTTTAGTGCTTGTTGTCAAATTCGTGAACATCTTTGGTAGAATGATAACCTTGATATTACTTTCTCGTTATTCTTCATAAGTTTCCTTGTTTCATTTTGTGTGAGTACCTAGACATTCGAGCGTCTTGGTTTGTAGAAAGTTAGAGCATAGTAGGTTTATATCTGTGCCATAATGCAAGAAAAGTCAATTACTTGCAATTTTGACATCATATTCTGGCTGCTTACTTTGTTGCTGACATGTAGTTACTGGTTATGGCTGTTTGGAATCTTGCAGGTTATGATGAATTCAATGAATGTTCCTTCTAAGAGAAGTACATTGGAAAGGAAACTTGACAAACTTATACTCATTCTTTTTGGAACACTCTTCATTATGTGTGTTATTGGAGCCATAGGCAGGTGAGTAATGGGTAAATTGTCAATTTCTTTTTACTTCTGCTCTTTGGATTCCCCCTTGCTACCTCGTGCCTTTGTTAGATTTCTTGCATGATAATGTTTTATGCTTCACAATATTATGCAGTGGTGTATTCATTAGTCAAAAGTATTTCTACCTAGGACTTGAGAAAGGTGTGGAACTGGCATTTGACCCTAGCAATCGATTTGGGGTAATACATGCTGTCTGCCTAAATTTGTAAATTTTTGATTCTCTTTCCAGCCTTTTTTTGAACTTTATGTTCTATATATTCTAGGTTGCTGCTCTGACCATGTTTACCCTGATCACACTATACTCTACAATAATCCCCATCTCGTTATATGTTTCCATTGAGGTCAGTCTCCAGGCCAGTTTCATGCAGTTTGCGATGACATTGTAGATTACCTGTTTTGGAATGTGCCATTTTTTGTTGATCAATTTCAATATCATGTCCAGATGATCAAATTTATTCAATGCACTCAATTTATCAACAAGGACTTGCATATGTTCCATGCTGATACCAATACACCTGCACTGGCAAGGACTTCAAATTTGAATGAGGAACTTGGACAGGTGAGTTAATGTCAAACAACCTTTGATGTTACTATTTATGGTCATGTAGCATTTTTTTTGGCTGGATGTGATATGTCCATTATGTTGGAGGTGATGAATATGACTGCTTGAATTGATTTAAATTGGTTGTACTTCATCATCCACTCGTCTGGTATTTTTAATTGGTGTTTTTTTCAGGTGGAATATATCTTTTCTGATAAAACAGGAACTTTAACAAGAAATTTGATGGAGTTCTTTAAGTGTTCTATTGGAGGTGAAATTTATGGAACTGGTATCACAGAAATTGAGCGGGGAGGGGCTCAAAGGAGCGGCATGACTATCCAGGAAGTATGATTCCTGTCATTTATATAACATTGAACAGAACAAGTTTATGTGTATGGATAAAGATACTATACTGCCATCATTACCTTTATTAGACTTGCTCTTAATAAGATTTTCTTGGTCTTCTTGAAGGTGCCTAGATCAGCCAATGCAATTCATGAGAAGGGTTTTAATTTTGATGATCCTAGGCTTATGCGAGGAGGTTGGAGAAATGAAGCTAATCCTGATCTCTGCAAGGTATTATATTTTTTCGAGGTCTATTTTGTACTTTTGATATTTATTGGGCCCTTCAGAAAAGCATTTGTAGAATCCAAGGTTATGATATTTTACTCTGATTAGAATTTATAATTGCTGATGGAAGTATTACATGTTACTTTTTCAGTGTGTATGTGGATATTTTGTGATTTGATTAAATTATCTAGGAAAATTACAATCACGGTCAATATTTTTTTTCCCAATGTGTTTTGTGGTTGTAGTTGTCTATTTCTATTGTTCTGCATGGGATTTTGTGATTGTAGTTATGTCTCGGTTGGAGACTTGCACTTTTCTGCGTAAGTTTGTAAGCCATGAAACTGAACATTGATGGTAAAAGATACTTCTCGTTGTTTCAATCCTTGCTCTGATGCTTAGACTTACGATTTGTTTTGGTTATGACATTCATTTCTCATTGAAACTTCACTAATTCTATGATGAGTGTCAAGGTTCTCCCCTTTTCATTTGAATTTGATACATTAATATAGTGGTGCAAGTGAATTACTGCCGCCAAGTAGAACGAACATTTTAAGCACCACTTTTGACTTTCCTATGAAAATTCTTTGTTTTTGTTCAGAACGTGGTAAATAAAAAGTGTATGTTCTTGAGTGTCCTTCTGGCATACTTTTATTGTGTATTATGATCTGTAATTTCTGGTGCGTTAAATTTTATTTCTGCCATTATACAGGAATTTTTCAGATGCCTTGCTATATGTCATACCGTGCTCACTGAAGGCGACGAGTCCCCTGACAAAATCACTTACCAAGCTGCATCTCCTGATGAAGCTGCTTTAGTTACTGCTGCAAAGAACTTTGGATTCTTTTTCTACCGGTTTGTGATCTTGTTATACTATCTTGTGCTTGCCATTTTTAATTCTTCCCTTTACTTTAAAAGACTTCTATATCTACCAAAACAACTTTGATTTGATACCAGTTACGTTTTAAAAATTCTGCATATCTTGAGTCTAAGAACTAATTCTTTTTTCCTAGACGTACACCTACCATGATATACGTTCGTGAATCTCATGTTGAGAAGATGGGTAAAGTTCAGGATGTAGCGTATGAAATTCTTAATGTTTTGGAGTTCAATAGGTAAGCACAAACTTTTATTTGTCCAACATTCATTTATCATCTCATTCTGAATAATACTGACATCTTTTTTGTCTTTGATGTTATAGCACGAGAAAGCGTCAGTCTGTTGTTTGTCGTTATTCCGATGGTAGACTTGTCTTGTACTGCAAGGTATCATTTTTCTTAAGGATTGTTGATTCTATATGTTTGGTTGTCCCTGGGGAAGGTGCTTAGCCCTCAAGGGAGGAGGATGCGATTCAAACCTGAGACCTTGTTCTGGGTTGGAGAGCCTGCACTGCTGGGTCCTCTGGTTCTTTTTGAGTTGATGTTTTTGTTGGCTTGGAAATAACACTTGTCAGGAAACCTTTGTTTAGGGTGCTGATACTGTGATTTACGAAAGACTGGCTGGTGGAAATGATGGCATTAAAAAAGTAACCAGGGAACACTTGGAACACTTTGGATCTGCTGGACTACGTACTCTTTGCCTAGCCTATAGGGACTTGAATCCTGAAGTGTATGAAAGCTGGAATGAGAAGTTCATCCAAGCAAAATCTTCTTTGAGGGATCGTGAGAAGAAGCTAGATGAGGTATATACTGCCTGAGAAAATGTCTTTTCCATTAGATTTATTCTACCCTTGCTATGTTTTGTTGAAAGATGTTATCAATCATGCTTTTGTTACTTGCTAAATCATTTAGTGAGTAGATTTTAAAGAAACATCACAAAATGTGTTTATTCATTATTGACTTATCTTTCACGTTTAAAACATTTCTTTCGCGGTTGTTGTACCCATTGCTTATTAGAAATCTTCTGATATTAGCAGTAATGGATCATGTTCTGAAATTAGATGATTTTAGGAGTTAGTTTTTTCTAAGCATACTGTTCCTGATACTGTTTCTAACTTATTATTTAACAATGACTAAAAGCAGTATTTTTATTGTACTTTTCTGTTAGTGTGATTTAGCGAATGATGAAGGCGGCTAAATACTTGGAATGGCTGGTTTGCATTTAAAACCTTAGGAATAAACAGATCTTTTAGTAGGAAAATTTTGCACTGTAAATATTACTACAGTCCATTACAAGTTGTTCTCAAAAGGTTAATTGGAACACGTATTTGTTTTTCAAACAAAGTAAGTTCTTATTGTTCTTTAGTGGATTGGCATACCTTTTCTTCGACAAGTGTATATTCTAGTTATCTTCTTCTACAAACTAAATCTAATGCAGGTTGCAGAACTAATAGAAAAGGATCTTATTTTAATTGGGTGTACTGCTATAGAAGACAAACTTCAAGAAGGAGTACCAACTTGTATAGAGACTCTTTCTACAGCTGGAATTAAGATCTGGGTACTAACAGGAGATAAGATGGAAACAGCAATAAACATAGCATACGGTGAGTTGTTACTTAATGTTATCTTGCCCTTCTGTAAGTGTTGTCTAGAGTTATGTGCCATCTTGTATGCTTGTGCAATTTTAAAAAATTTCTTTTGTTTATCATTCGCTGCAGCTTGCAACTTGATTAACAATGACATGAAGCAGTTTATTATTAGTTCTGAAACAGATGCAATTAGAGAAGTGGAAAACAGGGTAAGAGTTTATTATTGTCTGATGCTAGGAATTTGGGGACTGTTCAATTTTAGTAGACATTATTCATTGCCTCCATCAAATGATAATTTTTGTTGCAGGGTGACCAAATAGAAATTGCTCGCTTTATGAAGGAAGAAGTCAAAAAAGAGCTCAAAAATTGCCTTGAGGAAGCACAGCACCATATGCACACCATATCTGGACCAAAATTAGCACTTATTATAGATGGCAAGTGCCTAATGTATGCATTAGACCCAAGTTTACGAGTAATGCTACTGAATCTGAGCTTGAATTGTAGTTCAGTTGTTTGTTGCCGAGTTTCTCCTTTACAGAAAGCACAGGTGATTACCCTTCTCATTATTTGTCATGTATTTACCATACATCTAAAAACCAAGTGTTTTACCAATTAGTGGAGAGCATAAAGCATGGAAATATCAAATTTTCTTCTTTTTATCTTGTTGGAAGTATTTAATGGAAAGACTGACTTTTTAATGTTACTATGCTAAACTGAAAGTCCATTTTGTTTTGGTAACAGATTATTAGTCACATTCTTATGCATAAACTTTTACAGAAAACTTGATAAAATTCATGTATATGTTTGAGAATATGACTGCTTAGGTATATTTGGAGGAGCATATTTAAAAGCTACAGTTGCATATATTTTTCTTAAAATAGATATTCTTGGTGTCAAATGCATATCTCGAGTATTCCAGGTCTTTCTTTTTGAGAAATTTGTATGTATGTTTAGGTAACAAGTCTTGTCAAGAAAGGTGCACGTAAGATAACACTTAGTATTGGAGATGGTGCTAATGATGTTAGCATGATTCAAGCTGCTCATATTGGTGTTGGAATTAGTGGGTTGGAAGGGATGCAGGCAGTAATGGCTAGTGATTTTGCAATTGCCCAATTTCGTTATTTGACGGATTTGCTGCTTGTGCATGGACGTTGGTCCTATCTTAGAATATGCAAGGTATGAGTTTATGATCCTGAAATCCTTAATCTTCCACTTAGTTGATTCTCTTACAACAATATGTCATATGTCCCTTTTAAATTGATGATGTTTTTATTGCTTCTGCAGGTTATCACGTATTTCTTTTACAAGAATCTTACATTCACCTTGACCCAATTTTGGTTCACCTTTCATACCGGGTTTTCTGGTCAAAGATTCTATGATGATTGGTTCCAGTCCCTGTATAATGTCATATTTACAGCCTTACCGGTTATCATGGTTGGGCTTTTTGACAAGGTTCTTAAACGTTCCAAAACCCCTTTAGTTTACAATTGTTTATAGTGTTCCATCGTAGAAGTACAAGGATTTGCAGTAAGCTTGAATCTTTGACTTCCTTGGTGACATTAATGTGTGTTTTGCTAGGATGTTGGTGCTTCACTGTCCAAGAGGTATCCTCAACTGTACAAAGAAGGGATAAAGAATGTATTTTTCAAGTGGAGAGTGGTGGCTACATGGGCTTGCTTTTCAGTGTTGCAATCTTTAGTTTTCTACTCCTTTGTGACCGTGTCAAGTGATTGTGGTAAAAATCCATCAGGCAAGATGTTTGGACAATGGGATGTTAGCACAATGGCCTTCACATGTGTTGTAATCACAGTTAACCTGCGCCTTCTGATGATCTGTAATTCAATTACAAGATGGCATTACATTAGTGTTGGAGGAAGCATTTTGTCTTGGTTCTTATTCATTTTTGTATATTCACTTCTACGGGTAAGTCATTTGGATCTCTTCTTTTTCAATTTACAAAAAGATTTGGGGGTTATCAGAAATTGCTAGACCTGCTCATGACTGATGACATACTGATATGTATTTTGACATTAACGCAGGAGAATGTTTATTTCGTGATTTATGTGTTGATGAGTACATTCTATTTCTACGTCGCACTTATTCTTGTTCCCATTGTTGCACTCCTCGGTGACTTCATTTACCAAGGGTAAGGTTCAGGAATTTATTTTGAAACACGTGATGGCAATTTTTAATACATGATCAGCATCTTTTATCATTAGCAAACACATTTTGTTCACACTAATCATTAGACCAAATTAGTTTCCATTGAATCCGAAATGCGTCTTGTATCCCTAAACTGATTCCCAAGCTGATTTAGGTTGAGCTGCACGGACAAGAAAACTCCCTTAAAAGTCTAGAAACCCTCATTTATCAAGCAATGCTGGTTTTTAGCTTAAAAGTTTTCTGAAGGAATACTACTTGAATACTTAGGTTGTAACATTGTAAAGTTTGTTCACCAAATAAACATGTATAAATAGTTCAAAGCCAGATCTTAAGAACAAAATGGTTTCCATGCACTCTTTATTATCTCTTATTTTTTTTTAACCTTTGATTTTTTCTGTTGTATATTCGTTCATTTGTATCCTTAATTTTTATGTGTTTTGGAGCAGGGTTCAAAGATGGTTCTTTCCCTACGATTATCAGATTGTTCAGGAAATTCACAGACATGAGCCTGATGACAATTCAAGAGCTGAACTGCTTGAGATTGAGAACCGGCTAACACCCCAAGAGGAAAGGAGCTACGCTGTAGCTCAACTTCCACGAGAATTATCTAAACATACAGGCTTTGCTTTTGATTCACCTGGATACGAGTCATTTTTTGCTGCACAGCTAGGTATCTATGCCCCACAGAAGGCATGGGATGTTGCAAGGAGAGCCAGTGCGAGGTCGCGGCCAAAGATACCCAAAAAGAATTAAGCCCTTAAGGTAACTTTGTACAAAAGGTCTTTTATTTTTTCAAAAAATCCACGCCTTGATTTAGTTTAAGTAGAGAATTTGTAAATATAGTCGTATTTTGCTTGTTTTGTTCAACAGGATCTCTCTTTTTTTTTTTGGTGTGTGTAATTGTTGCTTCTCCAATATATATCCATGGAGAAACTTAAATGGTTATTAGGGTCATTACTACTGTACAGCTAACCAATTGAAATGGGCATTTAGGTAGTGCATGCTGATTTCAGTTTATGATGTTCGCAAGGATGCCATTTTGTTCCTTCATATGATGCCAAATTTTACATGACTGAACTAATGACTAATATATTTACTGGAGTTGATACGGTAGAACAAAAACTACAGTTTTCGATCGATTTAGAATCGGAATTTGTGAAATAGTTAAAGAATCAGGAAGAGATGTTGGAAGAGAAGAAAGGAGTATTCATTGCCAAACTGAAACTCTGTATTAACAACTATCAAACAGCTTATTCAGTCGTTAAACACAGGTAGAGCCAATAAATATTAGGCAGATTTACTCTTCACTTACAAATTGAATAGTTTATAACATCATTTTATTTATAGTTTTTTAGAGAGTGTAGTTGATCTGCTCATTCGACTATCACCTAGACAGCAATTTGATTATTCTGCTTGCCAATCTTTTTCCAAGATTGCTATAGGAATCTTCACAATTGAACCTTGTAAATTAAGAAAAGTAGTCGCAACCTTGTTGAGTTAGGAACATATTTCTTTAATTGAGAAACATTGGAGACAATTCTAATTAGTAGATCACTTTTCTATTTTTTGAGCATGATAAAATAGATGAGTTAAATTGTGAGAATATCTCTGTTACACGTCAACATTGATGATATGGTGGAGTTTGACAAAAACCAAATTACCTTGCTTGAACTCTCTATTATTTCTATGTTTATCCATCAGCTGCTTTATCCAATATTGAATTCGTTCCATATGGAACCCCACTATTCTAAGAATATTTTCTTTATTTGTTAAAGCTTGATCCACCGAGGGAGTTCCTAGTCTCCAGTTAAATAGGGAATGTATCAGGAGGAGGTAAGTTATAAAGTACTTCAAGTGGTGAATCAATGGCAGAATGATATATAGTATAAGTCTCTAACGTGTGATTCAAAACCTCAAGTCTGACTAGATTTCATTGGAAAATATGATCAAATAAACACTTGAATTATACTTCTGCTGAATATGGATGGGAAAGTAGAATGAAATGACTAAATTTGCTTAATCTCTCAACTACTACCATACAAGTACTGATTTTCCTTCAAAAACATGAAACTCCTTATAAAATCAAGTGAGATATTTACCCAATACTACTTAATAATTGATCAAGGTTGAACAAATCTAGAGTTGGAATGTTTTATATTTATTCCTCAAAAGTAATGTTAGCTCCCGCCACTAATTGCCCCCTCCATTTCAATAACCCATGTGAGTGTGACCAAGCATATATTGAATTACCGCTTCCATTTGCCTCCTATGTTATGAATCAATTTCTATAGGACGTGATCTTCATTCTAAATATCTTTAATTACTTTAAGTTAGAATTTACATTTGGCATTGTATGTGTATATATAGTTTAGAACTAAGAACCCTCGAAAGAGCATAGGAAGAATGGTTTTCCATTCCATTCTTATAGATAATCTTATAGTCATATCCAACAATTTTGATAACCATCTTTGTTGAAATAGAGTTGTGATCTCTTGAGTATGTATTTAAGACTTTTGTGGTCAGTTTATACCACAAATCTTTTTCCGATCAGGTGGTGAGACCAATGTTAAATTGTTATAACCAAAGCTAGCATATTAACAATGCTAAATTTCCATAATTAAAACTAACATATCCTTCTCATAAACAACCAAATGACTATACTTGGAGATAAAGCTTCATTAATATAGTCAATTGGATGCCTATCCTTCATCAACACTACTCTAATGCCTTCCTTGCTTGAGTCTTACTAATGTTAGGTATTGCCAATATTAGACCTATCATCGCAATATTCTTAAAAAGCTTTATATGTTCTTCAAGAGAGCAATCAATAACTTATTAATTTGTCTATACTCCTTTATAAATGTTCTATAATATCTAGTCATCCTAAGAAAATTCTTAAATTGCTAGATATTTGTTGCTTTTATCATCGGTTAAAAAAGATGATATATCTTAAGCACTCAATATATTTAGCGCCAAAGGTGCATTTACTCTCGTTAGTATATAAAATATGCTTTCTCAACACTAACAACACCTTTTCCAAATGAACCAAGTGCTCACACAAGACTATGTGAAAGAATGTCATCGTAAGATACCAAAACAAATTTCCCTAGATAAAGATTAAAATAATATTCGTTAAGATTCGAAAGGCATTAGTGAGTCCAAAATGCATGACAAAAAACTCACAATATCTTTCTTGAGTTTTAAAAGCATTTTTTGGATATCATCCTTATTTGTCCTAATTTGATGATGACCATAAGCAAATCTAACTTTGAAAACTACTTAAAACCGTGCAATTCATCTAACAACTCCAGTAAGTTGTATATGAAATTTATCTTTATATATATGTTCATAAAGAGCCTTATAATCTATGTATAATATCCAAGTTCCATATTTAATTTGAACCAAAAATATTGAAGAAGAAAATGAACTTATGATGCATTAGATGATCCCTTACTTCAACATTTCGTATAGAAGTCCTCAATGGCATCTTTCTAAGCTCTACAATGTCTGTAAGGTCACAAATTGGTGGTTCCTCCACCTTTATTTAATGAAATTGGGTGATCATGTGCCCTTTTAAAAGGTAACTTCTTAGGATCTATGGATACATCTTGATATCTTTCTAGCAACTTTATTATTATGCTAGCTTTGTCCATTTCTTAAAGCCACCATTACTCCTTTTTTTGTTAACTTCGTTCATTCAAATAACTGGAATAAACCATTTTTTTCTAATCTAAATGTAAACTAGTCAATTACATATTTTACATGTAACTTGTGGAGATTTGAGATGGCAGAAGGAACCCAACCACAAGACTAGAACATTTAAAGAAATTATTGAGTTGCATATTAAAGAGCCAGAGGTTAAATAGGAGAGAGAATTAAAGAACACCTAAAGAAATTATTGAGTTGCAGATTAAAGAGCTAGAGGTAAAATAGGAGAGAGAATTGAATGAATTGGAGTTGATGATGCAATAACTTCCACAAATGTGCTTACAATAACAAATGAGTAATGTAGAGGAAAGGTTACAAACCAACCAATCTTAATCATCTTCGCATCTAGATTATATGGTTCTAACTAGGTTGACAAAGTTGTAGTTTCCTTATTTTGACGACAAGAAAGTTAAAAAATGGATTTAGTTTTTTTTTCCCGATCCTCCAACTCTTAAGGTGAAGATCATGGTGATAAAACTGAATTAAGAAGTTTTACTATGACATTAATTGTATATTAAGAAAAGATTGACCTGGTTCTAAGCTTAGGGGAATATATCTTGCCTTTAGAGCAATGTTTTAGAGGAACAATTATATTGACCAGGTTGGAGACTTGAAGGAACTAGCTCAAACAATTCATTAAAAGAATATTATGCCAAATTTGATGTTTTTCTTATAATTTGATTATTCATAAACCTTATTTGGTAAGTGTACTCTTGAAAAGGGTTACAAATAATATTGAATGAAATATGACGTTATTAAATCCATAGAACTTATACTAATGAATAAATTTGCTAGAGTCTAAAAATTAACACCTTTATAAGACAACTATGAGAAGTCATCATGGAGGTGTATCTAATGTTAATAGGTATTTATTACTATACTTTTAGTGTGATGAAAAGTATGTTCCTAGGAACAAGTTTAGAAAGAAAATTTTCTTATGTATATTGATCAAAATGTGGGAGAAGAAAGCCAAGAAGCTAAGGTAAGGGAATGTGCAGTAAATAATGTTGATTTGTTAAACCAAAATATGTTTTTTGCAAGTTATGACTTGAGTTATTAATGAAGGTTTTCGACAAATGGAGGTAGTATGGTACTTCAGAAATAAGCCAATGCACTTTTTGATAATATAGTGGCAATACTCATAATTTTATAGTGCATTAGAGTGGTTAACGAGGAAGAAGATTATTTCTTAAAGGAAATCGAGCTTGTGAGGGTTTAAATTTGTGGAGGAATGTACTAAATAAGTTATCATCTTTGTAAAGGTTTTAAGTGGACAATGGAAAGGCATCAATTGTGTAGAGACGCTCTAATGTTAGCTACTGGAGGCAATCATATAGTATTAGAGTGCAATGTATAGCTTCTCTTAATGAATCCTTTTGCAAATTTTTTAAGGGGACTATAAAGCTTAAGTGGAATTAGTAAAGGGTTCAACTACGTATGTTAAAACTAGTAAATGGTTCAAATCTCCACAAGTTAAAATAATTTATTACTCTAATACTAATTTGATTCAACCATAATGAAAACTAATTTCAATCAATTTAAAACATAAAATTTGAGGGACTATGTAAAGAAAAAGAAGAGAAATAAAAAGAGAAGAGAGAAAATTTAACCAAATTAAAATCTATTATTAACAACCACCAACAACTTTTTCTTAGTCATTAGAAATTAAAAAATTAGCCAACAAAAAATTGGTCTTTGTATACTTTTGTTACAAATTGAATAATCTACAACCACAACATTTTATTTATGATATTTTCCTTAGAATCATGACAACATTGTTTTTCTTTATCTTTTTCACTCCTTCATCTCCTACACCACAACTCTCTTTCTCATCACCATAGATCCCTTTTTCTCTATATTAACTTGTATTATTATACAAAAAATACAATAAAACAAACATGCCCTAGATAAATTAGTACCATCATTTGTGCTCCAATTATAATAAGATGTATAAATTAGTGATTGTGATATAAGTAATCTGGAGCCTTTGGGCTAAGCTCAGAAGTGAGAATATCCAAAGTGTAACCTATATTGTTTGATAAAAACCTCATGGCTCTTTCAAGTCCTAGAGATGCTGAAGGTATGATCAATACTTTACCTGAATCCTTTTTACATTAGCTTTTATAATATAATCCTTTTTTCAGTACCACTTCTAATTCATTTCTCATTTACCTAACGTTCAAATTTGATGCCTATGTATAACTAAATAGACCATGATCAAGTTAATTGATCATACTTTTCTTTCCTTAAGATTTGGAGTGATTTGATTCCCTTCAGACATACTTTTGGTTCATGATTACACTCTTAATTCTTGATGGAAAACTTGTGTAGTCCTTGTTAGTAGGCTTATGGTTGAACACCATATGGTTATATCTCATTTAAATATCAGAAGACACACTTTTTGAATTACAAATTTTATCAAGCCATCATTTTTTACAAACCATAAAATTAACCTTGCCACTTTGTGCTTAACTAAAATTTCAAAACCTAGTTAACCTACTTTCTTTTCAATAATTTGGTTCACACATGTTAAGATCTTTGATATAATAGTTCATCAATTATTTTCCAACCAAGATAAGTTTTGAAACTCCTTATATCATACATATAATTCTTACTAAAGGATCACTTTCTATAAACTTTTCTTACAAGTTAAAATACAAAATAAGTTTGATATGGAGGTTTTAGTTCTTGGGTTTGGAGGAAATTTAAGGGCTTTGGGTAAGATATCATATTTAATAATCATAAATTTCATCCCCCTATATATATTATATTATTCACCTCTACAATAATAATCACATTTACAAGTTAATGTCTTTAATAATTTCAACAATAGATTTTAGAACAAAAAAAGTTTTTAAGTTAAGGTAAAGGTTAAAGGTGCAATTTTTGACCCTAATATTTTTATCTTAATTTAAATTTAACCATAATATTTAGTAGCATTAAATAAGAACTCTAATATTATAAAACTATTATTTTTCAACCTTAAGTTGACATAACCCTAAACTTCCATTTGAAATCTATCTAATAAACATATTTGGCTTTTTTTTATATTAAATATAGGTCTGTCATTGTATTTAGGCATCCTAGTTCATAATGTAGGATCTACTTGGTATGGACTATCCTTTTCTGATTTAAGGATGAAATCCTTAATCTTGCCCTTCAATCAGACCGTTTGAAGATTTTTTTTAATCTCTACTATTTATCTTTTGTCTCACATCGTCTAAAGAGTAAGAAATAGTTAGGCAAGTCAATTTGATAAGTAATTCACTATTTTCTTTCTCCTTATTAAATGTCTATTTTGGTCCCTTTTTAGTTAATCATTCATTATTGTCCAACGCATAAGAGACAATGCCATCCTTGGTTGATTTGTACATTTTGGAGGAAAGAGATAGAATGGTGTTTTATAGGTAGGTTTCCTTTATATATTTTTCTTGCATGTAATCCCAAAATTTATTATAGGTATCCTTAAGTTTTATTATAAATTTCTTTTATTGTTTTACAATGTCTATATGATATGTATTTTATTATATGTCCTTATGTTTATATTAGTATACTATTTCTTTTGCCTTTTTGTGTCCCACTAATTATAATCTTGTTTTAATATATTTTATTAACGAGTTCTCATGGTCAAAGTAATTAAGGTTTCATATTTTTATTATTTTGTTTTTTAGTTGAATATTTTCCAATGGGATCACCATGTATAATAAATTAGTCAACTAACTCTTTTCTTTTTATTTTAGTGCGTGAATAGATGTATGTTTAAAACATATTATATGGAGGGCGTAGACTTAAATGGATGTACTTATTTAGATTAGGTAATTTATTTTAACAAAAATTCTATCATGTTAATTGTTTAGATTTGAATTTTGTATGGCTTTCAGAAGATGGAGATAAGACTTGATTAATGAATGCTTCTGCATGGAAATTATTGAACCTTAAAGGACATAAAAACATGTGGTTTATGCATTGCAAGAGAAAGGTCATACCTTTACACTGATATAGGTTTTTAGACGTTAGGTTCTGATGCCTTTAGATCTTTGGGTAAGGGAGGCTTTAATTGCTAACAAAGGTTTTATATAGTTTATAAAAATTTAGGTATGTCAAGGATGACGTGGACCTTAGGATCTAGGATACCAAAATTTATAGTAAAACATTTTACATATAAAGACTGTACTTAGGCTTAAATATTAATTTTCAAACTTTCATTCAGTTTGATGTATGTAAGCCATTATAAATTTTTTTATTTACTATGCTATTTGGTTATTCTTTTATTTAATTTGATTGTATTATATTTGAGTAAACATACTGTTATTTTGGGGTTATAATGACTAACTATATACGACAATGTTAGAACCTACTGAGGACATGAATCGCAATAAAAAACTTTGGCTTACTGGGATACATATAAAAGATCCCTCGAAAAGAGATCCTTGTAGCTCTTATAAGTATTTTACCTTTTTCTTCTTGTAGTTAGCCTAAACTTGTAAATAGGCAGTACTTACCTTTTAGGGATTTAGTGTAAGCCTTTTTTTCCTACCTAGCTTGATTTAGTAGTAGTTGTAGTAGTAGTAGTTGTTGTTACTATTGTTGGTGTTATTGTTGTTGTTGTTGTTGTTGTTGTTGTTCTTCTTATTATTATTATTATTTCATTTTTCATGTGGGTCATCCAAAAATAGCCTCTATATTAGTTAGGAGTAAAACTGTATACTACTAGATCTTTCCAGACTCCGCATGTTAGTAAAGTTTTTACTGAGTTGTTGTTGTAGTAGTAGTAGTTGTTGTAATGACTAATTATGAAAATTGAGATTATTTTATGGTGGACACTTTAAGTCAAATATTAAGTTGAGTTATGAGTAGGAAATCACACACTTTTGATAAAGTTAAACTTGATTTTGTGTGATATAGGCAAATTTGTGAAACGTGGAGTGATCTTATGTACCAACAATTTGACAAAGCTTATTATAAAGTGGTGTGTTTCAAGTTTAGTGAGTCTTAAGACTCATTGAATCAAATAATAGTTGCATTTGGTTAATAAACTTGTTAAAAACATACCAGAAAATTGATGTGCATGTTACATATAAACTACACACTTTAACTTTTGTTTCAAAAGTTTTGACTACTAGGATGATATTAGGATTGATTTGTATGGTGATGATGGGCTTCCTAATAAAGTAAATATAGTCTTAGGGAAAATTGTTAAAGTCATCAACAAAGTAGCTTAGAGAATATTTTTAAGATACATATGCTGACGATGCAGATAATCATTATGAAAAAAAGAGCAAAGTTAAAAATAATGATAACGATAATGAGACAAATGAACATAATCATTAAGTAGTGGTGAAAATTCAGATGGAAGTGGAGATGTTATTACTAATTATTTAATGTTAGGTAGGAGAAAGTGAGTCTAAGCAGAATAGACTAGGCTGCATAGAAAGATGCACGTGTGGTTGACATTATATGAAAATAATGACTAGTGTTTCAAAATCAAGACATATAGACCCAAGCTTACATGTTTCATATCTAATAAGGCTAAAATGGTATTAGCCAAGTTCTTGATTAGAAAGAGAAGTCTAGCGTACTACTACCACTATGATGGTTAAAGAATGTAGAACTTTTTTTAACATATTTATGGATGCGTAAAGATGCTAAGGGGAAGTTAAGGAAGGAGAGAAAATTAAATTATGCCTTTGAATATTATAAGTTTCAAGGTCATATTTATGATGAAATTAAGTAATCCAAGATCTATTATAGAAAGTAGTCTCAAAGAATCAATAAACCTCATTACTAAAATTCAAGGGTTATAAATTTGTTTTTCAGTTATAAAAAGCATAATAGAAACATTTGAGACCCATATTTGGGATGAATGGTTGCTTATTAAAAACGTGAATAATTAATGCAATTGGAAATGATGAAGATAAAGAGCTTTATCCTACAACATAGGCTTTATTGGAAGGGGAAAAAATACTAAATCATGAAGTTGATCTATATCACTCTTATCAATTGACTTGGAATTAGAAAATAGAGATGGACTCGTAGTATCTATGATACGTATGAGGTTGGTTAATATAAAATTTAGTATCATTTGGTTTAATATTATCTTGTGTTACTTAATTTCTAAATTATATAGTATTGAATTTTATGTCTTTAGAGATTAATAAGAGCTATTGAAGTTATATTACCAAATGTAATTTACAGAATATATGCTAGACATATTTATCATAATTGGTATAGATTTGGAGTGAAAAAAACTTAAGAAGGTAATTATGGGAATATGCATAGTCTACATATGTTAATGACTTAAATAAGTAGTTCAATATACTCATTATAATTAAACTTTGGTGTGCTTTAGGTTTGCTTGAATATCCAAATGAGAATTGGGCTAGGTCATACGGTTCATTTGATTTCAACTAGCCATTTGTTGATAATAACATGATCAAAAATTCAATGGACAAATTTTGTCACCCAAGTACATCTCCGATATTGGTATGCTAGAAACTATAAGGAATATGATCTTGAGGAGACATTCTAGTTATTGTTATCTATTATTCCAAAAAAATTAAGAAATTTTAAAAAACTTTCTATAAGAAGAGTAGATTTATGAGTGTGTATGATAAAATGTTAAGCAGTAATCTTATGGCCAACCAATAAGTATGAGCAAATATAACCACATGCAAAGAGAATGATGCCAAGGAGGTCCAAAAAGGTAAGATGAAGAAACAAAACAAGCAAAAAAAGTGTTAAATATAAAAAAGATGTCACTAAAGAGCTAAGTGTAGAAGTTTAGGAAATGTGGAGCTTGTAGACACAATAGTTCAAGGTGAATAAAAGACAATCCAATAAATCCTATTGAATGACCTGCTAATGTAAGTAATTTTATGTTTGGAAACAAATTATATTTAGTGCATATACAATGTTAATATAATGCATATTCTATTTATGTACCAATAATAACAATTTTAGGCCAATCTGGAGGGCCATTACCAATAAAAGAGATATTCACAAGTATGCACATATTATGATCTTTTTTGTCTATAAAATATGTTTCTTACATTAACATTAAACACACCATACTTAACAAATTGACATTGACAAAAGAGCATTAACTAATAAGGAATGTATACATAGTCAATAAAGAATAAATGTGAGTTTGATATGCACTTACCTACTTATATCCATTGTCTATATTGTAATCATCTATAAAAATCTAATAAGTGATACATTCACAAGTTGCTAACTCTACACATATAGTGAGTATGAATATATATATACACTAATAAGATGTCATAAAAGAGCTAAGTCTATAAATGTAAGAAAATAGAGCTTCTAAACATTACAATCTAAGGTGCATGAAAGAAAATCAAACAAAGCATGTTGGACAACATACCAATGTAAGTAATTTTAAGTTTAGAAATAAATTAAATTTAGTTATGACATGAAAATAAATGTAAATATGATACATATTATATTTATGTTAGATAGTAGCAATTGTAGGGAAATTTGGAGGTCAAAACCATTAATAGGAATAGGTACATACATATTTTGACCTTTATTGTCTACAAAATATGTTGCTTAATAAATAATAAGTATGCATAATATTTTTCAATGAACTATCATTGACAATAGAGCATTAGTTAGTAAGAGATGTACACCTAGTCAACAAAACATAATTTGTGTTTGATATGTAATTACCTATTTATATCCATTATTTATATTATTCCCAACCACAAAATGCTAATCATTGATGCATCCACAAGTTGGTGGATTTATGTATTCAAATAAAAGGAAATATGGACATATTGATCCTAGAAATTTAAAATCGTCCTTTAAACCAAGATATCTAAAGTTCAAAGGAAAATTTAGCATCTCTTTTAAAAAATTATAAGTTATCATAATCAAGAGGAGAATAATATTAGAGCGGTGGTAGTGTGGACAATGGACAACTTCCTTCTCAGGCTGGTGGGTAGTAGCAAGCTAACCAAGGGGACACTCAATCATAATTATATTGTTACTAGTATTGATTAACAATTGATTGTAATACGATATGCTTATTTAGGTTATTTTCTATAATTTTTTTACATTTTATCATTGATGATTAGGGAACTCATCCATAAATTGTATGTTGTGGGATTGTTGATTTTGAATAATATATAAAACTAACATTAAATTTTAGATGTATATTAATAAAAAGAGTGATATGACTTTGGATTACTCATGAAAGCCCATTCTCCTTGAGTAGGCCTAAAGTCGAAAAGTCTACTTGTACAATGGTCATTTTGAGGCCACTTGCATATTTAAGGGTACTTAACAAATGACATCAATTAAGAAAGGACTCATCCATATATGGAATTATAGTCCTAATCAAAGGCTAATTAATCTTCTTTATAGAGTTAGATCCAAATTTCACTAGGATAATTGAAGTCTAGCTATACTTCTTTAAAGATTTCCTATAAAAGGGAAACAACCTTAAGGTAAGTTTTCATAGCCACAATCATTAAATGCAATTATAGATTTCTCTACATACTTAGCATGCTTAACTCTCACTAACTTGAGTGTTAGAGTGTCTTTGTAAAGAACTTTGCTAACACTAAGAAGATTTTTTTTAAAGAATTGCATATATGAGATGAACTTAACATAGCTACTACAAATTCAGTTTATACCATTTGGCGTCATTTGTAAGAAAATTGTTTAAAAATCTTCTAATATTTTTAAGGAAATTTCAAATGAGTTATCCCCATCCTAAGTAAAAATAACAAACGCTTAAAAAATGATCCATTTGCCAACCTTATTAGAATAACTAACGCCTTTGAAAGTACTGCATCCAATAATTAGCCTAAGAACTATATTGCTAAATTTAAGATGTCATGACCATAAATCAAGCAATTTTTGGAAGAAAGATAATAGATACATGAAAGACAATTGGCACCCCACAACCATTATCACTTGGAATTAAGGTACTAACATTAGATAGTTATGATAATATACACGACCATGTGGTTCATATGCATTAATAGAGGAAATTCACGAATCTGTATTTTGCATATGATGTTATAAAATTCAACATCTTCTAAAAATCCCGAAGGATGTAGTTTCGCAAAAACTTAGTTCTGTCGCGGTTGCTTGTAACTGTATCTATCAGTTACTAGATATAAAGCAACTGTATCGTAACTGTTAATTTTTCAGCACAAACGAAAATAGAAAAATAAATATGAAATTAAACAGATCAATACTCGAGATTTTGTAACGCAGTTCGTCATATCTTCCTTATATCTGCGGGACCCTCACCCAGCTTAATACTTTCATTAACGACAATAGTTTTATATAAGACTTTACTAAGCCGACACTACTCAACTCTTGACGCTATCTCTCGTCCTCACAACCCGTGAAAGTATTTCACACCCAATAGTACGACTACCTCGTACTAACCTCAACAAAGGATTTTCTTAAACAATGTTTAATGATAACGAACAAAATAAACAGCTCAAGTGATTAAAATAAATTGGAACAAAAACGAAAGCACTTGAGAACAACTTCCCTATAATTTAACTCCTTCCAAGACGGATTTGAAAAATGTTCATCAATTGAAAAGCTTTAATCTACTGCCTAGATCGCTTGAAGCTCCAATTGAAATCAACACCAATCAATTTACCGATCATCAACAAGAAAACCACAAAGAAGAAACATGCCACTCATTGCAAATCAACTTCGTCTCTTACCACTCATCACCGTGGCCAACATGAGACGACCCCTTTTAAGAATAAAGACCCAGGCAGCATCAAGAACTCAATTGGAAGTGAGCCCACCACACAAGTTTTCGGCAATTGACAAGAAGGAACAATAATAGTACACCACCGTAGGCATATCTAAGAACAAGATTATCTCATCATGCAAGAAGTCTTCACATTATAGAATTCTTCATTTAGCACCTCTATTTGATCATGTGATACACATCCACATCTTTTACAAGATTAAGTCTTTATCCAAGTCAAACAAGAATTATTGTTTAATTATACCAAAACAACAATTCTTAACCCATAGTCCAGCTAGCTTTACCCAATCAAATCCAATGTATCTTCTATTTTATCTTGATTTGAATTTGAAACTACATTATCTTGGAGATCCAATTATCAAAAATGCCTAAACTAAATAATGAGATATATAATATATATCTTAAAATCTTCTCTTCCATCTTATACAACATGACACTTCCATAGCTCTAGACATAGCCAACTTTAATAACCACCTTTAAGTAGTCTTAGAGACTTATTCTACTTAATATTTATAACCCAAAGGTTTGAAGAAAGCTTAAAGGATTACTTGCAATGTTTCAATTTTAAGAAACTCAAATGCTGTCTCGATATAAGGATGGTAGCAACAACTTTCAGAGATGAATTCAACACTGTTACCCTTTGTGAAATTTTATGCAAATAAAGTAACTATAAAATTTTGAGGAGGTGCAAAATATATATATATAAAGTTTCACTTTATTACAGAATTTCAACAAGATAATGAAATCTTATTTTTTCATTGTTCATCAAAAGATTAGGTAAACACCTACCTTTTGCCAAGCAGTGCTGTCACCAAACAAAAGATTGGTATTTGTCACCAAAATGCCAAGCAGTGTTGAAGTTTTGGCATTCTAATTTTTAGTGCATAAAGTTTTTCCCCATTGATTTTAGCATAAGATCTAGTAAAAAAAAACATTATTTTCTCTTTTAGTTGTTTGATTTCCTTAGTTTCAATTAACTAGAGAAAATGTCAGTAAAGTATAAGAGTTTGTTATTTTCTCTTCGATAAATTTTGTAGCGAATGAACTGCAGCACAACCAGTTTTGCTTCAACACCTATGAAATCATGTTCTCACTCAATTCCTTCATAACCATGTTGATTATCAACACGACACACAACACAATGCACCAGTGTGGCGATAATCGTATCTAAATTCTATAATCATTGATCATCTGATAAATTGAGCACTGTTAAAATAGCAGCCAGTTCTAAGCAAACATAAGAAATATGACGCTGCTTCTTCCTTTGCCTTTAATTTAGTTATTACGTCTTCTGCCAGCTATCCAGAAAAGTAAGTTAAAATAATAATAAAAATAAACCGTATTTAACAATGTTTTAAAAATAAAAGTTAAATAGTAAGATAAAAGATTAAAAGTTTAAAAGGTTTAACTAGTATTAGACTGTCATAAAATCAGCTAAAAATTGAATAAAATTATGAAATTTGAAATATGATTAAAAAATTTATTCTCACCAATCGAAGAATTTGAAGTTTAATTAAAAAAGAGATTGTTAAATAAAATTAATTGATTTATTTTAGTTTATAAGAACTTATTAATTAATGAAGATTAATTGATTAATTAATAAATTGTTCAGTTTTTAACAACAAGAGTTATTAAAGTAAATCAAACCGAAAAGTTGAAAAGCGAGTCGAAAAGTTAGACGGTTCAAGATTTTTATAGTTGAACTGATTGAATTTTTTAATCATTGGTATTTAAAACTCTTCTAAGTTGCACTAACTATAACAATATTTTTAGAAAATAATGCAACTATGACCCTCTTCGTAAATTAGTTTAAAATCTTCGATTCCATTTGACTTGATGCCTTCGACTAGACAAGATTCCTGCACATGCCAATTCTCCATTTGCAAATTATTTGCATGGTGTATTCCTTTCACGATGGATGGTATAATATAAGGTAGAAAGTCTTGTAAGAGATTTCATATCTTTGTTTATTGTTGCATAGTGTATAGCTTTTTAGTAACGTAGAAGGCAAGTGTTAAGTGGAAAAGCTCAATGCTATATTGAATTATTAATTCTCTGTTGGCTCATGGAATGGAATCATCCTTACCGTGGGGTCTTTTTGTCTGTAGTAATACCGATATTCTGGGAACATCACGCTAAGCTGTATTGCACGAATCCATAAAGTAAGTGATTTTTCTTAATTAACAAGATTATGCTTCATATAAGAGAAAGGCAACCCCTGTAGTTACTGAAAGTTCCCCACATTTAGTTTTGTCGGCTCAGTAAAAGTCAGGCTTGTCTCAAAAGGGAAGAAGTATCGCATAATTGCTTGGTGGAACTCAAAATCACATCATAAATATTCAGTAACCCTGGCTAAAACAATAATAGAAATAGAAATATATTGACTGTGTTTATTGTTGAAAAATTAATCAAGATGAAATCACAAACATAATTTGTAATTTCTCTAACGGATTACTTTAATATATTAATACCTGCAACATGAATTGGAATGAAGTTTATTTTTCTTCTCTAATAATATTCTTTTTTTAGAAATTAAAAGAATTATGTTGATAAGAAAAACTCTTAAAAAGTTATATGTGATACAAGAAACACTTCTTATTCAACTCAATTACAAAAATATACTAGTTCTTGTATATAGTAAAGAACTTTGTAAAACCAACTTCATTCTGGCCTAGAATCGAGCTTGTGAAATTCTCTTCTTCTCCTGTTTAGAAATGAGGACTTTATACCAATGACCTGGAGGAAAATCATTCGCTTCATTTAGAGCTTCGAGACCAGTATGCTTTATAGTAGTAGCAACTATTTCTATTCAGTACAACATCATCTCGAGGGAAATTTCAGCTTCCAGAACAGAAATCTAGGACTGGTGCAGAATCTTGCTAGCATCATCTACCTGTCCATCTCCTTAATATGCTTGTTGTTACTTGGCTAATATTAATGTTTGTTGTTAAAAATTCTTTCATCCCTTCACATCTAAATAGCATATGTTCCGGAGTTTACTTCTATTTTGGATAGTTTGTATTCTTCTTTTTCTAGATGTTGTCTTTTAGATTCCTATAAAAATTTATGCTCCCAGTCATTATCATTGTAATAATGATTGCTCATATCTTGGATTCTCATCTATAACCCTTCATAGTAGTTACATTTAGAAATTAGACGATCTCTTGATTCAGGTATGAGCAATCATTATTTAGATAATATGTTGACAATGATTATAAGTTATAATTTTAATTCATAATTTAGATGAGATAAATTAAAACTCCTTTAATTTATTTTTAATTCTTCAATTAAATAATTTATAATCATAGATCTAGATTGACATCTAGCAACATATCATGACCATCCAAATATTAGGAATACCAAAGTAGTTTGACTTAATATATCTATGTATGACTATAATGTATAATACAATTATTTCATCATCTAATATTTCAATTAGACACATAATGTCAAATTATTGTCCTAATTATATTTAAATCCAATCATGTTCATTCTTACTAATTAGTAATTACAGTAAAACCTCTATAAATTAATATTGTTGGGATCATGATATTTATTATTTTATAGAGATATTAATTAACCGATA
>JANKOD010000001.1:3149125-3181185 GCA_026284645.1 Erythroxylum acuminatum
CTATTTTTGATTAGCAATATTTTAAGTTAGAGTGAATTAAGATTTGAAAACATGTTTTCAAATATCAATTATAAATCAACTACTAATCAACGATAATGAATATGATTAGATTTAAAGAATAGACACTAAATAGATTTGAAGAATAGACACTAAATTCATATTATGTGTTTGGTTAGAACATTAAATGAAGAAAAGATTACATTATACATCATAACCATGTATGAATAAGTTGGGTTAAACCATTTTGAAGTTAATAATATTTAGGCGGTCATGACATGTTTTTAGGCGTTAATCTTGATTTATAATTACAAATTATTTAATTAGAGAATTAAAGATAAATTAAAATAAATTTCATTTTATCTAATTTTAATTATGAATTAGAATTATAATTCATAATCACTGTTAATATATTATAAACCTAATCAGTCACATATAAAAGAGCAATTAAAAAGAGAAAATTTAATTTAAATTAAGTTAGACTTAATTGTGAAGCTTGAGAAACTTAAAGGATTAACTATGACTTTAATTAATTATAATTAGGAAATTTAATTTTAATGAAAAATAAACTCTTTTGTTTTTTGTTTTTATAAATAGGGGAAGGGCATAAGTGAACTAGCACTCTTGCCTTTTCCTCTCAAATGTTAGCGTTCTTTTTCTTTGTTTGTGGATAACATTAGAGGTTGAACACATGGACAACTTGTAGTTAACAAATTGAGAAGAAAATTTTATGCAAGAATTTGAATCAGGGTTATTTTGGCCCTTTTATTTTTTTATTTATGATTCGCATTTTTCCAAGTTATTCTATTGAAGAGATTTGATTGCAATTTTTTTAAAAAATATTTTTTACTGCATTTATTATTTGATCATAATTAGTTTTCTAATGGAGGTATCATATCCTTATTTAATTATTTAACTTGATTAAATTTGCTTAATTGTTACCGATTTGATAAATTTAAGACTTAAAATTTATTAACGTAAAAGTTATATGATATATGAATTTGATTGTGATTTTTAATTTAAAGAAAATAAAACTTAAGAAATAAAATAAATAGGCAATAAGATTGAACAGAGAATTTAGAAATTACTTAGAAAACTATCGATATCAATATCTAGTGTCTAAGTTTCGAATCTTCCTAAAAACCCTAATTGATTGATCTCTTATTATGTAGTTGCTTTATTAATTTATTAGACCGTGGAAATTCCTATGGTATGCTAATAGCTCTCTCGAGTCTAATAACAACTAATCCTATAATTTTCAATCAAATTACTCAAGTTAAAGTTTATAGAATTGCTTTACCGATTTATGAATCTCGCTATTAGGTTTAACTAATCTAGAGGATTTATGTTATTCAAACTCTAGGGTTGTAATAAACTCTCTTCAATTACGATAGATCTATTTATACAAGAGTTCCTCAATTTTTTTGTTATGAAATTAGATTATGATCTAATATGTGAGGCCTCAAATTACACCCTAGTAGGAACATTACATGTCTATGAAAGTATATGTGATATGAGTTAATGATTATGATTTGATTGTGTATTGCTTAAGTCTTGAATTTTGGTTTGATAGATTATAATTAGTAACTTGGAATTAATTGTTACCATTAGAAATTTGATGAATTAAAATGTACATTTGGACTTGGAAAAATGTCAAATTGGTAAGACAAGTTGATACATGGAAAATGTGGATGACTAAGCCTATACATTAAGTGACATGTGGCATAAGTAAATAAGAGACAAATGGTAGCAATGTTGAATGACATTTGGCAGCATGATAAGAGGACAATTAGCTCACTTTTATAAATGACAGGTGTCCTTTGTAAAATAAGGACATCTTACATTAAAGGGTTTAGGCAAGTGCAGAATCATCCTTCATTCTAGTTGTTTATGCTGCCTTCTTTCTACACCATTCCTCTCACCATCGAAACATCATGCCCTCGCTTCCCTGTGTTCTTGCTTATATTTATTTTTAATTACCACATCCAAATACTGCATCAAGAAAACTACATCATGCTATCTTCTATATTGTTACCTTCTTGGTGTTAAATTCATCCTACTTCCACCTTGATCTTGAAATTGTGTTTGTTGTAAAAAGGCTAGATTGGCTTATTCATTGAAGTAGGAAGTTAAGTTAAACATGTAAGTGGAATTCTAAACTAGATGACATGTGGTAATACAAATTCTATGAAGTTTGAATTGGGATAGAATATGTGTCGTGTTTATGATAAAATGAGTTCTGGAAAATGAAGTTTGTATGATAGATTTTGTTTTGGTTTTTGAAGCATGAAAGACAATGGTTTTTGAGCTGCCAAATGAATGGTTTTTAATTAGAATTGGATATGAATTTAATGAGGAATTGAAGCAAAATTAAGGTGTAATTAATGGACTATGATGAAGGTGTATTAAATTGAGTATGAAGGTGTTACAATTTGGAAACAAATTGGAGGCAATTGGATAGTGAACCTTCGGTTCACTCATCCCATGATCGTGGGAGCTACATTAGCTCCTTCCCACAATCGCGGGAAATGCTTTGAAATGAGAACAGTTAGGTTTTGTGCAATTGTTGGACCACATAAGGTTAAGACATTTTACAATGGTATATTTGAACTTGATTATGGTTTGAAATGAACTTAGTTTGTTGTTGGATTAATTGGTTAAAGGTTGAATAAGTTTTGGAATGTTAATTGAGGTGATAACTTAAAGAATGAAATGTTTGATATCAATGTATCCAATTTTAGAATATTTGATTTGTTCAAGGGATGAAGGTATTCTTATGAACACAAATGTGATCCAAAGGATTTAAGTAATGTGAATTAGTTATGAATGTTTGAGAATTCGGAATTTGTGTGAAGATATATGATGTGTAATTACTTAATGCTATTATTGATGCATTATTACAAATGCTTAAATTCATAAGGCATATTAAGTTTGTTCGGGTGTGAAAGAATGTATTCAATTTGAGCATAAGGAAATAAATTATTACGTTATGCATTATTTCTCTTACATGTGATTCTGAAATGTGATATATGTTGCTTTAAACCCGCCAAGTCCTAGTTGTGGGTAAATAGGTATGCCTAGAAGGGTCTGCAGCTGCTTCTGTACTTAAATATTACAGTGTCTTATGTTCTTAGACACTACAATATCTTCTGCTTTAGAGACTCAAGTCTCTTCTGTTTCTATAGATACCTATCTACCCAATCATAGATATCTTCTGTTTTGTTCCCGTTACCCACTTTTGTAAAAAGAATCAGCAGGCAATTATGTATATGTTTTGATATTAGTTCTACTCTGAAACAATCATGTCCTATTTTGATGCTTTTATATTATATTATGATGTAAGTATATTCTGTTCTGATGCATTTATGTTCTATTCTGACGCAATTAATAGTTTGATTACTCTCTGATTTGAATAATTAAAGATTGCTTGTGATAAGTCATGATTCATTTGCTTATAAATGCTAGACGACTGTTTGCCATCTTGTATCATGTTTAGTTATTCCCCACTAAGCTATATGCTAAGCACGGTGGTTTTTTTCCCCATGTAGGTCTCTATAAAAGTGATTAAGGATGGGACAACCGCAGTGGCCAAAGAAGGGTGTGTTATGTTTTGGAAGATGTTTTGTATAAGTTTTTGAGTTGTATTTAAAATTATGAGACATATTTGTATTTTGTGTAAATGGTTTGTAATAACTATAATATAGGATGGATTTGAATTTAAGGCATGTATTTGATAAATACAATGTGTAAATTATGTTCTGTTTATAACTCAACATTCGAATGAAATGTGAAGTATGTTGCCTTATTTTTAGGATTTGTTAGAATATCTTGATATGTTCTAGGTTTCATTTATGTGGCATTCGTATATCCTCTTAGGGGGTATTAGGGTGTTACAGACTATATTTCTTGAGAAAAAATATGATTGCAACTTTGGAAATTTTATTTGTCTAAGAAACTAGGGTTAATAATAGAATCGAAATAAATTTAGGAACATAAAGTTTATGGGGATTCTTCATCTAGATTTTGATTGTCAATCAATTGGTTCGTTGTTATATATTGCTTTGGTTTACTATCTTAGATTGGTAATTTAGTTTCATTAATGTTTTCTTTTAATTCAGTTATTTATTTTATTAAATTAAATAAGAAAAAGATTGTTAGTACTAGTACTTGCAATTCTTGTGGTATCAATACTCGTATTCATTAGACTATATTATAAGAATAATATATGTACTTGCTTAGTTGATTTTTAATATTATTTCGGCTCAAATGCACACATCATATCAATAAAAGATCACAATCAGTATACATATTTACTTTAAACGGTGGTGTAAAAGGTTGAAAGAGTTGTAAACAACTAACTATTTCAAAATCTATGATTGAGGCTGAGTATAGTTTAATGCCTGTAGTGTCAAAGGAACCTTTTTAGATTAAATAGTTCATCACTAAACTTAGAGTAATTTTTAGAATTATTAAGCATAATCGCACAAATTCATAGGCAAAAGAACCAAGGTCTCCAAGTATGTACTAAGGAAGTTTTGCTTTATTAAAGAGATAGTGGAATATAAAGATAGTACTTTAGAGCGAGTGTCCACTAAAGAGAATCTTGTAAATGCTCTCTCTAAGCCATTTTCTCAACAACAAAAAAAGATCGATATATAGATGGATTTGGCATTAAATAGATAAGTTATTGACTTTAGTATACATGAGAGGTTGTTAATTTATGCCTCTGCATCGAATCAGTTAGTTTTAATTTATGCATGATATTAGTAATATTTCGACAAAGATATTCTTTATATGCATATATTTTTGTCAATTATATTTAATACTTAATAGTAAAAATAAAATCCTAAAATAATTACTATGTAATTAAAATTACGATGTTATGATAATTATGATATTCAAACTGAATTTAAGTATTATACCTAGTTATGATTTTATTAAGATGATATATTGATGGAACGGTAAAACTAGTATACATTAAGTTTCTTTCTTAATGAAGAAAGTAGTTAATATCATAAGCTATAATGTAGTGATATTTAAATAATGATCAAGTATTTATTGGAAAATAAGTTCACTAAAGTGACCGTACGTTAAAGATTATGAATGGAACATTATTTGTGCATTTGTAGATAACCTTGTTATGATGATTGCATAATCGATACTTAGCCTTGAGGATAATAAAGTATCTTATATGTTTATTTTGATATTAATTATGACATATTCTATTTAGGGTAGTTCAATCGATTGTACTTAGATATAATATGAACTATATATAGATAGTTAAATAAGATAATAAAAGTTTAATCACCCTAAAATAATTAAAGGGAAGACCATAATATTTTTAGTAATAATTTAAGTAAATTGAGATTTGAAAGGTATTAATAACTATGAATGAATATTTTAAGTCAAACTACTTTTATATCTCTAATATTTAGATAGTTACGATATGTTATTAGATGATAATCTTGATTTATAATTATAAATTTTAGAATTAAATATAAATAAAAAATAATTTTGATTGATCTAATTCTAATTCTAATTTATAGTTATTAGCAACATATTAGGAACGCAGTAGATCATACATATGAAGCAATTAAAAATTAATTTGAATTAAGTTAAACTTAATTGTGAAGTTTAAGAAATAGTAGGAATCAAATATAAGATATTTAAATGTATTAAAGTTAAATTATAAATATATAATTAGAATTAGACTTTAATTACGATTAAGAATTTGATTGTATTACATCTCTATCTTTCTTTATATAAAAGAAAAGCAATAAGGAAGCTAATACTCTATTTCTAGACCTTTATTAGAATGTTAAAGTTCTCTTTCGTTTTGTAATGGATAATTAAATAACTTTTTGATTGACTTTTGCCTCAAGAAAAAAAATTGTAGAAGAATTTGAATCATGTTTATCTTTAACTCTTTTATTTTATAATTATTGTTTCAATTTAATCTATTAAAGTGATTTATCAAACAATTGTAAAAGCTATTTTAATGCTTTATAAAAAAAAGCTATTTTAATGCACCAATGTTATGATTTTGGTTAATTTTCTAACATAAAAAAATTTATTAACTTTTTTGCTCAAATGCTTAGGTGATGGTAGGCCAAATGGAAACATAAAAAAAAGAAGAAGAAGATATGATTAAAAGAGATGACAATCGATGTGGTCAAACTAGGCTCATTATCAGCCTGGTTCGGATTGACCCTCTTAGGATACATTCTAAACTCAACCTGAAACCTGACTGAGTTTGGCCAATGATGCTTGAATTTGAAACCTATCTTTAGCACATGTGCTCTAGCATAAAGTTCTCCATATCCAGTGTGTGTGCTCAATCATGCCTCATTTTTCAAATCATGCTAGCCTTTAGAAAAGAGCAAATCTATAGAATTAAGAAATTCAAGTTGCGTTAAGAAGTAGAAGAAAAGTGTAAAACCTATCAAAATCAAATGTCTAACCTTTAATTTCTCCAATCACTGCATCCACCTTTAGTCCATGAAAAAGTTGTCCAACAACTCATATTAAGGAACCATAATATGTGCACTTAAGGCAGCATCTCAATCTTTAGATTACAAATTGAGCAATAGATCACTCGCGTATATGTACCTTCACTAACAAGCCATTACACTGAGAAAGAAGCATTGGATTCTTCCAACACCTAAACTTTAGTGTTTCTACTGGGATTCATAGGGCTTGGATAAGACAAATGTGCCATATGCGTTAGCATATGTATTGGACATTGCAGTAAGCTTCCAATATATTCCCTCTTATCAAAGCATGGTCTTGCCATGGAACTAGTTCCATGACAGTCTATTCCATCCGAAATATATTCACGTAAATCTCTACATTACCTAATTTTTATATATTCCCTTAGATCATATATCCTCATTCCTTGAAAGAAGTTACTGATACACATCAAAATTAGCTATGCCAACTAAGAGTGGTTCAAACGATTTTGGCATATATACGTGGACCATAGCGGCCGGAATTATAAAGTAATTGTGTGATGCGCAGCCATTGGCAGTGCAGAATCCTTACATATGTAGAAACAGTACAGTATGATGTATATCATACTTAGTATATGACGTTTTTTTTTGTCTTTGTCATGCTTCTATTTCTCATGAATATATATGGTGTATTTGTTCCAAGTTGATCTTAATCACTAGTGGTTCAAATTTTCTTTGAATCAAAGGTGAATATGAAATTAGCTCAATTACAAGAAGTTGGAAACTGAAGAAAAGTTGGTATTGTAAGGACAAAAAAGAAACATTGAGACGAATTATAAGTTTTCTTTTTCATGCTTCAATGCAAGATGGTTTGATATGAATTGACGGATGTAGGGATTTGTGTGGAATCTCGTAGATTTAATCAGTTTCTTTTGTTGGTCAGTTTTTGTATCTGTCTAAGCATTCACGAGGATGTGTAGATACTACAATGTCTCTGCATCACTCGTGCAAGAAATTTTGGTCATTCGAATATATTCATTCGCTTTCTTGACCATATAAAACGCAACAAACTATCTGATTCTAAAAGGGCAGCCTCTGATTTCAATCATTGGATGATAAGTAACATATTCTCGTCAGAATCCATTTTCCGACAATTTTAATGAGTCGGGCTTTCCACCAGATATGGTTTTAAGGTCAAACCCCCCACTCGGCATATGCTAAGAATGTAGGCCATAACGAATGAACGAGGGAAACTCCATATACACGAGTGGGTTTTAGCCAGTTTGTCCTCGCAATCCGAGTTTACAAATTTTTTCTGCCCTCAAAAATAGCAAAAATAGGGTAGTCCTAAAGAATGTCCTTTCAGTTGAATGATGAACAAAAATATGATGAGTAGTTTGGACACAAGGGTAAGTTTAATCCAATATTAATATCGTTAATGCCATCCCAACATCTCATCAACTTCATGTAAATGTGGATAGTTTTCCAATAAATGAATGTACTTTCACTCTTTCGTACGTAAGGGATAAGTTAGCTATAGGCAGAGCCCGAGACTTTTATTGTCGTATATATAGCTGCATGAAAATACTCGAATCAAAGCAAAAAAGTACTAGTATAGTACTACTGTATTTGGGACCTTATCGGTATAAAGCAAAGGTGTGGTTCCCTCCTTGTGATGTTCGAAACCAGCTAAGCCCTCTATCTCTGTCCCCTCAAGGTTCGAGAAAGTGTAACAGAATCACTCCAACCTATAAAGGATACCAACCACTCTTAACACTTAGAACAGGAAAACTGGACAACAAAATCCCTGTCTTAACTCATCCTCTTCTCCTTTCCTTTTAGCTTCCTTCTCTTTATATGATCATAAGCTGCACACTTTACAGACCCATATGAAGGCAGTAATATTAGTCTGATCCTCTGGTATACAAATTCCTTTCCATCTATTTATCACAAGGTGTCTTTGTTCATATTCGTCTACACACCATCATCATCGTAAATATAGGGTAGAGAAAAGGGCAAGTAATGGCTAGTTCCAAGTTTTTACTTGGGACGATTGCGATGGCAGGATTTGTGTGGCTTTTGTTAGTTGGAACTCTGCAAAGCGAAGCAGGGAAAAATATGGCTGTTACGATCCAATCGTCAGGAGATGTTGAAAATGAGCAGATGATTGGCAAAGACAAGCTTGTAAGTGCTCCAGAGCGGGATCTTAGTTACATGATGAACAAAAGACAGGTTCCTAATGGACCAGATCCTATTCACAACAGGTACATATATGATTCCATTTTCTTGTTTTCACCATATATAATAACATTTAGCATCTTTGATCTTAGCCTAGCCTACTTATAGATCCACTGCGTCGTTATGAATTTTATTAACTTAGATTCATTATTAACCTATCCTTATTTATTCATCTAACTTGCTTGCAATTGTTCAATAAACGTCATGTTATCATTCTCGTGTATTATCGTCCCATTAAGTATAAATTACATGCTATGCGAAAATTATATCTGCTTGTAAGGAATTCAAATATAACTTATTTTACAACACATAAATTCTTATGAAAACGCTACCAAAACCTAAATGATATGTGCGATTTTGAGTTTGAATCACTTTGTATCCTTTTCCGAAAGTCAGCAAAATATACACCTCCTACTCCTTAATTGTAGTAAAATTCAGGAAGTAGGTTTTCAGACAATTAAATTCTTAATATAATCAAAATATTAAAATTATCCTAGAAAGCCAATAAAGAGTGGATTAATTATTGTCGAGGGATCAGATACGAAAAAAGGAAAAGCAACTATTGTCAGGGTTTCGTGCTTTAACTGTTACATTGAGTCCTTGTTCCCAAGTCATTGCTTAGGATGAGCATGGTAACATAACCTAAAAAATGTTTTAAACTCCAAAGTGAAATAAAGTCTGTCTTGTCACTTTATTCCATCCGTCACCCTCAAACATGTTTATTCAAAGCTATGTAGCATTTTCTTATTTATATTCCACATTTATGAGAGGCCTTTTCTTGGTGCCTTTTCTTTTTCTTCTTTTGTTCACTTTCTTTACAGGACGTAATTCAATAATCTGCATACTTATCATCAGGGTAATAGTATATAGCCACTGTCACGCAAAGTTAAAATATCAATATAATCGATCAGAACTCATTAACGCAGATTGCTTTTAAATTTTAACAAGAACTTGATACTTTTCAGTATAGACATCGCTTTGAAAGAAAATGTTCAATAACGCCATCGAATATTGAAAATTATTCTACATAGAGCACACTAGCTGCAGTTTTCATTGACTTATAAAATGAAAGTTGTGCTTAAACTTCGTCGTTTCATAATCAATTTCAGGAGAGCTGGAAACTCTAAACGACCTCCTGGAAGAGCATAGTTATGATAGCTTCACAGGTTCTGGACATGCAGAAGTGGAAAAGACGATAAATGATGTCCTCCACTTTTGTTGTATTCTTTAGAACTGGGACTACGGCTCCTGATCTGACCAAAGAATTCCAGCTAGCGTGAAACTTCATTTACTTACACAAGCTGTAGTGAGGGAGATGTATGTTGGGGAGAGGCTTAAAGAAAAGGAAGCTTGTAAGAAACAAAATGAGCTCAAAAGATTCCAGATGAAAATAGATTATTAATTTATTAGGAAGCCTTTGCAAAAACTGGTGTTTCTTTAATATGTTTGCTTGTAATTTTTTCCCGTTTCGAGTGCAAAATAGAAGAAGATAGATATATGTTCTCATCATATAAAAAATCAATCTTTGCTTTGTGAAGAACCAAATAAGTTTCATAATATTTATATATTATAGCATTATATAAGGAGAAGCAAATGGAACAAAAAGAAGAAAAGGAATCTATAGCAGCCATGCATGTCGGGGAGGAGTTCATGTACCAATCTCTATCTATCAAATCGATCACCTTTGGTTTGGCTTTGATTTGTTCCAACTTTTTACTAATATGCTAAGGCATGGTAAGATAATTTTCTTTCTTCAATGTGTTATAGTTATATATAATTGAAAAGTTGGGCATTAGTTCCCCAAAACTAAAGTGAATCCACCATTTAAAGGTGGTCGTCAATGGAAACAAAATAAAGGTGCATTGCTTGCATCTCGTGTTAGTCCTTTTCTGTTGATTCTTTTGTGGGGGTTTCTCTGTGTTGTGGGACTGTTTTGGTCCTTGGTCCAATTCAAAGATTCGAGGAATGCCTGAGATTCTGTTAGTCTCTCATTACAATCAAAGAACAAGAAAAGAGCCATATGAGCACACAGTAAAGGAATAAAAACATATGGTCTCCATTCTCTTCAAAGTAGCATTTAAAAGATGGCTCTCTGCTTATCTTTTTATTCCAACTCTTTACCTTTTGCTCTTCTTTTCTTTTTTTTATTATTGTTTTCATTTTGATCGAGCAGCAAGGAGGGACTGCATCTAAAGTTACTGTAGATTCAAACTGGCCCAATCACCAATAGGGAAAAACGGAAACAAAATAAAGAGAGAGATAAGAGAACTGAAAAGATTGCTTTGGTTTCCAGCATGTGATGCCAGCGTAGAACGAGTGTACGAATTCTTAACTCTTAAACTTTTATAACTAATAACTATGATGAAAATTTTCTATTTTTATTTATAATCCATTATTTTATAAATAACTCATAATCTACTTGATTGACAAATAGAAATTTTCAACATATAAATTAAGCATTAATATTTTAATAATTAATAATATTATTAATAATTAATATATTTAGTATTATAATATTTAATACGTAATGTTATTTTATTTTATTTTATTAAAAATAATAAATATTATTTATCATATTTTATTAATAAAAATAAATAAGTATTATTTATTTTCATATTTTAGTAGTTTTATATGAAAATAAGTTACTTGTTATTAACTTTTGTTTATTATCTAATAATACTATTAAGTAAGATGATTAATTTTTATATTTTTAATAATAATCTTTTTAAAAATGTAAAAGTTAGTTTTTTAATTTCTATTGTTAATCAATAATTATTTTTATTTTTATCTTATTTAACCTTATATTCAATGTCAATGGTGATTATTTTTCATTATATTATTCTATAGGACTTGAGGATAATGCTAATTAAATTTCACAAAAGTATCCGAAAAATAATCAAAATGAGCCCAAATAGAGTTTTATACTAGTAGATTTTACTAACTTCCTCTAATGCATAATGCATAATGATCAATTGATGGGAAGCAAAGGGATTGCTTGTTCACTTCCTATAGTTAGCTTTATGTTTTGTTTGATTACTAACTAGCACTATCACACTATATGTAGTAAGACTTTCATGTAATTTCCAATTCAATGTTGTTTGCCTATTTAGTTTGAGACTAGCGCAATGGAAAGTAAGATGATGCCTAATTGAATTAAATAAGTCTCTTTAAAGTGCAAACATCTACTAGTATTTATGTTGGAACGTTCTCATATTTCTTTCCATACAGAGATGATAAATAATACTGCTTAAGGTAACCTTACATATAATAAAGTCTCCTTTACTTGAAATTTGTCTCTAGGAAGCTTTTTGGTTCAATTCTTGTCATTTTGATGAAGAAGAGGAAATGTTACACAAGAATTGTACCCTTTTCCCATTTGACTAAAATGAAGTTGCATTTAAAGAAAAGATGTTCTAGTGATTCCTTTTCTTGATGGAAAAAGACATAAAAATTAAGTAACTTTAGGAATTTCGATAATTTGTTCAACGTACTTAATTTACCTTTAAGTGCTAATTAGAGAATAATGAAGCTTAAGCCAAGCTTGTTTAAATTAAACCAGCTTATGCCATTCCATTCTCTAGTCTTTGGTCCCTTCAGAGTTCTATAAGGATCTATTTAAGAAATTACCCGAGGAATGTCTACTTTAAGTGATGGTATCCTTGATGTTTAGATTTTGACGGATTCTAAGGATTTGTTTGTAATATGGGAACTAGGGCAAGAGTTGTATATGACTAAAAATTAATTTGAGAGCCTCTTTAATCGATGTCAGCTTATGTATGATCCCTTTAAATGTTTGTAGTTCATTAGCTCTAATAAGAGGGCCAAATGAGGTTTAATTATTGTGCAAAAAGGATGTGTAGAATCTATTGCCAATATGGTAATGAAAGTGTAACCTAACAACTTTCCTTAATTTGAGAATATTAACCATAGTCCATGAAGAATTGTATTTAGGCTCCATTAATGATAAATTATTGCTTCCAAAATAGTAAGCATAGATCCAACTTACCCCTAAAGCCTTTTATTAGTTAGCTTTCTCCATATCTTCTTAATCATAAGCCTTTTATTTGTCACCTCTAATTGATAAAATACCCAATCCTCCCTCTTCTTTAGGTATACAAAGTTCCTTCCACTTAACTTTAGCTAATATCTTCCTTAAATTCCTCAAAAACCAAAGGAAGTTTTCATTATTTTCTTAATTATTTTGACAATATTCAGGGAATCATAACATGAGATGACCGATAAATGTGAAGGCTATTGACTACTGAGTTGATTAATTATAGCTTACCTACTATAGTAAGGCTCTTGTGGCACCAATTTGATAGTTTCTTCTATATCTTTTCAAATAGAGGGGCGAACTCTACTTGTGTAGGCCTTTTAGAGCTAGATATGCTAGGGGTGGTTTCATATACTTTAAACTTCTCAGGCTAGAAAACCATAAAGCATTATATTGAGCATTAGGTGCAATGTACAAATGGCTTTTTCTTTTATTGATAGATTGTCCTAATATCACTTTAAATAAGATCAAGGCTAATATGAGTGAACAAATGGGGTTAGCATCTTATTTGGAGAATAATATGAGATCATCAGTAAAGCTTAAGTTGCAGATTCTCAAGGATTTTTATTTGGAATGGAATTTGAAATTATGATCATAAGAGATAACCATATTAATCAGTCTAGTAAACACTTCTATATTTAAGGTAAAAAAGATAAGGAGATAGAAGGTTTCCTTGTCTCAAACATCTAAAACCTTTAATCACCTTTGTAGTTCTAGATTCACCAAAATGCAATAAGAAACAGAAGTTATCCATTGTTTAATTCAAGCCACAAATAAATTAGGAAAGCCAAATTCTTTTAGAGTTTTTAAAATGAAGCTCCAATTAATATAATTAAAAGTCTTACGGAAATTCACATTAATGGCATAATCTTAAATTGCGTGTCTTTTGTTATAGTTTTTTAAAAACTCTTAAGCTAGCAAAGTGTTATCTCCAATGTGCCTTCCTTTTTTAAAGGCTCCTTGAGAGGAGCCAATAAGACATGCTAGGGAATCATTGAGCAGGTCAACTAACAAATTTCAAGTAATGTTATACACTATATTGCAACATGAAATATAACTAAAATCCTTTAAAGAAGTTGGAGAAAGTACCTTAGGGATAAAGATAATGAAGTTTTGGTTTAATTCCCTTAACATTTTCCATTTAAAAGAACTCAAGCACTAGTTTTGCGGCTATGGCATTAGTCTATGGCTAGATTTTTTGAAGGAAAAAAAAAAGCATCCAGTCAGTCCATCAGGCTTAGAGCTTTGTTTAGATTGAGAGAAAATAAAGCAACTTCAATGTCATTTCAATTGAAAGGTCTTCAGAGTCAGTTTGCAGCTTAAGATGAAATCCTTTCTTTGACGAAATATTGCAATAGCTAAGTGAAAGAAAGGCTATTAATAGGGGAGCCAAGAGTGTTAGAGAAATAGTTGAAAACTTCTCACTAAATCTCAGACTGTAAGCTAACTACTATGCCATCTTCCCTCATGATGGAGGCAATCATATTATAATTTTTCCATGTTAGCACTGAGTTATGAGAAAAGGAACAATTCCTATCACCATCTTTAAACTATTAATTTATTAATATTTCAAGAATGAAAGATTGATATCTATAACCTGGATATAAATGAATAAAGTTGATTTTTCCCTAATCCTTTAAAGACAAAGCATTAGGTTGCATATAAGGGAATGTTAGATGTTGTTAAGAGTGTTCCTCACTTCATTTACTGCTTAAAAGGTGCTAATCTTTTCTTATTAAAAATTTTAAGCTCCTTTTTTTATTTATCTTTAAGCCCCTTCAAGATAGCTTCCTCAAAACGTTTAACCTCAGCTAAAAAGTTATGAATTTGAAAGGGAAGCTTCTCTTCTTATGAGTAAGTAAGTTTTGTACAAGAATGGGAGAATGCTTTGCTCTTAAGGACGGAGGAGATCTATTTTACATTCACCATAATCCTGTTTTTATTCTTTCCTAATAGACATTACCCCTTTTACTTGCTGCTCTAAGTGAAAAATTAGCCCTCCATTTTGAAATAAGAGATCTTACTAAAGCTAGTTGAATTCCTGAAATACATGGAATAGTTCCTCAGAAAAGCATTTGCTTCAACTTCTGAGAGGAATAATAAGATATTAAAATCCACTAGAATAGTTCAAGGTTCAATCATATTTTTCCCAATCTCCTTTAGTTCATTCCATAAATAAATTCTCTAGAAGTAAGGTTAAAAGCATACATAAAAGTAACTTGAAACTAAATACTTTATTGCTTCAACTTTAGAGATAAATGAACCATTTGATCTATCATGATTGTACAATGAGATTTTAATTTAGCAGGATTATGGGAGACCATAATCCTACCATTATAATCAAATTGATGGTTTGTAATGATTGGCTAGTGATTTTTCATTACGCTCAAGTTAGCTCAATTATTCTTCTTGAGTTTAGATTCCAAAATACCAATAAGCATTGCTTTATCATCTTAAATAAATCTGATAGTGCTTGTTATTTGTTGAGGGTATTGATCCCTCTGAGGTTATATGAAAGAATTAACATTAGGTAGGGGAGTTTATCTTACCCTTTTGCTTCCTCTTGGACTTTCTTCTAGTTATACTTTTTAATTTCCTATTTGCCCCAAATTCCTCCAATATTTTTCCATTTGAGGAGTGAGTAGAGCTTTCAACAATAGGAGTGATTATTTCCAATATAGTAGCTTTCGGGATATTAACTAGAGTAGCCTAGTTATAGATCTCACCATTTGCCTCATCACCTTTATGTTGTTCAACTTATTAAAAGCTTGAGTTTAGTTTATAAAGATATGTTGATTTGTGTTCACTGAGTGATCATCAAATTAAGGTTTAGTATAGTGAACCTCAGTTGTTCCTTTTACACAACTAACTCTTTTCAAGCTATTTCAACATTAGTCATCTCTTTTTGGTTCCACTCCTCAGTTGCCTCATCAATACAATTGACTCCTTTGAGATAGTCTCTTACATTGATCTTATCAGTGATGTTCCTTTTTATAGTCATTTCAGTGCCCTTCCTTACCTTCCTACCATCATCACTTATATCCTTTATTTTCATTTATTCCTTATATTCTCCTGATTTAAAAGATCTACTAGGAGGGTGCCAATCTTTCTTGTGTTGAGCTAGATCAAATCTCCAAGAATAGGTAGTTGAAACTTCATCCCTGAAAAGGTTATCATGCTCATCTATTCTTATCAAATGAACGGTATTAGGAAGACATTGTTTGATATCCACTATAACTACAAATCCTAGAATAGCGGATTCTTTAGATTCTAGTTATTGTTTTATAAAGACAGATAGGTTTCCCAATAAAGCTTGCAAGATAACTCAATCCTTTTATGGTCCAATACTTCAAGAGAATGTTATCTAGTTTTGCTTAAGTTTTTACAGCTTGACTCGTAGCCTCCATTTTTATGGAAAAACTAGCTTGTTGCTAAAATTTCATAGTCCTAATTCCAAAATTTTCTAAGCTTAACTTAGAGATTCAATTTAAAGAGGAAAAGGTTGTCTTTATTTACCAAAACTTCCTTGAGGCCATATTTATTCCACTATTTTTGAGCCAATGCATTCATTAGAGGGAAAAGAGATCTCTTTTTTTGGAAAAAGCTAATCATAACTTCCCATTTGCTAACTCCTTCTCTTAAAATGTTTACATTAGGTGCAATAATTGGATTTCCATTTTCCAAATTTAGGGGGACAAGATCGAAGCTTTAAAATAGGGGAGGAGACACCAATCACATGGAGTTGAGTTCTCTAGATAAGAGATTTTTCAGGAGGCTCATTGGAGGGACTAACTAGGGGTGAGGAAATAGTTGGGGCCTGAGGATAAAATATGGGGTTATAAGAACTATTCTTAGAAAGATTAGAAGTTAACAAAGGAAAAGGATTATGATGAAAAGGGTGCACTAGTTGGAATTTTTCAAAATAAGGGGGAGAAAGGACAATATTGCGAAAAAAAGGGAAAAAAGTTGGAAAAAATCAAAGTAAAAAACAAAACAGGAAAAGAAGAAGGCCAAAAATTGAACTAGAAAACCAAGACCCTAGCAAAGATAGACAACACAAAAGAGAGCAAAGAAAGGAGTGGAAGGTGAGGTGAAACAAGGAAATGGAAAAGGTCAAAAAGAGAAAGGAGAGTGGGTTTTGAAGGGGAGGGAGAAGGACAAAAACTTAGAGTTGAAGTTGAACACTAGAAAGGAGAAAGAAAAATGTTAGAGAGCCATGCAACATCATACACCAAACCTGGTAAGTTATAAGCATATTAATGGCAATATTAATTTAGATATTGAGAACCAAGAGCTTCTCACTCTAACATCCTTCTCAAGATAAATACATACATGCTAAAATTCGTACCAATGATAATTATTTTTTCTTATCATATCAGCATTGTTGATCCTAATTATTTTTCTTATCATATTAGCTTTGTCAGTCCCTAATGGAACCTAAGAGGTAAGGGTGAATTGAGTGTTTACAAAATTCAACAAATTTTCTAACTAATATACTCAGTTAACAACAATTAATATAAATAAGTGTGATAAAATTGATTAATATAAATTAATCAAACAATTGAATAATAATTTAAAGAGGATAGAGAGGAGAGAATGAAAATCATTTTATAGTGGTTCGGTAAATAACCATTGCCTACATCCACTGTTAGGACTCTTCATAGAACTCCACTATAATCCTCCTTTCAAGGTGAAGAATAACCTTTGTACAATCTTTCTTGGTAAAAAAGAACTCTTCTTACAATCTTCTCACAAGGTGAAGTGGAACCTTAATGTCACTTTTGTCACCCCAAATACAATATTGCCCCAACAAAATATTACAACTCAAAATACATCATTTATCACTTGATAACTTCAAAATAGCTCACTCACACAATATGATATAATGATGCTTAAATTATTGAAAAACTCTTTGAAATATGTGTATATAATACTCAAAACCTTCTTGATGTTAAAACCAATGAAAAAACACCTATTTATAGTGTTTTGGGACCTAAAATAGTTGTTGGAGCTAAAAATTACTAATACAACGACTATATGCAACACATTAGTTTAATACAGTATATATATATTGGTTGACCAGTACACATATTGGTTAACTAAAATGACCCATTAGTCAACCAATACATCAACCAATGTTGTCACAAACTCACGATACATCAAATTTAACAACTTTATATTGGTTGACCACTAACTCATATTGGTTAATCAATCACCTCAAAAACATGATTTTGATAACTTTAAATACTCAAATCTAATTTGTTTAATCAAAACATGATTAAATTCTTTCCAAAGGGTTCTCCAAAAATTATTTGGAAGATCAAAAGACTTTTATATTAAAATCAAAAGCTTTGATGCCTCTTGATGAATGTAAAGACTTATGTAATTAAATTAAATAAAATTTTTATGCATGATGAGATTACAAATTAGTGAGATTACAAATAATAATACAAAATGCAAATTGACCTCAATAAGCCTTGATCTTCTTTTGTTCTTGTTTTGGTTTTCATTTTGTTAGTTGTAAACTTCAACTTCTCTTAATTTCATACACTATCTTCTTAATTTTATGGCTTCATTTTGTTTTAATATTTCTTTTATCAAAATAATAAACAAATTAGTAGTAATTACATTTTGTTAACATCAAAACATCAATTGGAACTTTCCTTAATTCAATAACCTTGATATACTCAATGTAAGTACTATATAATTATTCATGTCTTATTAATTCACTAGACTTAAAAGTAGGGTTAAATAATTATTAATGTTAATAAATTATCTATTAATTTATCTTTACAAATATGTAAACTAATTAATTATAAATAAAATAAGAATAAATAATAATTAAATATTATTACATGATTATAAATTATTATAACATATTAATCATCTTTATATTAGTATTATCATATAAGTTAATAAAAAGACTTAATTTACTATATTTTAAACTAATTAATGTATTATTAATTATTAATTATTAATATAATGTAATATATTAATATATTATTACTAAAAATATATTTATAATATGTATAAATATATTATGCTTTTTTATATAAGCAATGAGATGTAAATATGATAAATCAACAAAATAATAAGAATTTTACAATTTTATTTATAACAGTAAAAATAATCACATTAATTATTAATTATTTAAAAATTATAGGTTATAAATAAAATGAGAAATTAATTATTTATGTATTAATATTATTACATAATAAATAAAAATTAATGAAATATTGAATTTACTATCATATTAAATAAATAAATATTATTAATATTTAGTAAGTATAACAAAATTTTTAATCAAATAATTATATTTTAATATTTTTAATATAAGTAATAATACATTAATAAAACAATTTATTTGACACATACTACATCTGTGATTTGTTATCCCAATCGAGCTCTTATGACATGGTTGTCTACATCAAGTGTTACGTGTGTTATTAGGTCAACAAAAGTTAATGGTAAAACTTGAGGGACTAATTTCAATATTTTCATATAACATAAAAGATCTCAATGACATTTTTTAAGAGACAATAAGTTTTACTGAAATTAACAAAATAATTAGATATTGATGTCTTTTATTATATATCCTATCATATATGGATTATTTGATTTTGATTATTAACTAGTTTAAATACTATCATATGACTACAAAAGTTAGTATCCTCAATTATAGTGAATCTACTTTTGATTAATATGATACATTACTTTAAATATTTTATTGTCCTTTTAGATGACATAAGTTTGAATTAGGAAAATTGATTAGATTAGACTAGACTTAGACCTTAATAAATGGATAGGCCTCGACCTAAAGCTCGATCTAGTTTAAAAGAAATAGACTTAAGTTTGAGTCTAATAGGGCTTCGAGTTTACCTGAAAAGTCTACAACTTGATCAAGTTTTGGTTTTTAGTTTTAAACCCAACCTACCTTATGAATTTTGGTACATTAAAATCATATGATCAAACCAAAATATTTAACTTTTAAAGACAATTAAAAAGATATCGATCATACTGTTAACAAATAGCAATTAATACTTTAATGAAATATAAAGAAAAAGGCCATGTTTTATTATTAAATAGGTTGCATATTATTCCTTCTTTAGAAATAACAAATGAGAGGATTTCATTTATAATAAAATCATAATATTTTATTGGATTCAAAAACACTTCTAGATAACCTTTCATCTAGTTAATATTGCATAAATATCAATATCTTCTAGAAAGTGCTAACTGAAAACAACAAAGAGCAACTTATATAGTTTCATTCGCTTCCATCTTATGTAATGTATTATATCCTTTCATATTTCTACCTAGATCAATAAATCTAGCCACATGCTTTCTAATATTACAACTCTAACTTTGTCCAATAATTAAAATCATACTAAAAATGAATATTTTCCCTTTATCTTATTATCTTTTTTAAACTCCTAAATCCTATCTTTTATTATATTAATGACTATATGTAAATAATATTCATACTGCCCTCTAAAACTCCTAATTTTTATCTTTCCGTTATATTAATGACCACGTAAATAAGCATTCACGCTTTAAATAGAAACTTGAAAATATACTTCACATAACTTTAAAAATATGGAAGCAATCATAGATTGTCTTGATATTTTTAGATGTGAGTGCAACAATTTGATTAAATGAATGCATATTTAGTTGCAAGTGGTTATAGCTTCATTATTAGTCAACATGTTCATGAGTACATGTCTATAACTATCCATATTCTTATCTATATTCATCCTTGTGGATGTTGTGCCTGTCATAATATTAAAAAAAATGTATAAGATCATATAACAAAGAATTATCAAATTCATAAAAGTAAGGTACTCACATACAATAAAAATTTTATGCATTTCAAATAGAGTTCATCTTAATCCTTTTCATTACATGACTAGCTTTTGACACATCAAGATCTCTAAAGTAGTCAAATAAAGTCGATTATGATGAGGATTCATTATTCATCGACTAATGCTAAAATCAAACTAAAAAGCAACCATAGACATTGGGATAACTAACAAATCTTACACAATTGTCTACATAAATGAATATTGAACTCAATTCAACTTCCTCCGTAAAAATATATCAAAATTCTCATAAGTTGTTTAGAAAAAATTAGATTTTGAATAAGTACTGAAATTTGATCAATTATATGAAACCTTACCCATTTATCCTTTTGAATTCCTTTAAACGAGGTCCAAGTCGAAAACTTTCTTGTTTGATGAAGATGGATAAACAAAAGTTGAAGCTCACACTAAATTGTTGTTATCAAACTCTTTACTCATTCCTAATTGGTAATCATGAAAAAGATCATACCCAAGTATTTAATGATATAAACATATACTAAAACTTGATCACCACACAACTTTCAAATATAATATTCAATTGAATTTATCTATCATTTATAATCTAAAATACAAGTAATTATTATGGTACTCTGGATCACATTATGATAACCATCAAATTTCTTCATCATCATATTTTCATTATTTGAATAACCTCATTTCGAGAAGACTTACTTAAATAATATTTTTTATCTCACATACTTTAGAAAAAGCAATGTAAGAAGTTGGATATTTTGTACCAAAAAATAACTCAAAGACAATGTTAAACCTCTAATTTCTAATAAATTCAATTAGCTAACTCTTATTGCAAATTTCTCGACAAATAAGTGAGAAGATAATCTTGTTGTCTTAACATAGTAACACATCGATATACTTAATTATAATATCAAACATTTTGAATTTGAATTTCACCTTATTGTATAATCCATATATAAATTCCTAATGTAACAAATGCATAATTGCTTGTTGTTTATTCAAATTTGCTAACTAAGTGAGGTGTTACACTCTAACACACAAATTTTATCCTAAAATGCTTCAATCCCTTATTTGATAATGTCCAACCCATCTTTAAAAGTCAAATTCATTATATGTGTACAACAATGCATATAAAAGATCTTCACATCCATCAACAATCTTATAATTAATAACTTTCTCTTAACTTTGCCAATCATAGCATCATTTATACCACAATTGTCTAAATTTATTGTTGACAATTTTATGTCGATGTTCTAATCCATCAAATAGTCAACCAACGCACTCATTGGTCTATCACTTACATTAGACATCAGAACATAACTGGACCTAACATTTAGAAATAAATTTAAATATCAATATAAAAATTTATCAAAATATGTTTCTTAAATATTATTTACTTTAGGATGCAACTATATAAAGTTTAAAAATCATACCCTCTTTTGTATAATAAATCATAGAGATATCCTTCTTAATTTGGACAACATATTACAATATGTAATGCTGAGTCTCAAAATCAATTTGGTTTGTAAAAAATTTGCACAACTTAAATAATTAATCTTATCTCTAGGTGTAAGTCTTTGGGTTTGCCATGACAAAATGTGAAATCATTCAATTAAAGCATAGGATGCATCTTAACCAAATATGATTACCAATATATAATGTATATATCTTAGCCAACTATTAATAGACGAGAAAAGAGATCAAATAAGGTTTGGTAAGTATGTATTTGTAAGTAAGGACTCTTTTGGATAAAAGCCCAATGCAACATTGAAATGAGGCCCTTCTAAAGGGATTGGAGAATTCCAAGAGGGATGATATAATTTCTTAACAAATTCCTAAGTCAACAAATGCATCTGTAACAATTGTTCAACATCAAACATACTCTCATTTAGAATGCGTTGAGAATTCAATTGAGATTACCTTTATTTAATAATATTAAAGGGATTGGATTGGTTTGGTTCGTTCAAAAATGAGGAGCTGTGACGGACACGTGGCGACGTCTCACCGATCTTGACTGGGCGGAGCCACCAGGGAGAGAAATTTCTCGTTCGCACAGGAGCCAATCCGACTCCTTCAATCAATACACCAAGCGTGCGTCCAATTTGGCAGCCATTTCATTTGCATTTAGAGTTTCATTTCACCCAAATGTTTCTGGAAACCTTAATTTCCATTTTCCAATATTCAAATATAAGATAAAAATAAAAATAAAGCACATACACATACTTGCTCTTTCTCTACTCGCAGAAGAACCAAGTTTAGAAAGACAACAGACAGGCCGATGAATGACTGACGTATCTCCTGAACGACTCGTTTCGTGCCTCCACGAGTTCCGAACCCTAGCTCTGTCGTGCCTCGACGAATCCGCGTACCGGATCTACTAGGAACGCTTCCTTTCTTTTTTTGGTGTAATTTTCTGATTCTGAATACCGTATCCGACCATTTGTTGATCGGATACGATGCCGTCTCACGGAGATCTGGACCGTCAAATCGACCACTTGATGGAGTGTAAGCCGCTCGCGGAGGCGGAGGTGAAGACGTTGTGTGATCAGGCGAGAGCTATTCTGGTGGAGGAGTGGAACGTGCAGCCGGTGAAGTGTCCGGTGACGGTTTGTGGCGATATTCACGGCCAGTTCTACGATCTCATCGAGCTGTTTAGGATAGGAGGAAATGCACCTGACACTAATTATCTTTTCATGGGAGACTACGTAGGTCAGTTTTATTCCTCGATTCTTCGTTTTGAGTACTTTTGACGGGTTATGCCTTCCACTTGGATGTTCTAATTTAATCAATTAGGAAATGGATGTTAGGAGCAAAAATCGATGTAGCTAGTGGTGAAGCAATTGGTAGTTTATTGTTGTTGATGTACTCTTTGATCTATTAGAATGTTAGTTGCATCATCCAGTTTGTTTCTCAGATCTGTAGAGCTGGTGATAATCTGGGATGATGATGCCCTGGAGAATAATTCTTTTGTTTCTGTTTTAATCCATTTATTAAGAGCTGAGTTTTCATTTTTAGTCCAAATTGTCCTGTGTGGTTGTTCATTTCTTAGTCTTTCTGATTCACCGATGGTTACTATTATTGGTTCTGAGTGTATTTTTGTCGCTGCTTCTTTGGAGTTTGGAGCAACACATTCCTGCTATCATCTTGTGATATTGTCGGTTTTATTTAATGCAGATCGTGGTTACTACTCGGTAGAGACAGTCACACTCTTAGTGGCGTTGAAAGTACGTTATAGAGATAGAATTACAATTTTAAGAGGAAACCACGAAAGCAGGCAGATCACGCAAGTGTAAGATTATGAAGCCTCTTACCTGATTTCAGTTTTGCTATTAACAAAAGTATGTGAATACGATAGTGTTCAGGGAACAAAAGAGTTGGATTTATTTTTTTAGGTTGACAATTTTTCAGTATTTTCATCGACCAATCTAAATTGTACTATTATATTTTTCACTCCTAATTCTAGAATCTTCTTTTGGAACTATTTGGGGAAATGAGGACGTTTTGTACCTGCTTGCAACTTTGTACTTCTAGCGTTGTCTTCCACTTTTGAAAATCCTAGTCCATGTTATAGAATAAACAAAGTCAAACAAGCACATCTATTCTGAAGGCAAATGATAAGTTACAAAACGGGAAATTATTTGGACTTCTAAGGAATCACAAACGTGTATTATACAAAATGAGAAAAAGAGGTACTGATTCTTATTCAGCCCATTTCTTGTGGAATATGCTTCATGAATTTCAGTTCTTTATATCTTGACCATTTTGCCCCTTCATCTGTTGTTCTTTTTACCTTTCAGAGGTGTATGCTCAAGTCATTTTGATAACTGTTGCACATATCGGTATTCTGCAATATGACTGTCTGGCAGTGTCATATATTCTTTGAACATGTGTTGTGTATCTTGTTGGTGATTTATGTTATGCCAATTATCATTCACGTTGGTGATATGCTCAATCATGCAAGAGTGGGACTAGGGGAGTGAATTGTAAAGAATTCAGGTAGCAAATGAGTCTTGACTGTAGGAGCGCATGTTTACCCTGCTGAGCACTCCTTTTCAGTAGCAAAAAGTGTTAGTAAGTCTCTTGTCACCCAAAGAATCTGTTATGGTGGAAATTGGAGTTGGAAGTCCGAGCCCTACTGTGTTTTCATTTTTCATTTGTTTGATAACAAAAGTGGGGAAAATCAAGCTGAAACGAGAAGATGGAGCTATAGATATCACAGTTGGAGTCTTCACCCTTGTTATTTGCAAGTTTTGAGTATCCTCATTACTTGTTTTGTTATCTTAATATATTCATTCACAGTGTTATCACCTTTCTTACAATTGCAGGTATGGATTTTACGATGAGTGCTTGAGAAAGTATGGAAATGCCAACGTGTGGAAGTATTTCACCGACCTTTTTGATTATCTACCTCTCACAGCCCTCATTGAGAGTCAGGTATCAGTCATAAACCTTACAGAATATAAGGGGTTTGCTCGATTTAATTGTTTAACAGGGTAGTAAATTGTTTCTCTTCTCTGTTTAGATCTTCTGTTTGCATGGAGGGTTGTCTCCATCTCTGGATACACTAGATAACATCCGAGCTCTGGACCGTATCCAAGAGGTATCCACTCCCTAACATCATGTATGAGCTTCATTGCATGATTGACATCGTAATCATAAATTCTTTTATTCATATTAGAACATATTTCTCCTGTCTTACACTCTCTAGTTTGCCAAGGAATTGTATGCTTTAACCTTTATGGGTAGTGAAATTGCGATATAATCTGGTGATTCATTTCATTGAAGATATGCTTAAATCTTTCCAATTAAATTGTGTTAAAAAAAAATCATCTTTGATCATTTTTGGTTGTGCAAGTAGGTCCCACATGAAGGACCAATGTGTGATCTACTGTGGTCTGATCCAGACGATCGTTGTGGGTGGGGAATATCTCCCCGTGGTGCTGGGTATACGTTTGGACAGGATATAGCTACTCAGTTCAACCATACGAACGGGCTCAACCTTATTTCACGTGCTCACCAGCTTGTGATGGAGGGTTACAATTGGTGCCAGGTGAACCAATCCTCACAAACTCTTAACTCCAATACTTTATCTTCAAACTGAATTCACTGGTGAAATATATTCAACATAGAAAATATAAATTAGGGTGGTTTTATTTATTTTACCTTGTAACAAAGTTATCTCTTTCGGGAATTTACACTAATAAAGATGAAAAAAGAAAAGAACAACAGCAACCTGTCAGTTAGCCACGCTATGTTTTTACCTAATTATTGACATACGAACAAACAATAAGCAGAAATTGAGTTTGGATAATCCCTAATATTTGTCATATTATATATATTAACATTTTTCAACAGTCAAAAGTCTCAGATTTTATTTTGGCCGTCCGCATTTTTTTTATTGGTTGAGTAACTTCATTTCTTAAATTCTGTTGCTTTGACCCTTCAGGAGAAAAATGTGGTTACCGTATTTAGTGCTCCCAATTATTGCTACCGGTGTGGGAATATGGCGGCAATTCTTGAGATTGGGGAGAATATGGAACAGAATTTCCTACAATTTGACCCTGCTCCGCGGCAAATTGAACCCGACACCACGCGCAAGACTCCTGATTATTTTTTGTAATTTTCATATTTATGTTGCAAGGCTGTTTGTAATCGTTGTTTGCTGCCTGTATCATCACTGTAGATGTGTCTTTTTATACAAATATAAATATAGAGGAGTTTTCGATGTTTAAAGCGAGGCTGAGTTGAGAGCAACACCATTATTCTAACTTTCGACGAGTGTGTTTGACGCTGCGGTTGAACTGCTGTTTTGTTTATAACAACTATGCGAAAAACTGATTGGAAGGCAACGTTTCTTGTGCAGGCAATGTTTCTTGTGCAACTTTTCGACTGCAGGGACACAGTAATAATGTTGAATATGTTAATGTTCAGTAATTTGACGTCAGAGATCAGTTGTTTTTCTAAAATGTTCTTTTTAGATTATCATACTTGCATGTAACATAAAATTATCGTTCTTATGAAAAGCTAATTCAAGACACCAACCCATCAGCAATGGAGCCTTGTTTCATAATTATAGTATTTAAAACCATAAAATAAATTCTTACTTCCATAAATTTACTTTTCATATTCATAACCTCTAATAACATTTAGCTAAAGTTGTAAACTTTAATTATAATTTCTTCTAATCGAAAAAAATAATTTGATTAGTATTCAAGTGAAGATAGTAAATTTAAATGTATTTAATTTTTTAGAATTTTTTAATTTAATATTAGATTTTCAAAAAAATTTAATTCAATGATAACTTTCAAATTTTGTACAACTCAAAGTCAAAATGTTGTCTCGATTAACAAAGCACACTTTTAATAGACACTTGAACAGTCAGCCTATGTAATTTTAATTCAACCCAAATCTAATTTTTATATACCCAAACTTTTTTGACACTCTTCAAATTCATTTCCCTTTTTTCTTTTTTTCCGTTCCCTCTCCCTATCTCTTCTATACTTTCAGACAAGAAAGCTTTAAACCAAGGCTACCAACTTCCTCATCGTTCAGACAGTTATCTTCGGTTCAGATCTTCTATACCTAGCACCCTGTTCAAATCCTGTTCCGCGCTAAAAACAACGTCATTTTGGGTATAAACAAACATAAAACGACACCGTTTTTTAGCGTAGAACAAGATTAGAACAGAATTTTAGGTACAGATGATCCAGTACCGTCATCTTCAATGACAACTCCTCTTCTCCTATTCTCTAGTTCCTTTTACCTTCCTCATTTCCCAAAGCCACTTTTATCAGAGTATGAGGAAGAGCTATCTGAGGAACTTCCAGCAGCAGGAATTCCTGTACCAAGACCGACTTGTACTAGTTGATGGCACTGGATTCAAAGGTCTAAAAATAAAAAGATCTCCATCCCATTCTAAACTACTCTTCCCCACCGCACATAGATCCGACATACCCATAGAAACCGTGAGCTTTACTTTCAAATTTAGCCTCCATAAATTAAGCCCAAATAACCAAAAGATACAAAATTTATCATAAGCTACCAACGGTAAATTAAGAAATCTCAAAAAAAAAAAAAGATAAAAAGGAACCGAGATAAACTAAAAACGAGTTCCACTAAAAGATCAGAGCTTTAATCTCAAAAAAGAAAAAGATCTAAGAACTTAAACTAATCTTCACTCCTTCCTGACATGTCCAAAAACTGAACACAACGACGAGCAACACACATGACACATCCGAAATAACACTACCTGTCCTTTCAAACACCCCACTTGAACAAAGACCAAAAAGTGGACATCTACTACTCCATGAAGAACTTAACTCCCTTTTGATGACACTAATCATTTCAAAGAAGCACTTCACAAGTTTGCTCTTGATAAAAGCAGAGAATTGATTTTTATTAAAAACACCAAACAATTTGTGAGAATCAAATGTGTAAAAAATATATACTACGAATGGTACATTTCAATTAGCTTTACGAGAAATTTAAATATTTTTCAAGTAATTATTTTTAATTTTTCTGGTTATTGTCATAATTATTTAGACATCATTAGTATTGTGGACTGATTACTCACATATATGAAAGACGAAAGAGAGAAATGCGGATGAATTTGTAGAGTGATAAAAAAAATTTGGGATTAAAAAATTATGGTTTAGCCTAAATAAAGTCACGGTGTTCACTAAAAGTGTGTTTTGTTAGCAATATCAACAAATAACTAACGAAGGTAATATTTGATCTGGATTGTATGAATTTTAAAACCTGTCACTAAAATAAAAATTTTTAAAAGTTAAATACTGAATTGAAAAAACCTAAAAAAAAGTACTTTAAAATTTGTTATCCCACTCAAGTTTAACAAATTTTAAGCATTTAATGCTAAAATGTTACTTAATCATTATCTTTTCTTAAAGTACAACTTATTGAGATTTTAAAGCACATTGTCTACGAAATATTGAATCTCTATCATAAAGGAAATTAGTTAAAAGTTTTGATTATGGTATTCTCAAATAAAAAACTTGAATATCTTAAAACAGAATAAAAATAATAAACTTGAATATGCATAAATACAATATGAAACTCTACGTTCATATCTGCTATACAAATCAAACTGATATAAACAAAGTTTTTAAATTTTATTAAACTAAGAGTTTCTTAGACTATAGGTTAAATTATAAAGAGTAATTAAATTTAAATTCTAAAAAATTGAACTCATAGAAAGGGTAATTAAATTTAAATTCCAAAAAATTGAACTCATAAAATTTAAAGTTTAATATATCAAATTTAAGTTCAAACATTTTTCTTGAAAATCGCAATTTTTATATTAATGATTGAGCTTAGTATCTTAAAATGATATTTACTTGTGCAAAATGTTCTTCACCTAGGGATGCCTGACAAGAACTTATGATTATTATCAACTCATCAACTCTAACCATCAATTGCTAGAACCAAAAAAATAAAAATTGAGAGGTAAACAATCAAATTCTGTACCAGAATATTCAACATCGAAATCCTTGTACCCTTGCCTTATACAAAAATTAATTAATTAATTCAGAAGCAAAATGTGGAAGGAGAAAAGTTTTAGAATCTTCATTTAATGACGACCAAACAGAGATTGGGCATTGTGGTGATAGGGTCAGAAGACATCGAGAGCAGACAAATCAAAAGTAAGCTATTACTAGATAAATAGAGTTTTTTCTTTTCTTTTCTGGCATACCAAATGCTTCATCTGCTTTCTTAAGGCAACTAAGATGTTTTACAAAATAAAAGATAAAGCCAATTAAATCATCAAAGAAAAAGGACTGAAAAACAGCATGTTCCGATCTAAAACCTGGAATTTGTCTGAAGCCTCCCAGCTCCAACTCCAGGCATGGTAGCACTTCGCTTTCTTCGAAAGTACACGGCCGATCCACTCATGATCAATAAACAAAAAACGATTCCCTGTTCAGGGGATTCACAGATTAGCATCATGGCTCACATTTAGTTATGAGAAAGGCTGCTCTTAAATGAAAGAGAGATAAATAAAATCTGAACAGTATCAGCATTTTCTGAGAAGTATTACAAGATGAAAAACGGTGCTCTAAACAATCCACTGAACTTATTATGTACCAATCAGCATCTTCACAGAAATTACTGATTCCAAAGTTAAACTCCTTTTATTCTTTTTAAATTATTCAGAAACTTATCATCGCCCTCTCCCATCCATCAGTCAGCAATTCTCTAGTATTAGTATCTGATCTATGAAAAATTTAGAATTATCAATAGCACAACTTCCAGATGCGGGGAAGAGGCCATAAAAAGGAACTAGCATACCTCAAAACCAATTACTGATAACTTCTCTTCATTAGCTGTTGGTAAACAACTTCTATACGTAATATAAGTTTGTGATCCACCTTGTGTTGCTGGTGTATCACTTAGTAAATTCCTATGCTTTCTCACTGCAGCCTCATGTAATGTTACACGAGAACTTGCATTGTTTTCAGAAGAAATCTCTAAAGCAGATCTGCCATCTTGATGTTTCTTTCCATCTTCAGCCTTCACCTCATCTTTAATTTCAACACATTTGAAAGGGATGCGATAACCAGTCTCGCTGCACATATATTGATCATCATTCTGCAACAAATTGAAATCAATAGCATAACACTAGTTAACAAAGTAATTTATGTTATTAGAAAAACTACATACAAATCTAAACAATACACTAAGGATCATTAAATAATAAAAGTGCCATATACTTAAGCTTCAAGCATAAACAGATCGTGCACTTGTCATACATGTATAACAAAAATATACATGAAGCTAGACAATGATTATCAAATGTCAAATACTATGATAACACGATATAAGACAACTTAACTATAACTCTGGGTTACAGATTCTTCCTCTTTTTTCTTTTATTGATAAACTAATGTATCATAAGCTCAATTTTATGACCAATAACCAGACTTACATTAACAACAAAAAGTACTCGATTAATCATACTTACCTCAGAGGATTTACATAATCTGATTCCTACTTTCCAATTTAATCTTATTCTCTATTTCACTAACAACCAAATCATAGGATCATCTAAATCAAATCAAATTCAACATCCACAAAAGTGAACGAAAAAGAGACGAAGTGAGAAGAATAGATCCACAATTCCCTCGATAAATCCAATTATTATACCTTCTCAGAGTACTGACAGGAAACACAGGGACCGGAAACAGAGCAATCGTAAGTACGGTTAGTACCGCGGGGCGTCTCTTTGAAACCGAGTAGAAGTCTCCGGGGACCGTTGCTGCCTCCAAAACCGATTAAATTACAACTTTAATCACAAAAACGGCGTAAACAACTTCGTGAATCTGAAAATCTAATATGCCAGAGACTGAAATATAATTAAAGAAGAGATTTAGCGGTCACCTACTGGCCTGATCCAAGGCGGTTACGGAGGAATCGGGAAAAGATGCGATGACGAGGAGGAAGAAAACCAGAAGAAGAAACTGTGACAATTTCCGATGCATTTTTGTTTTGTTTTGATAAATGAAAATAACTGCCTACTTGTTTTGTTATCGTAATGGGCCATTTGTGATTGGGCTAATATTTACAATTGGGCCCAAAATTGGAATTCTTATTCTGTTTAAATCTGTAAAACAAACAAATGTTACAAATTTTATTTTATATTAAAAAATTAGTTGGTACTTTTTTTTCATGTTCCTGTTGCAACTCCATTTGGAATCTCTATAATGAAAAAATAAATAACACTAAATTAATAAATTATGTTCTAAAATGTGAAAACCGCCCATAGGCGTGTTTATTTGATGTCTTGGTCCAATTAGTTTTTGAAAAATCTTATCCAATGTTTTATGTACCAAAAGTTAAACTAGTAAGACAAGAAATTTAAAGTTTAAAAGGTTAAACTGATATTAGATTGTCATAAAATCGACTAAAGATTAAATAAAATTAGAGAATTTAAAATATAATTGAAAGAAATTGTTATTATTAATTGAAGATTTTGAAGTTTAATTAAAAAAGATTGTTAAATAAAAATTAATTGATTTATTTTGATTTATAAGAACTTATTAATTTACAAAAATTAACCGATTAATTAATAAACTGGTCAATTTTTAACAATATTTTAAAAATTGGATTGGAAGTTAAACTTATAAAACAAGATATTTAAGGTTTAACCAGAATTAGACCTTCATAAAATCGGATAAACATTAAATAAAATTAAAATTTTTTAAATATAATTGAAAGAAATTGTTCTTATCTATCGGACTTGAAGTTTAATTAAAAAATTATTAACTAAAAAATAAATAATTAATTAATTATAGTTTATAAGAACTTATTAATTTTCGAAAATTGACCGATTAATTAATAAAGATAAAATAAAATTAGAGAATCTCATTTTGTGGTCTTCGTGAAAGTTGTAGATCTCGAAGTCCTCTTTCCAATGATCCAAAAACGAAAGCAATCCGCCATCTATAGTGAGAGATATAGTAATCGCACCAAAGT
>JANKOD010000001.1:3191391-3202799 GCA_026284645.1 Erythroxylum acuminatum
TTATCTTCGGAAGATCATAACTTTCAATCCCGATATCGAAAACTGTCATACTTCATGGCGATAGAAAGCTCTCAACATAAGCTACAACTTTCATGAAGATCATTTTATCAAAATCTGCCTAAGTCAACCCAGAAAAATTCATGAAAGTTTCAGCTCAAAAAGTCAACTCCACTACTATTCATCCCAAAAAGTCAACATTTCTTAATTCTCCAAATTCTCACACTTTCACTATTTATTTCTTACTTTCAACTCCATTAAAGCAATTTATTCACCATCAATTTTATTTAACTCTAAAACACCCACAACACATACATACTCAAAAACTCCCATTTAATTTCATTTAATATTTCTAAATTTCACTAAAAGATCGGGGTCCAACAGAGATTCTCATTCTCCACCACAACTTTGCATCCTCTACTAAATACATCGCTGTGATTGACACATTTTTTTAATCATCCAACGTTTTCACTGCAAAGTACTGCTTTATATTCCACAAGAAATTTTCGAGCTCCTTGACACTCTGTTTGCTGTTGAAAACTTATGGCTTTTGTACCTTCACCAAAGTGCTTTCGGCATGTCCAATAACTTGCATTGTAATGGCAAGCCTTAGGTTTGTGATCTCAAATCTAAAATCCTCTTGTGCCTTCATCAACTTCGTTATTTGATGTTGCAATTGTTGGATTTGCAGCCCCAACATCTTGAATCAAGTATTGTAAGACGTCACCTTTTCCTCCCCTTGAGGAATCGGCCCAATGAGTGCCTCCACTTAGTTGACACATTCCATCAAATTGCTGCCTCCCGCCATCTTGAACTATGGATCTGATACTTGTCGTTACAAAGGTTTTCCTTCAACCACCAACGTATATGCTAGTTGCACCAATCCTTTGCACGACAATCACATTTAGGTCCGTTAAAGCAAGATTTAGCCTTTCCTAATGACCATCGACCAACCTATTTGTTCTTGAATGCCTCACGACCCTCGTAGTGTTTAACTCTCACACTCTTGTAAGAAAACTACAAAAGAACTAAATATTCATAGCAATAATAAGAACAAGAAAGAGAAACAACAAAATGTCAAACTTTATTACTTTTCTCAAAGTATACAAAGGATGCTTTCTCAATCTCCCTCTCCGCGTCTCTTTGAGAAGAGAAAAGATCAAATGAGCTATTTATAGGCACTTCTAGATGACCAAGTTAGAATCCTAATAGAACTCTGTTAGCTAATATCGCGATCTTATCCTATCTTATCCTTATCAGATTACGTCACACTAACCAATAAAATGACACCCCCATCCAATTAGGACTCTATCTAATAGAATTAAGTTACATCACAATAACAAGATAAAAGATGGCAAATATCTAGGAATGATTAATTTATATCCACAAAGATCTCCTCTATCTTCAGATAATCCTTCCACATGATCTTTATCTCTTAGAGCTGATGTTTATCCACTATGATCTTATCCGCCACTTTATCTAAAATCTCCTCATCTCTATCCATTGCTGATGAATCATCTAAGCCAATAACACACTGGTCTATCCAATGCTTACCTATGCTAACTCCATTGGCTATGGTCCGTCCATTTGAGCATATACTAAGTCCTTAGTCCTCCAAAAACTAGGCGTAGCCAATTCAGCTCTTACAAGGTCTGAAACTCTCTCAAAACTCACACCATGCTTGTTTTACTTATTAATCACCTTGGAAATCGCACATATTTCCGTCATGTGTGTGATACCGCTAATTTTTCACTTGATGTCCATCTCAACCCTTTTTTTGGTCTCACATCCGAATCTTACATCTCGTTGAAGATTTCCTCCAATGTGCACCAATGCATGCCAACTCTTGACATTGCCCCTTTTTGTCCCTTTAAAGTCTTTGCCTTGTTACATTGTTTCGTGTGTAGAACACTGGTAAAGACTCGCCAATGCCTATATGATTCTGATATCTCAGAGTTAAAGGTCTAACAGTAGTCCTTTTCCACTCTTCACTTGTCTCCTTCCATTTTCTTCCTAGTCTTTCATTCTGAATTCTCTTTCACAACCTAACCACCATCAAGGCTATTGAAATCTTCAGGTATTGGGTTTTCATTTTTGGGTTTGGTTTTTCTTTCTTCAACCATTCATTGCCATAGAGTATAAAACTCAACCTTTGTATGCATTTATGTTCCTTAGACACTTTTCTTTGCTAGACTGTGAGTCCGTGATTAGTTATTGGACATGCATAACTACATCTTACTTGAGAAAAAAAATTGTAAGTTGCGAGAATGCGTGCTGAGGAATTAAGAGATTTAGAGATTTGGTACTAACTTAGGATTTTAACAAGTTAAGTTTAGTTGAACAGGGAATTTAAGGATTTTAATTAATAATTTAATTTAAATAATTAATATTATTTATTATTTATTCTAATTATAAAATCTACATATTTTATATTTTAAAAATCTATTGATGGAGTCCATTTTGTCACATGGCAACCATGTGTCCCATGTTGCTAAACCATCTCCAATCCAAGTTTCTTCCAGCCTATACACTGCAGGACTGTCCCATGTCGATAGATTTAAAATATATACAATAAGTGTCAAGTTAATGTCAACATAATATTTAACTGATGGAAGTTCAATTCTATAAAATTTTCTATATATTGAGGGTATATTTTGAACATTTTAAAAATGTTATAGTTGAAATTGAACGCTTTGAAGCGTTATAGTTGAAGTTGTATTTTAATAAAAAAAACCTTGAGGTTTAAAATGCACTTACCTTTAAATAATTTTTAAAAAAATTTTGTACTAAGAGTTTGTAATATTAATGGTTGATATATTAGTCAACTTGTGTCTCATACAAGTCAAATAATATATGTTCAAATTTTGTTTTTTGTTTTTTAATTTTTGACAATAAAATTGTCATTTTCACATTAAAGAAGAACTAGGAAGTAAAAGAATGGTGAAGGCATGAGAAATATATTGAAGGAAAAAGAAAGGTAATTTAGTGGATAGTGTTTGGACAATTTAAGTATATACAAAAAGATTTCATGTACTTTTCATATGATTAATAAGTGGTATATGTAAATTAAGATTTTCTAAGTTGATTATTATAAATATTTGATATAGATTATTTATTTATATCTTAAGTTTTTAAAACTTATTTTAGTATCCCAACTTTAGAAAGAAATACATAAACCCTAAATTATTGTGATGGTAAATTGGGGTTACTACCTTAATTAATTAATTTTTTTTAAAATTCATTATAATTGTGTGTCATATAATGTGTAGTTATATTAGTAAGAGTGATATGTGTTTAAAGTTGTTGTAGAGAAACTATTATGATTTTGAGTATTGCTTATCACTGTGTTTCATGAAGTAGGTTTCTTGTGTGAGCAATTAGCTTGTTGTGGCGACTAGTTTATGTTATTCGATGAGCATTATGTTTGTATGATTGGTGGTGATGATGATGATTAAGGCTTATTAATTGGCATTAGTTTGAGGTATATATCAATCCCTTATCTAAGGCAAATGACTTGGGATTAGAATAGGACGTGTATCATTTTATTGTCTATAACGTATTATATGAGGTTAGATACTAACATGTGTAAGTTCATTAGTTTTGACGAGTTAGTCAACACATATAATAGACATATATAGGCAATTGTATGATTATATGGCATCACTTGTACTTTATTTTGTTTTCTTTTGTAAAGAATATGAATGGTATGTTATTTTCTTTAACAAAAAATTTATGGTTTTAGTGCCAAAGACAAAAAGTTAATAAGAATTTGTATATAAAAAGATAATTAATAAAGTTTTACTTTTATTTATTTATTTTTCTAATTAGTATATTTTATTATATTGTGTGTTTATTTTAGGTTAGAACTTATAAAAGATCATGAGTATTAGAGAGGGAGATTTAATTTTTATATTTAATTCTTCTTGAGATTTAAGATGTTGATATCTTTTGATAGATTTAGTAGTTATAAGTTAACTAATTTTTTTCTAATGTTAGATATCACCTTAAAGATGAGTATTTAGAGATGAGTGAATGATTATAATTATTTCTGAACCCTTCTTTCATATTTTTGTGAGTTTAACAAAGTAATTAGCCTTAACCTAACGATGAGATTGTCGTGATTTATTATTATTATTATTATTAGGTATGGTTTTTTACAACATAATAAAAAGTGCATTTCAATCTTGAACATTTTCATCATAATACAATTTGAACCTTAACATTTCAAAGCATCCAATTTGAACTATATTGTTTTAAAGACATTTAATATACACTAAATGGATGGAAATTTAGATAGGATTAACATTTTGTCAATTAAATGTCACGTCGACGCTGACATAACAATATTTAATATCTTCGGACAGGCTAAATTCATTCCATGAGAAGGAGAGCCCAATGATTTATTGCCACTTTAGGCTTTAAACTTTAAATCCTTAGTTAAGTAAACAAAGCAAGTAACTCCACATTCACAGAGCCACAAAAGTCAACCATACATCTCATTTTAATTTTAAGACTTGTGATACCACTCATTATAATCCCTCTGATCTCTCTGGGTGAGTCCAGAGCATGCTCTCGAAGCTCAATCCAGCATCTCAACTTGATGTATGTAAAGCCCACAAAGCAAAAAAGAGCAATCTAGCAGTCCAACCCATAAAACCATTAAATGTAGGGCTTTAAATGGAACATATCAACTAAAAAAATGAAGACTCATGAAAATAAGCTCTTCTTCTCCATTTTCCCAACTGGTAAGTGTCTAGAGCACCCTTCTTTCTCCTGCATGTGACACTTCTCTCATAGGTTCATTGTATTTATTTTACAAAAAATTAAGAAGAAGTTGTGGAGGTGAACAACCCAAAAAATCTCTTAAAATATAGGTAAAAATTACAACTGTTATTTTTTTGTAATTTCTAGTCATCCTACACTAGTTTATAGTTTGATTACATACTGTGTTTGTTTGAGACAAATTGAAGTCATGGAAAGAGATGAAATAATGGAGAAAAAGTGGCTAGAAAATGAGAAAAGAAGAGGAGATAGGAGATAGGAGATAAGAGGAGAGGGTGAAGAAGATGACATTTTTGGAAATTTTAAGTTGCATGAAGGGGCAAAATAGGAAAAGCAAATAATGAAGGCTAAATCTGGAATTTATGTCCAAGAATAGCAATTTTGATATTAATTGAAATAAATGAGGGTAAAATATGACTTTAAATTAGTTATGGTAATGTTCCATGTTGTTATTACTAAATTATTTGTAGCAAACGATATTTTGAATTAATCATTAATTAAATTAATGATTAACAGTTACATGAATTATTTTTATTTTATTTCATAAATAATTAATGAATTACAAGGTGTTTCACTTTTATATTTTGTTAAGTTTTGCAAGGCGTATGGCTTGTTAATTCGACGAAAAATGTATTAATTAAATAGAGATTGACTGGTAATATGTTGTAAATAATGGGTGAAAATCAAGAATCAGTGACTTACCTAGGATATGCTACATTTGATAGTAATAAACTGATAGGTTGTTTAGAGATGAGTGAGTGACGGCTAGGTATCTGTCCGTGAAGCAGATATCAAGGCATCCTAAGCCCCAAGGATGTCCTATATTAATGGCTAGGTACCAGACTGATATCGGGATATCCTAAGTCTTGGGGATATCTTGTGCTGATGATTAAATACTGTAGTATCAAGGTACTAAGAGAGATAGAGAAATTGAGGTACCATATGTCGATATTTATACATTTAATTACGTTTCCACTTAGTAAGACATTATGATGAGTAAGAGATTAAGATTAACATTATAATCAATTTCCTCAAATCCTCAGTTTCATACATTTGAGTGTTATTTTGTTTTGTGATTAGAACTTCTTCAGCAATTCATCATTCTCCCAGTTTTACTTAATTTGAAGAATCTTTTCTTTAACGAGTGATAATAGTATTGACTTCACCAGTTTGCAGCCCATTTAAGGAGCAGAATTCAAAAGGTTCTCATTGCTATCGAGCATCTATAACAATATAACCTCATTCAGACTTTTGTGAGACTTCGAATAATTGAAGTTCAATTAGACCTAAAATTATTCGAGAGAATGTTGATAATTTACAAAGTTTGTATTGGTTTTCAAAAGTAAATTTGGTAAGTAAGAGTATTGTACCTCACGATATTACGGTTTAATATTTACGTTAGTGCTTGATTAAAGAATTTTTCTACGTATCTTTAGTGTACGTATGAAAGTAAAATATAAAATTTGAAAATGAATATACTTATAAAAAACATTTTTGAAGAAGATTATAACGAATATTTTTTAAAAAATTTATAATAATTTAATTATTTTGGACATCATAATAAGAATTGTATGAATGTAACCCTACTAGGTTAAACGGGGTTAGTCAATTCAGTTAATTATGAGAAAAAACATAAATGACAGCTATAAATTAATATTTGTGTTATTCATTGTTTGATAAATTTTTGAGATGTTTGTTAATTGTTTATATTAGACTGAGTAATGTTGTATATCTTTGTATTATATGAATGTTTAATCTCTTGACTAAGTTTAATATAAATATATATATTGAGTTATTTGATTTTAAGGGTACGGTTAGTTATACTTATTGAGTAGGCAGCTTACCCCTACTACTATTTTTTTTCAGTAGATCGAGTGATTGTCGATAACCCCAGTGTACATGATTGACAGAGTGGAAATTAGGTGGAGCTAGTAGATTACTTGAGTAAAGTTGTGTGAATGTATATTTTTTTATGTGACAGTTCAAGCAGTTGTGTTATATAGAATACTTTGTATGTGATGAACATATCTCTTTTGGAGTTAATGATGATTTTAGTAATTAATATTATACTTTGGGAATGATTTGGATAATTATGGTTTAAGAATTTTTAGGAGCATCATAATGTATCCTCCTCCTCTTCTTTAACTGTCATTCTTCCAAATCATCATGATTTTTATATCATATGTTCCTCCTTATCATCATCAACAATCGATTTCTCTAATTCTCTATTTAGGGTTTTCCACAATGATTCTGAGTTTGACCTTAGAGAAATTCTCGGGGTTAGTAATTATGTATCAAAGCTTCTTCTAGGTCTAATACTACTACTAATTCTATAAGTTGTACTTCATCAACAATTACTCGATCTTCAAACTCATCACATCTCTTAGTTCTTATTAACTTGTAAGAGACTAGAGTTAGACTCATACACATCATCCCGACTTATGAAAAAATTGTTTAATAGGAAAATCTCAAACTCGATGATGCTCTAGTCAAGCACATATGTTTTCCAAGAATGATGGAGTTTTCATATCAGAAAATTTTCCATTACAACCTTATTACTCTCTAATTCATCTTACCCCTTACCTACATGGCCCTCAAGTTTCTCCAAATGTCGTATGGGAAGCAACATCGTTCAGGTTGGGGACCCACGATCTCTCCACCGGTGGCCTAGATTCTCATGGAGAGCCTGACTCTCTTTCTATCCTTTCTCCTCCTACACTTTAGCCAACATTTCAAAAACCCCAAAGCCCTAATTCTCTTAACCTCATAGCTAACTCACTTCTTTCATGAAACATACTGGTAGTGTGTCGTAAAACTACACAAAATAACTAGACCTAAAATTATAGCTAGTAGTAAGTCTAAGTCAATCCCACAGAGAGTGTTCAGTTAGCATTTGTTATGAAAAGAATTAGTGTTTATGGGGAGGGGGTTGGTTTGGTTTGGTTTGGTTTCAAATAAGAAAAATAAAATTGAACCTAAACTAAAAAAAAAGAAAATTAAATCAAACAACATAAAAGTGATGAAAAGTGATGAATATGTTAGGGATTCAGTCATCGATTCAATCTCAGCCTACACACAATTAAACATACTTCATTGAATTATTATTCTTATACCTTTCCTAGCAACTATTAATCATAGGTTAATAATAAGCTCTGTTAACCTCGATTTTTCCTTAGATCGTATTTAATTAAGAAAAGCTTGTTAATTAAACCTAGTTATCGAACAACCTAGAACAAGCTCTCTAGATTTAATTGGACAACCATATTATGAGTTAGGAAAATAGATTAATCAAAGCAACAACATTCAAGCTCGGGTCATTTAACCTAGGTTATATTATCCCTAATGATTAAAAACCATTAGTTTCCATAAAAGAATAAAAAACACAATGATTACGTATTGTATTCGATTTTAGCAATGGGTTCATATATAAAAACAATCAAATAGAGCATTCGATCACAATCAAATAGAGCATTCAATCATTCTTACACAACACCCAAACAATAAACATAGGATAACATAATCAATTCCTAAGAGAGAAAGAACAACAAACCATGAATTTCAGTGTCGATATCACCTCTGAATTGGTGTTGGCAAGCTCAACCCTCCATAAGTCCCCAAAGGAATGGAGCTTTGCCTCTTTTCTTCTTCAAACCTGAGACTCCACTCTCCAAAGACGATTCCCCGAATGAAACATACCTTATTTTGATGACAACACATTGTATTTATAGTGAAAAATTAGGTTTCATGCTAGGTCACAAAAGTCACGAGTGTGACTTGATGTGTCACGATCATGACTGGCCTCTATGACACCTCCTTACATGGCTGTGAGTCACAACCATCCAAGGAATGTCATGAGCATGACTCAAGTGGTCACACCCATGACATATTTGTCATAGCTGCGAGAGATGGTCATAGCCATGACAAATATGGTGCATGGTCGTGAGCCATTTTTACATATACTCTTCTTCTTCTTTTTTTTTTTTTGCATTTTCTTGTCTTCTTCTTTTAAGCCTTCTTCTTCTTACTCCATGAAGACAAGTGAGTGTGAATCTCAATAAGTCGGCTCAAATATTGTGCTTTCGAATTACTTTTACTCTTTCGCTTCCGAATTGTACCTAAAACTAAATATAAACTAAAGTGAATGTCTTAAGCATTTCATAGCATTAAACACTAAGTGTTATAGAATAAATGTATAATCAATTAAGCACATATAAATTTCTCCCACACTTAGCTTTTGACTGTCCTTGGGAAAAGCATCAAAATTAAAGTCACAAACCCAAAAACACTTACTCATTTTCCATATTCCCCAAAGAATAAATAATCATAAGTAAAGAGGAACAATTTTCAAAAGTCATAACAAGAAATCAACATTCAACGCTTCTACTCAATCAACATTCATCACTTTTAGAAACTAAGCAATTTAGAGGTATACTTGAAAAAATGTGTTTAAATAAGATAGATTCATAAGTACACTTAAAAACCATTCATGATCATGACATTCCTCAACTTTGCAAATTATTTCATTTCTCCACTACTAAGATTTACATGCATAATCATGAATCAACGGACTTTTCTAGGTTGTAATGTGGGCAAGGGAAAGGTGAGATGTACTTGGGTAATGTAGCATAAAGTCATCAAAGCTAGTGAAACAAGAAAAACATTCAATATAACATCCAACGAAAAAGAACCAACATTCACTCTCAATTGTGTACATTAACTATGATGAATGTGAAAACTATATTTCATAGATCAAATTCAAGCTCTCACACCGTAAACCATATAAAGCATAAATTACTCAGAAGGGATCACTCATAAAAATTGATGATAACAATACATTGAAACTATAAGGAGTGAACCTTACAAAACAAAATCTACGTCATATGCAACATACTCAAATCACCCATTCAATACACCTTTAGGAGGAGAAACTAATTATGAATAACTTTTTCAAAACAAATGCATTTCCTCTTAGATAATTTTATTTAAACATATATTCTTTCTTTCTTTCTTTTCTTTTTCTCTTTTTCTTTTTCTTTTCTTTTTCTTTTTTCCTTTTCTTTTTCCCTTTCTTTTTTTCCCTTTTTTAAATTGATAGAAGCTACATCAACCTTAGCATTCGTTGACAAGACATAAAATGAAATTTTAACGATTATAACCAACCCAACAAATATGCACACCCCCATACTTATAATTTTGTACATCCATAAACTCAACAATCAACAAATGTCTACTAGCTTTAAGGTTTAGGAGGGACACTTTGTTAGGTTTAAAGCATGTAATATAGTTAGCACCAAAAAGAAGAGGCAAATAAAGCTCAAGGGGGCTTAACAAGGGAAAGTTCATGTTAATAGGTGGGCTATTTGGCTAATGTAGCTTATGAAACAAGGAATGCCTATATCATTTCCATGTTAATGCATGTGATAAAAATGTGATCTTGAATAGAAAATCAAAACAAAGTTAGGATGTACTTGTCATGAAGGTCACGCATAAACAAAAGACAATGAGACTAATATAGATGTGTCAGTCTAATAAGGCTCAAAATCTCACTGACTTTTGCCTACCACTAGTCACTTCTCTTCTAAAGTTAATGTATATTGATCAATCACAAGAGCAAAAGTACATGCTAAGTTTCCATAGATTCTTTTATTCAATTCACTCTCTAATCATGACTATATAGTCCTAGAAGCAATAGAAAAAGAGAAAATGTTTGTTTGATTCTCTCTCTTTTTGATTGAAAACATAAAAACACATAAGAAACAAGCCAGCTTAAAAACACATATGCATATAAGAAAGAAATGCGAAAATGTATTGAAAAGGAAATAAACTTCCCTTGTGTTGCTTCCCAATAAGTGCCTTTGTTTGTTTTTACTGGCTCGACTCCTTTTTCTCCTCATCACATGACAAAATTATGATCTTTGGGTGTCATAGTTTGAACCTCCTCCACTTGAGGTTGTTCAGGGTAGGGCCTTAGTTAATACCTTTTATATTCAGTGTCTTCCTTATCTTCAAAATCTCAATCTCGACTGAGTCCCCGCATTCTTGGAATATCTCGAATGTCTCTTCACTCTTTTCTTCCTTGTCCAATTCCTCTAACCTACTAGGTAAAGGTTAAGAGTTACTCTCAACAATAATTATGGACTTAATACTCACCTTCAAGCTAAATGATGTATCATTTTCTACTTTGAGCTCTTTATCCACTTATTCTTCTTAACAAGCAATTCCTTGAGTAAGTCTCTCAAGATTCTCAAGCTCCTCTTCACTCTGTAAGGTCTCTACACTAGCGTCCCTTGGGTACTCCTCAGATTGAGATGGTTGCATTTCTTCGCGTTATGATGTTATGTGGTCGAAAGCTTCCATCAGCTGTCCCATCTGGCTTGTCAAGTTCTAGATTCTCGACATTGTGTCTTGGTATAATTGCATCACTTACTGTTGGAACTGCCATACACTCTGTTAAAATTGCAAAGTATTAATAGTCATAAAATTAATCAATTCTTCCAAAGATGTACCTAAGTTTTGTTGGCTCTCCAAATCTTGGACATTAGTCCTTGTATCCTATCAAAATTGCCTTCCATCCTGCTAGAATTATAGAGTATTCTTGTAACACCCTAATACCCCCTAGGAGGATATAT
>JANKOD010000001.1:3202899-3222832 GCA_026284645.1 Erythroxylum acuminatum
TAACAGCTGAACCAAGGTTTCTCCCTTCTATTTACGATCTTCGATTTGTTGCTTATTCCTTGCATGTAAATTTTTAAATATTCATATTACTTTTTTAGTTACATGTCACCTGTACATCTTTTCCGCCCACTTTCATCTTTATGAACTACTCTAACTTTATTGTATAGGTGCCGATATGACATAGATTTGACCGACAAAACAAGAACTATCACAACTTTCATTTTCAGCGACGTTGTTGAAAAACTTTTGAATTTCACCGCGCTTGAAGCTATGCAGTATTCCAATGAGGTTATATTCTTCCTTTCTTCTTCCATCAACATTTCCAATTTAATCAGCTCCAAATATCTTTATGTAGTGATTTCACTAACGATCGACATTTTTTGTTTTGCATTATAAGAACATGGATCTTCTGTTAGAGAACCTACACAGACAATTGAAAAGCGATACGTTTCTTCTCCATGTGAAACCAGCAAACATTCAGTCATCAAATACAGCGCAGCAATTTACTGTTGATTACTACCAAAAAATTGACGCTCACAGAGTAGACGAGCCTTCACTTTCGCCCTCAAAAAATGACCAACCTTTAATTGATGATCAGTCTAACAATGATGAAATTACACCTCTGACAATCTCAGGTGTTTTTCATTCCTCCTTCATTTTATTTTGTCTTTAACGTCATCTTTTATTATTTTCGTATCTACCATTTGCTTTCCAGTAATCTCACCTTATATTACCTGCCTAATATATTCTGATCTCTTACATTTTCAGAGCATATTCCTGAATCTTCTTCATCAGTTAGACAATGCCTTGAAAAAAGATTCTGCCATGGTGAAAACAATTCGCCGTCACAAACTGATAAGTCAATCAGCAATATTGAATGTATGGCACAATTAGATGCACAGTCAACTCCAGACACTCGTCGTAATAGGAAAAAACCGAAATTCTCATGAACTTTTACTTGACGAAGTCAAAGAATGTGAACATGAAATGGCAATTATCAGAGAGACAATTGTACAAGCAACCTTCTTGAACATTTGCATACAAACTTCATACTGCTTCAGCTTGCTGCTTACCTTTATATGTACTTCATTAGCACTATTTGGTCTATTATCAACATACTGATCTAATTGTCTTCGGCATTTTGAAGCTTTTGTATGTTCAAATATCGTTTGTAGTTTCGTTTACAATTGTTCAGTTCTTTCATCTTACTTTTATTCACTCTTTGGAAAAAAAAATTACAGATTTGTCAGACAAATGCACCGTCCATATAAACGCAAAAAGCTAGAACTTATTCATCATTAGTTTGCTATCGTCTTAGTTTGATTCTACTTCGTCTTAGTTTCTATCATCTGAGTTTGACTTTTGCTTCGTCTTAGTTTGACTCTGCTTCGTCTTTGACTCTGCTTTGTCTTTGACTCTGCTTCGTCTTATCTTCGGTCTTACTTCCTTCCGTCTGATTGTTATCTTGCGCTTTCGTCTCACTTTCTATCGTCTGACTGTTATCTTCGCGCTTCCATCTCATATTGCTTTCGTCTCACTTTTGTTCTACGCGTTCCGTCTCATATTGCTTTCGTCTTTTTATCATCTAAGTTTGACTTTTGCTTCGTCTTAGTTTGACTCTGAGCTGTTGACTTTTGCTTTGTCTTAGTTTGACTCTGCTTCATCTTTGACTCTGCTTCGTCTTATCTTCGGTCTTACTTCCTTCCGTTTGATTGTTATCTTGCGCTTCCGTCTCACTCTCTATCGTCTGACTTTTATCGTCACGCTTCCATCTCATATTGCTTCCGTCTCACTTTTATTCTGCGCATTCCGTCTCATATTGCTTTCGTCTCACTTTTCTTCTACGCGTTCCGTATCACTTTTCTTTTGCGCCTTTCATCTCACTTTTGGTTTCCGCCTTCCCTCTCATATTCTTCTGCTTCCATCTTACTTTCTTCTTTCAATATTATTTGGTCTTCATCAAAATCATTGACGTAAAGTCATTTTGACTTAATAATATTCACCTTTCTATCTAATTGCCTTTCCACCTCATGAATAAACACCTATAACGCATTTGTTTCTTAAGTCCTCTCTGGAAATAAATAGACATATCCATAACGTAAAAAGTCATCAAAAAATGTGATGAAATACTTTTCTCCACTAAAAGGTAGAACATTGAAAGGTCCACATATGTCAGTGTGTATAATTTCAAGAATCTGTTTGTTTCTTATGGCGCCTTTCTTTGTGTGTTTGGTTTGCTTTCCCTTAATGCAATCCATACACACACCAACATAAGTAAAGTCCAAATCTAGTAAAATTTCATTCTTTACCAGTCTTTATAGTCTTTCTTTAGACCTAAACGTTTATACCACAAGAAAGCTGAACTTTCATTAATTAAACCATGTTTAGTAGGGTTTCAACAAAAGTGTATTAAGATTCAACTTATATAGGACATCATAAAGAATACCATAACCAATAAGGCAATTGTGTTTAAATAAACTGAAACATCCATTCCCAAATTTGAAAGTATAACCAGCATAATCAAGTTTAGATAAGGAAACTAAATTATGTGAAAAGAAGGTGCATAAAGTGTTTGAAATAAATCTAAATGATGTCCAGTATCTAAAATCAAACGATAGGTTCCTATGGCTTCAATTAAAGCTTTGACATGATTCCCCATCAAAACAAACTTTTCATTTATATTTGTGGTTTGGGTTGTAAGGAATCTTTGTAAGGTATTCGAAAAATGAGTGGTATAACTAGAATCAATCCACCAAGTATTATAAGGAACTTTAACCAAATTAGATTTGAAATATACTAAAGCACTAAGCTTATCTTTCTTTTCGAACCAACCTTTACGCTTTAGGCAATCTTTCTGATAATGCCCACATTTCTTGTAAAAATGGCATCTATCACCTTTATATTCCTTCTTATGAATTTGACTAGAGGATTCATTAACTTTAAGTGGTCTTTGCTTGCCTTTGTCCTTGCCATATTCCTTTTAGGCTTCTTTTTAGCTCCTTGATGACCTACCAAAATAATTGTGTAGGTCCCCTGATTCTTAAGCCTTATCTCCTCTTGGGCAAGCATACTGGCCAATTCATTCACATTCCACTTATCCTTTATAGTGTTATAATTCATTTAGAATGACCCATACTGCTCAGAAGGCAAAGAATTAAGAATGAACTATAATAGGAAAAATTAATTAACATTCATTCTCAATGTCTTTAGTCTTGTTGTTATATTTTTCATTTCAATGACATGTTCATGCATGCTTCATGAACCATCAAACTTCATAGTGATCAACTTAGCCATTAATGTCCCCGCAATTGACTTATCAGTAGTTTGGGAACACTCTTTCACAAATTTCATAAATTCTTTAGCAACTTTACTGTTGGGAAGAGTCGTCTTAATGTTGTTAGCAATAGTCATTCGCAAACATTAAGCTCAATCTGTTTGATCTTTCCCAAGCTTTATAGAAAGATTTCTCATCAGCTATACTTGCATCAGTAATAGTCGTTGGTTTCTCAACTTAGAGTGCCAAATCAAGACCCAATACACCAAGGTGAAATTGGACTTGTTCACACCAGTTAAAGTAATTTAATCCATTAAAGAATAGAACAGATGAAGCAACTAAATTAAAGTTAAGAGGAATAGAAACTACAAAACCAAAACCAAAAGAAAATACTGTAGGTCTAGCTTCTTTTATTGTCAAACTTCTCTCATCCATTTCAAGATAAGTTTTTGTCAGATGTTAATTAATGAAATAAAATGAAATAGAAAGGAACGGTTTATAATAAGTATAATATAATATAGTGAAAAGTTGTTTGAAATGATGAAAGGGTTCAAAATGTAATGTTGTGAAATATTGTTTGAAAAATAAAGGGAATATAATGTAATGTATAATAAATAACTATTATACCCTTGATATTAAAATGGTTGTTACAGGAGGTTTAACGCAATGATTTTAAAACAAAAATAATGTCCAATTAAAAAGTCAAGGTTTAAGTCACAACTGTGACAAATAATTTTTATATATTTTCTATTTTAAAATAATAAAAGTTTTATTATTATATTATTAATTATATACATTTTATTATTAATTATATAAAAATATTATTATTAATTGCTTTATATATTCTATTCTATTCTATTATATGTGATTTATAATTTAAAATAATTTATTTATATAGAAATATATACAAACAATTAAAGAATAATTTTTATATATTTTCTATTTTCACTAATAAAAATTTTATTAAATTTTTTTATTTTATTAGTAATAATATAAAAATATTATTATTAGGGTAAGGAGAAATAATATAAAAATATTATTAATTATATACAATTTTTGTGGACCGTAATAAATGAACCCGGAGAAAAGGGAGTTAGGGTTAGAAAAATAATTGGTATTAAGAAAAATTATTGAGGGTATATTAGGTAGTATGTATTTATTAATTTACGTTCCATCCTAAAAGCTCCAAATAAGAGGTTTTTTATTTTTACTGTTTAGGATGGAATGGAACGTAACATGAAACTATTCACTTCCATCTCATTCCGTTTCATTCCATTATGAAACCCTCAACCAAAGGATGGAAGTGTGATACGTTCCATTACCAACCCCTCAACCAAACAGGGCCTAAAACTCTTTAAAAAAATAGTTTAGTTTCTTTTCTCTAGAAAAACTCCATTTAGACTTCGGATAAAACATAATGATGAAATATATATTGTATGAATATCATATATGAACTAATTAAATATTATTTATATTACAATTCAATGCAACTCTTAAACTCAAATCAAAATAATAAATATGACAGAAATAAACAATTTATTATAATTATATTTAATTCTTAATTTAAATCCAATTTAATTTATTTAGGTCATGTTTAAAAATTGAATTGAGTTATCATATTAGTAACATTTGATAAATTTATGTTTAATATTCATAGAATGTATATTTCAGCTTTATTTTTAACCTAAATCTAAGAGATATTTTTTAGGAAACTAAAAATTTTAAAAAGCTTTTTCAAGAAATTTAAAGATGGGAAGATTTTTCAAAAATTTCTTAAACTATTAAAAGAATGCCTTCTATCATTAACAAAATAGATTAATTTTTTTAATAATTAAACTACAACGTTATATTAGTTTAAGGTACATTTCTCATATTTAATAATATTAATTAATAAACATATAAGAAAGAAATGTTTTACAAATTATTAAACTGTTAAGATCTTATGAAAAAGCATTACTACAACTTGATACACTAACATTAAGCCATACAACTTTCGGTTAATATTAAACGAGAATGAGCATATATGTGCTCCAGGCTCCTAATCACTTTTGTATTTGTGGAAGTGCAGGGATGGCTGTAAAAAAGACTGTCAAACTTCCAAAACTAGATATAGGGGTCTTCATGAAATTTGCCTCGCAGGCATCTGATCTCATTATAGATTAGACCTGTACGATTAGATCGAAAATGTGTAACAAGTAGAGAATTTTGGCACTGTGATGAAATCTAAAATAACAGATGCAATGCTAAATATCCAAATCATCATCCGGATCCTCGTCAGAATCTGGCATCTCATCATCGGAATCACGATAATATATTATCTCTCCACTTCCAGTGTCGTCCTTTCTCGCTGAGATCTTAGTTGACGTAAGACTCTCCTCATCTCTGTTCTCTGCTAGAGATCTTCGACCATCATAGATTTGTATCGGTTTACCATTTCCTAAAAAAAGCATGAAAAAGGACGTTTTTAAGCATGCAAGGAAGGTGACTACAGTCCCAACAAATAATGGAATCTCCAAGTAACAAACAACATTTCTATATGAAAGAAAGGATTGAAGTCTCCTTTGCCCCAGTCGCCACACCTTGGTGCTCAAACGGAAGAAGAACTTTAGCCCTCTCAGCTCGCTCCTTCTCTGACAGTTGTAGACTAAACTGCACCTGTTAAGAGAAGTGCCATTTCAGCAAACAAAAACCCTCACAAATGATTATTGTACAAGCCAATCCCCTTAGGTAAAGAGGTTAACAACATGGTCTTCCCCAATATTGGTGACAGTAGGAGTAAGTATATAACATAGGTGTAACCATATGTTCGTCTGAGAAGTGCATCTTAATTAACTATACATTAATGCTTGAGCATATACAGAGGGGGCATACGTGGATGCACGTAAAGAGTTAAGAATACAACAGACCTTAAGCAAGAGGCTTTGACTGAGATTTCCCGTGTCAGATGAAAGGGACACAAAAGAAATACCGGATTGCCCAATATGAAATTCTTCAGTCTGAGTAAAGACAAGAAGCTATTACAGCCAACAGCAGTTTACAGTAAGTTAAATTGCATATAGTGAGATCGCAAGTTACCAATATACGAACACGGCCATTTCGGCGTTTGAATCGAACATGAAGTTTTCCTTCTCCAAAATTTTGTTCCCTCAAAGATGGACTTTCCACATCTGCTCTCTCCCTATTAGCAACAACCTGGTTAGATGGTTCCGTACTAGCCACCATAGAAGATACGTATTCAAGAGAAGATGCAACCCTGACTTCATGCAGGTCTAGATGCAACACCCAAAAGATACTGGATATTTGCTCTGCAGCCATAAAACAGAAATGAACATACAGGACACAATAGACAACTCGTATCCAAAGCAATGCATCCCCGCCACCAGATAAAGCATTAGCATCTTCCAACTCATGATACACAAATGGAGAAAGTACATGAAAAGATCATGATGCTATCCATACAAAAATTCAATGCAAAACATCCTTGCACCTGACAATGAGGCCACATCAGAATATATTCAGTGAGAAATAACATGCGCAATGCAGCCAGTAATTGCAGGCTAGAAGAGCATAAAAGTGTGTACCATGGCTTCGTAGATTGCTTACAAGCCCTGCAACTTTTGAAACAGAAGCATGTCTTAGCATTTCACTTGCCTAGTCGAATTATAAAAAAACAAAACAAGATTAGAAGAAGCAGAAGAAAAACATTGAACATCAGATTATTACATAGGTAAAACTCTTTTTCCTTGTTTCATATAATTTTAAGCACCTAAATACCTAAATATGCATGCATAATAACATGAAAACAGATGTTGTTCGTACCAGAAAGAAATATATCACTGAATTTGATCTTATATCCCACAATACTTGGGAAATTACCCCCAGTAATTTTATCAAATTACTAACATATACACAATTCATTTAGATGATCAACAAGTTCAAAAAAGGCAAATTTTTAATGAAATCAATTCAAGCTCTACAAGAGCAATAAGAAATGCAGATTCAACATGCAACCTGATTTGGTGGGATGAAAGGGAGTGGGAATTGGTTTAATAATGAAGATACATTGTTCACGCACACTGCTCATTTGCAGTTAATTAGCTATTTCATTTTCCCTTTTTTATAGTTAGCTTTAATTATTAGTTTTTATTATTGGTAATCTGATTACAACATTCAATTATTCTTTATCCTTCTTAGCAAAAGGGCTTATTGTCTATCAGGATTAGTTGAATTAGAATCCTAGTTTCACAAAGGTTTGTGCTAATTCTAGTAGCCATTTCTCAAATTTCTTCTAAGTAAATGTCTCACCCTTATTAACTCACATGTGCAACAGCCATAGCATGATTCTCCACCTCTGCACCGAATCAAGCAACAATGTTATTATAGGCCCTAGACCAGGTTCTAGTTATGGGACCCTACAAAATAATATCAAGTTGGCTGTTTATTAGAGTTTTTCTTCCTTTATGACCTGTTTTGGTAGGTTACGAAGCAAGGGCTCATTAGAGATGGAGACAGAAACTATGAATGAAAAATTCTACTTTATCGCCAGCTTTGAAAAACTTAAAATAGACTTCTCTTGACAGCCATAACAAACTACTAATAAAAGGCTATAAAACCTTAACTGAAAAACATAAATAAAAACAACTGTTATATATTCAAATAAAAACAACTGTTATATATTCAAATTCAAAATTTAAAAACTAAAAATAAACTTAAAAATTCTTCTTTTTCCCGTGAGTAAATCTCATGAAAACTTGGTCAAAAGGAACAAACTCCCCTCTGTCCAACTGGACTGTTTGTCGTTACTAACTTGTAACATTACTCTCCCCATCAAGAACGCGCTTGACCTCAAGTGCAAAAGAGGGATGGTGTTGAAGAATAGTTGAAACCAATTCTCAAGAAGCTTTGATCAGTCAGAAACCTTCCTAATATACCAGAATTTGTTGGGTTCAAACTGAATTTCTACAACCACAGGGAAGATAAATTTTGGGGCAACATCCAGTATAAGGAGAACAAACATGCCTTTTTTAAAAAGTTAACCAAGACAAAGATGGAGGAACAAAGAGGGTTAAATGTGATGAAGCATTCTCTCTAGGACAAAGACGCCAGGAGTTGTTTTGGTTAGAATTGACAAAATTCAAAGAAGAGGATGACAAAGGTTTCGAAGAGGATGACAAAGGAGCAGGAGATCTAGAGATATCCTTGCACACTATAATGGAAGTGTGGAACACACAAACTACACAACTAAAAATGATGGTGGAAGGAAGATCAATATGGGTACTAATAAACTCCAAAAGCACCCACAACTTTATTAGTGTTGTTGCTGCAAAACAACTTGGTTTCTCAATCATATACAAACCAGGAACAAGTATTTGAAACTAATAGGGAGAAGATTTCCAGTTCCAGCATGTGTTCCAAGTTAATCATGACACTTTTCATATTGATTTATATGTTATTCCTTTTAGTGAGATTTAATTTAGTTTTGGGGGTTAAATGTCTGCATACCTTGGGTCCAATTTTATGGGATTTTGCTGATTTACCTATGAGCTTTAACCTTCAAGGGAACTGAGTTAAGTGGCAGGGAAAATGATTAGATAAGGAGGCAACAACTCAACATATTTAAGGATCCATCACTCCCGATTGAGTTAGAGAAGTTATTGGTTGAATTCTCATATTTATCTCGCAAACCAATAGAGTTACATCCTGCCTGTGAATGTCACTAGTGAATTACACTTCTCCTAAACTAGGCACTTGTATTGATTTGGCCCTATAAATATTCGCGTTCGCAGAAAGATATCACCATTCTCCTCTCCTAGTGTTGCTTGTTCCTAAGCACAATGGGTCATGGAGATTCTGTGTCGACTATTGGAAATTAAATGTTAAATCTGTGAAGGAATGGGGGAAGAATTACAGGTTGGATGACATAGAACTATGTATTTTTCCAAGTTAGACTTATGGTTAGGATACCATAAGGTTTAGATGGATGAGGTAACTATAGAGAAGACTATAGCTCGAACCCATCATGGCCATTTTGAGGTTTTGTTCATGCCTTTCGGCCTTGTTAATTCTCCATCAACTTTTCAAGCCTTAATGAACGAGATCTTTCGATCTCACTTGCATAAGTTTGTCTTGACTTTTTTAACGACATATTGGATTATAATAAGACATGGATTTACAACACTTACGCACTATTTGAAAATATGGTGTGCTCACTGCTTGTTTGTTAAGAGAACCAGCTGCACCTTTGGGGAGTCTAGTTGACATATTAGGTTCACATTATTTATGGTGTAAATGTCTCGATGGATCCTCCAAAGGTCCACGCAAACCGCTTAGTTAGTTACGACCTTTCGTGGATTCTTTGGGTTAGCAGGATATTACAGACAATTCATCAAAAGCCATAGTGAGATAGCAACTCCATTGATAAAGATGCTGAAAAAGAATTCCTTCTAATGGAATAAAGTGATTATCAAGGCCTTTTCCATTAAGAAAGCCTTGGTCAAATCCCCAATTTTTCAACCACCCAATTTAAGAGTTTGGGGTGGAATGTGACGACTTCGAGAAAGGGATCAAATTTGTTTTGCACCAAAATGGCCACCCTATTGCATTTTTAAGTAGGCAGAATGTGAAGAGGAGCGAATTGAATGGGGTGGCAAGGGTGGTGCGACATTGGCGTCCATATCTATGGGGGAGGACGTTCCTCATTAGAACAAACCATTTTAGCCTTAAATTTCTACTAGAACAATGTCTATCTACCTCCCATCTGCGACAGTGGGTGAGTAAATTGGTAGGTTGTCACTTCAAGGTGGAGCATCGAGCTAGTTCGTATATTCTCTAGTCATCCTACATGAAGTTGCTTTCCCTACTAGTACATTGATCTATTATAGCTAAATAGACGTTTGACGCATCGTAACTATGAAGCATGGTTTAAAAGGATAGTCATTTGATGCTAAAGAGCTTAAAGACTATAGAGGAAATAAAAGATAGAATTAGTCAACCACAAGCTTTATTTTGGTGGGATGGAGGTTGAGAATTGAGTTGACAGTAAAGACAAAAAGGGCTGAAATTTAAATTATGTTTGAATTTCTTATTAAAAAAGAAGTCGTAGTAAGATAATTATGTTATTCTAATTTTGGATATGTTATCCTATTTGTTTAAGACTTAAACTTATAGAATTTTTATTAGAATAAGATTTAAATTTGTTAGAAACTCTTTTCTAATAGAATAAGGATTCTAAGAATTCTATAAATATGTGTACTCAGCTCTTCAATAAGAATAGATCCTCAATTTTGTTTCTACAAACTTGAGTTTTCAATTAGAAAGTATGACACTTTCTTTTGAGAGTAATTATTGGACCTAGGCGTGATTCCTAGATTCCTACCCTTCATTGTTTGTGTTTCTTACAAAATTCCAGCAAATCAATCCCTAAATTTAGCCATATCAAACCCAAATTCCAACCATATTAAGCCCTAAAATCCTAGCATAAAATTTTCAACAAACAAACTCCAAAAATCTAGCTATATCAAATCTAAAATTTCAGATTTTTCATCTAAAATTTAGACCTGAACCTTGATATTCCAACAGCCTAATATTAGTCATATTTCCTAATTTTTTGAATTTTAGCTAATAGTTAATACTTCTTCTATTTGTCCTACATTAATTTGGTATTAGATCTTTGATTCACAATGACGACACATAGCGGAAGGGCATGTAAATAATATTCAGCAACCAAGAGCAAGATGAAATACTTTTAAGAAACACAGAAAGAATGGATATTAATGACCTTCGATCACAAGGTGCTCCAAGAACTAGTCCTAAAAACAACACCAACCTTACATGATCAATATTTATCACATTCTACATTAAAGACATACAAAAGAACTTATTTATTGAAGAAATAAAAGAGGAAGAATTATTCAACCACATGCTTTACTTTGATGGGATGGAGGATGGGAATTGAGTTGATTGAAAAAAACAACAAAGGTTGAAATTTAGAATATGTTAGCATTCTTTATTAGATAAGAAGTAGTAGTAAGATAAATATGTTATTCTAGTTTTAGATATTTTATCCTATTTGTTTAAGACCTAAACTTATAGAATTTTTATTATAATAGAATTTAAATTTTTTAAGAACTCTTTTTTATTAGAATAAGGATTCTAAGAACTTCTATATAACTAATTGTACTCAGCCCATCAATAAGAATACATCCCGATTTTTTTCTACAAACTTAAATTTTCAACTGGAAGGTATGATGCTTTCTTCTAAGAGTGATTCCTAGTTTTCTACCCTTCATTGTTTGTGTTTCCCACTAAATTCCAACAAACCAAACCATAAATTCTAGCCATATCAAACCCAAATTCTAATCATATTAAACCACAAAATTCTAGCATAAAATTACCAGCAAACAAAACCTAAAAATCCAGCTATATCAAATATAAAATTTCATCATTTCTAGCTAAAATCTAGACCTAAAACTTGATCTTCAAACGGCCTATATTATCCATATTTCCTTATTTTGTTAGTTTTAGCCACTAGTTAATACTTCTTCTATCTGTCCAACATCACCATTGCATTGAGTAATATTAAAACAAACAATTACCTACACTTGAAGCCTTTGGTAGTATATATATTTTTTTAAATTAAGGAATGTTGGGCATGGTAAAATTGTGCATTTCAAGATTGGTTAATAAAATAGAGCAAGTATTATAGAAGCACAATTTAACATACTAAGACACCAAATGCAAAAATAACATGTCCAACTAAACCCAAAAATGACAAAGCAAGTAATAACAACAATCACATATAAAAGGCAAAATATGTTGTCGTTATTGGTAGACTGAACATAAGACTATCCTCATAAGGTCGTTTATTACATGGTTGATAATTGTGAAGAAATTTCCAAGGGTTTGTATACCTCTCAGCATATATGCAATTCAACACTAATTTTCTCCGTAAAACTTCAGTGTATGGGAAGTTTGCACATATTGTTCAAAAAGAGTACTAGATGCTATAACTTACTAAGTAGTACTTCTACGGATAAAAAAATTGTGTACATCCAATCAAATCACTCATAAAAGTAAGCAACATCAACTACACATCAAATCAGGATTCACTATACATCCAAAACCTAAAAAGGTGGCTACATATCAAGGAAAAATTTCCCTTGAAAATATGGGGAAGGGAAGTTATTAGCCGCCTATTGACCATAAAACACCTAGTAATTTTTGTTAGAACTTCCTATTTCTTCTTGTTCAGCAATTTCAATTCAAATAAAGCTGCTTAAACAACTAGAAAATCATGGCATGAAGCCCAAGTTGCAGACCCTCTAAGAACAACAAACACTAGATTTACATAGTTACCGAGTCAATCGCAACAGTGAAACGCATTTTTCCTTGTCCAACCAATCCTGAAATCACGTCAAAGACACAAGTAACAAAATGAAATGCTTGTTAGTTGTCAAAGCACAAATCTACTTTGAATCCATAACTTGCACATGGAAAACATACGTTTCCCCAGTTCAAGAATCGAAAGATGCAATTTGTCGATGTCTTTCACATCCTTGTAGACATGAACCAAAGCTGAGGAGTCGCGTGAAATTTCCTTGAAATTGTCAAGCCGATCCCTCCAACCAAGAGGATCAGTATAACAATCCAATATACCGATCCTATAACAGCATTTAAAATACTCCATTTTTATTATCCAAGCAAAAAGCAAACAAAATGGAAAGAAAAAGGGAGGAGAGGAAAGATGAGCACGTACCATTGATGAGAAGAAACCACATCAAGTTCTCTACTCTTTAAAAACTCCAAATAAAAGGAAGGGTTCCTCGTGAAGGAAACGATTACAATAGCACTGTACGAAGGCAAAGGAAGCGAGATTGAGATTGCGAATAGTTTGGCAAGGAAAAAGAAAAGAGGACTGACCGTGACTGGGACTTGGACGCGAGAATGGAGGAGGAGAGGTGGGATAGTACATATGAGAAAACTTGGAAACCGTAAGGAGACGTGGAGCTGTCTTTTATGGTGAGAGCTGCTGCGAGCTCTCCCTCTAGGACTCCGTCTCGCAGTGTCCGGCAAATAGTTTCAGCCGCCATTGCTGCTCTGATGCCAAGTTCCGAAAGCCGAAGGTTGGGAATGCAGGCTTTAGATTCGGTAATTTGAGGAGTAGTCAGACCACAAGAGTATAGGAGCCGCACAATCTTCGTTCCAGTGTAAAGTCCAGCCTACGCTTCGATGTCGAGCTGCTCCCCGCTGATTATCGGCTTCCGGCTCGAATCGTCCCCGCCGTTCGCGTAAATCTCGTCGTCCGCTTCCATCGTGAGCTGATTGAATTTGGGGGTTAGGGTACGGAACTTCAATAACTGAATTGATGTTAGATGGTCATTTCGATTTATGCTTTTTCCTTTGGACTTGACTAAAAATTAGAAAAGAAAAGATGTCATGATCAGAGAACTCTGCTAGTGGGATCTGACGATGACCCCTTTCGGTTTGGTTGAAGGAATCGATCGAAATACAAACGGAATCCAATACCCAAAGTCTTCCGAAGTTGAGTTCTGAGTGATTAGAGAAGAAGATGAGTCGTGAGTGTGAGGAACAGAAGAGAGAGAAATAAACGAAAAAGAGACGCTCCAGTTTCTTTACGTAAGTGACGTTCCGTCACTTTAAAATCAGCTTCCCGAAAAAGCTATGATTTGGAGCTTTTTTGAAAAGTTCCAAATTATAGCTTTTGAAAAAGCTGTATTTGAGCTTTTAAAAAAGCTGTTTCTATTGGAAAAGCACTTTTGAAATGTACTGCCAAACACCTATTTTTTCTTCATAACAGCTTTTGCGGTAGTCAAAAGTACTTTTGGACCCTCCAAAAGCTTTTCCAAACAGGCACTTAATGTAACATTTAACTAACAAAAGTCTAACCTCATCAAAATTTTTATTCATTTAAGCTCTATTTTGAACGTTTTAAAAGCTTTAAAATTCAAATTGGAAGCCTCAAAACATTAAAATTTAAATTATATTTTGATGAAAATGTTGAAGTTTAAAATATACTTTCGATCTTTACAAACTCAATAAGGTTGATTTGATCTCGGTGCTTAACATTGATAATAGCAATGTTGTCTGCTAAATGAGGAATGTATTAATTAAGTTGATGATCCTAAAGTGGACGGTACGCATTAATCAGTTCTAAAGCTAGCAGAAAAGTTGTTTCTGATGTTAGTAAATGCTTATGACTTGTAAGACATGTAGCTTTATTCAAATCTCTTCTGATAGATAATTGAATAGCATAACCTGCAAAGTTTTGAGAAATTGACTACCTTATAATAGTGTGATATAGGCTTGCGTGAGTAGCTGAAAAACTGTTTGTATCCTGCCAATTTATAGGTAGTATTTGGTACTTGAAGACATTCGATGAGAGACAAAGAGCCCAAGGTGACAGGTAAAACTTCCCTGCCGGTACAATTGGTTAGGTGATCATCAAGTATCGTCCAAATGGCTTCCTCATGCTTTAATGACGTTGTTCCACAGATGATGTTATTTGGCTTTCACCTGCCAACTTAGTGGAATAATTTAGTGACTTCAGCATTTCAGTGAAGTAGCAGTTGAACCGCTTCGAGTTACTACCCTAGGAGACTAGTCACGCATTCTATTATTTAAGCAGAAAAGCACTTGTAAGTTTAGGGGTTTCCAGGTTCAACTTTAAGTCTCATTTTTCTACTGTCAATTTGCTACTTCTCAACACGAAGAGCTTGTAAGTTGTAACCCAACTGGTGTATATAAACAGAATAAAAATCTGGTTCGGATATAAATAAACAGAATACCCCTTCCCTAAATTGAAAAAGCACAAAGGCAAAGGCAAAGGCATACATAAAAAGTAGCAATTGGAATATATAAACAGAATGATTCTGGTTCAGACATAAATATTCTAGTTGATGTCTCAAAACAACTGGGGACCAAATTGTAGGGAAGAGTACTTGGCTCCCTATCATTTCAACATAAAAAGGAAACGGAGAAAACAGACGCAAGAATCCCATTTTCACCACTAAAACGACAACCACATTCCACCTTTTTTTCTTGTCTTTTCACTTCAGTCTCGCTTTCTTAATCCTTTACAAACAAGCAATCACCTAAACAGCGATTATAGTAGTAATCATTGATCAAAATAGCCTTACAACCTTGGAAATTTAACGTACGATTACTCAATACATCCTTCAAGCAACACTAATGATGCCATCCCCAGAACTAGACATGGTTTGGAAAGATGACGAGTACGTCGCCTGTGGTGACTGCTCGTCCGAGGACGCCGTCGATAGCTTGAGTGATAGAGGCAAAGGGTCATTGCTAATCGCCTGATTCAAGTTAAGATTAGCCATCCTGGAAGATGGAGGAACCGCTAGCGGCAACATTGGTATAGGACGAACAAGCTTGCTCGGCGATTTCGCTTGGCAGCTCGGTCCTAACATAAGCTTCTCCATGCAGCTCTCTCTGGCAACAGGTGATCCAACCGGAGTTAAAGTCCCAGGAGAGGATGACATAGCGAACCCTCCTAAATTGTTGTTAAACTGTGGCGTTATTTGCGGCAGTGGTGTCATTGCAGGTTCTTGACGGACTTGATCTTCCTCCAGCGGTGGACTTGTCAGCTTTATTAAAAGTATGAGAAGAAGGTGAATTAAAAGATTACACAATATTGCAATCCTTAGAGTTGTTGCTATTGTCCTTTATAGTCACAATCACATGGTTGTAATTATAATTTCAACTCCCAACTATAGTTAGAACCTTGGTTGAGTTTATTAATATCTGAAGGCACTTACAGTATCAGTGGTGACATCAAAGAGACTCGATCGACGACGCCGGCGATTCTGGTTGCTTCGCCTGAGAAAATACTTCTGAGCATGACTAGCGACTTGTGTAGGTGTGCGAGTCTTCACAAAGTTCCTTGAAATTCCTCTCCAATCGCCTTTGCCTACTTTCTGTAACCCCAACAAGAAAAGCCTGTGCTCTTCCTGTGTCCACGGAACTCCTGCACAATTATCCAAATTAGACAAAACAAGCAACACCCATATGAAAGCAGTTTCTGATGGCCTTTAAAGCACCTTTCTTGCGCTCGCGGCTTCTACCGGAGTCGTGAACAACATCGTCGGATACATAACCGGCCGCAACCTCGGAGTTGTGGTCGTGAGACTGATCATACTGCGACAGATTGTTCATGCTAACGCTTTTCCTAAAAGATTTAATCCCCTCAGTTAACCTAACACCAAACAGCATAACACCATTTTCGCCGCAGGTACGAGCGTTGTGGCCGTTGTTGCCACACTGAGAGCAACTACGGGACATGTTACGGACGACTGCAAGGCTGCTGTCCTTTCTTCGTCTTAAGCAAACAATTACTGAACTATTGCACCATGCACAGAGCTTCAAAAAAAAACTATAGATGAAGTGTATAGTTAAAGAGGTGTTATAGGCTCTTATAGGGATCGTCTGTCTTAAAGGGGCGAAGTTACAATACTACACAGAAGGAAGGCAGAGCTGATGCCTGATCCAATATATATAAGATCACGAACCATCCGACGTCCGATGTGCTGACTTTTACTTGTCGATAAGACCTAGGCAACATGTTTCGGTAATATCCCACCCATTAATCAACGAGCACCATCCACTAAATGCTGGTTTCTTAGTGGAAGCAATATCGAGTAATGAAATGGAGTTATTGATTGGCTTGATTGCTTTAAGTCTTTCTTAGATTCATGCCATGGATGTGACTTGGTGCTTATAGTAAATTGGTACATGATATAGTAAATTGGTGCTTATAGTCATAAGACAGCTATCTCAAGGAATTTTCCTTCATAGTTATAGTATGTTTCCATTTTAATTTAGCGGGTCAGATTTTATTAGATAATGAAATAGATAAGTAATTACATTTAATTTTAATTTTCCCTAAGAAAAATTAAGAGGAAATGATCAATAATTATATAATTTTACTATATTCAAGACATCACATTTCACTTTGGGATAATAAGATATGAATAAAATATCTAATTTAGAGAGGCTTTTCTTTCTTTTTGCATATATCTTTTAAATACTTTCTTTAAACCTTCAAGGGTTATGTCATGTATTTAGCTTAAACTTATAAACTAAACATTCTCTTATATAGCCTAAATATGTTCTTGTATTGACTTGTTTGATTTAGTTATTTATTTACTTGTCTTCTTCTTTATTTGTACATTTATTTACGTATTTTATCTTTTTATTCTTATTTTTAACCTTTCTCTCTCTCTCTCTATATATATAGATAGATAATAATAGTAATAATAAATGCATATAAATAAATATGTATATACAAATAAATATGCATTTATTATTACTATTATTATCTTATGTGTCTTTTTTATTTTTATTATATTATGTGATCTATTGAAAATAACCTCTCTATTGGTTAGAAGTGAGGCTGCGCATTTCTAAACCTTCCCAGACCCCACAATCAGTAAAATTTCAATGGATTGTTGTTGTTGTAAATTTTTTCTTATATTTATACATTTTCATTTTAGAAACTTGGAAAAACAAAAGGAAAATATGACTCGTTTTGTTTAGGATTAACTCATGAAACATAATCAAGAATAAAATATAAAGTATAGAAATCAATGTGTTTCTTGAATGTAAAACAAATTAAGATCATATTGTAAAAAAAAACCCAATTAATTAGTCATGATGATTGGAATAGCAATTAGAAGTTTTTTTATTAAAGAGAAAAGGAAAATAAGAATTGGCATGATGATGAGAGTGTTTAATTAGTGGCACATGTCAGCCCATAAATGGAAACAGAAAATTAGTTTAGTATGATTATTAAGTGATGCCATTAGTAATAGGCTCACTAAAAATGAAGATAAGAAAAGGAACGGTAGAGGAGTTGGGTGAGTCTGGACCGTCAAGTTGGCATATTCTCTGCCCCTTTGAGACAGATTTGGCTGTCCTTCCCCTTAATTATATAAAACCAATGGTGGTGGGATAAGAAAACATGGACCCTACCCATCACCCATATACACTACATATCCATTCAACTCTCACTTTCTCTAATGCTCCTCGACCCTTCTTTGTGGATTCATTTCATTTGTTCTTGAGAACCAAACCCTTCACATCCCAATAGTTTCTTGCCATGTGTTGGTTACTCCAGAGCACGTGTTATTATCAACGAGGCTTCTCCTTAATCTGTCGTGTAGTGGCCATTGCTACGTCACATGTGCTCTTGGCTGAGTCGATTCGTACTTTGTTAAGTCACTTTGGTACACACGAAATTGGTGGCGGCTCATCTTTTCTATCATTTCATGTCCCTCCAATTGCAAAAAGAAAAAAGAGCAATTTCCGACTTTTGACAACTAACTAATTTCTTGTCCTCTTTTGTCTTGTCTTTACTTGTATTTCATGCCAATAGCCTGTTATCCTCGTCTTTTACAATATTATCAAAATGATCCCCAATTAATAATGATACCAAAAGTAATCATATTAAGAGGAAATTTGCATAGGATTTAAGGGCTAAAATAAGTAAGTTCAGATTCTCTGTCCAATATTATGATGTCTTATTGTGTTTAATATTATGGTGTCTTATTGTGGATCCCGCAAAATAAATGACTGAGATTCTATGAGACAGAATAAAAAAGAGTAATATTAGAGAGAAGATCTCGTCTCAAAACAAGTATTCTTTCATATCTAATTGTGTTTGAGCAAAGGGTAATTATTAGTTTATGTTGTCTTCTCAGGCTTTAAGACAAATTTGGTAAGTTCTATGTGGTTCAGCTGAATCCGAATAAAGATTGCAACTTGAAACCGACTTTCGGACAAAAAGGATATAAAGAAAAATCGTGTTGACGGCTTCCAAGTTGACTACTTGTGTGTTATAATATTCATTGAAATCTAACAAACATTGCTTGCTATTTGTTATTGTTATTCGATCTTAGTTAATCTTCGTGATGTGAAGTTAAAAAATGTCAGCAATTCATCGACTTCATCTCCAATACCAAACTTTATTGAAAATGAGCATAAATACGATGATTCTAAATATGTCAACACAGCCAATGGTTTGGGTTTTGGCGCCCCCAGTCTTTCAATTTTGGCTTTGGATGTTATGCTTACTCTTATTTTGAGCATCTTATACTTCAAATTGATGTACAATTTGCAGGCGGTGTGAACTATGCCACGAAAGACAACAATCTGGTTGTCCCAAATCTTAAAATCAACATTAATAATCGATGTTATAGTTTTAAATCATAGATTGCCGACCTCCCATGAAATATGGTTTCACATTAAGTCAGTATATAGTAAAGCATTAACGGTGGATAGTAATCTGAATTTCTTTTACACAGAAAGAATAAATATTGGTAAATATAATTAAAGTTGATTCGTCTCAGAAGAATTTGAATCTTAAACTTAATAAAGAAATTGATGCTTATAAGATATCATATTTTTATAGCTCGTTTAATTTTTATTTTCTATATAATCGCATTTAATGACTAATAATATAAAATTATTGGAATAAAAAAATAACTTACTAGCATTATTATAACTAACATGCAATATTACATAAATAATGCATGTCATATACTCCCTCCTATTCAAAATAAAAGTCGTTTTAGAGGGATGCACACTTATTAAGAAAGTTAATGAAATGTTTGATATACCCTTATT
>JANKOD010000001.1:3229138-3245656 GCA_026284645.1 Erythroxylum acuminatum
CAAAAATGATTAAAATACTCACTTTAATTCATATTTGATTTTAGGTACAATTTGGGAGCAAAGAAATTAAAGTGAGTTAAAAGCATTGCATTTAGGCCATTTTCTGAAGATTTATTTTTGCTTGTCTTCATGGAGCAAATAAAAGAAAACAAAAGTCAATGAGAAGATAAGAAAAGTAAAGAACAAAGAAGAATTAAAGTGGCCAAGCTTAGAAGCCAAGAGCAACAAAAATGACTTGAAATGGAGCTTAAAACGACATTAATAGGAGCAAATTAAATCAACGCAAGCAGTGACGGAAGTGGTCCCATGAATTAGCTACAGAAGACACGCACAAGGGAATTAAATGGGCATAGACAAATTAAATGGAAAAGGAGGCAGCTAGTGGAAGAGAATAAAACACGCGGCGTCGAGCAGCAGATTAAATGAAAGAGACAAAATAAATGGAGCTCTCCAGGTGGCGTCGTTTGGGGGAGGCAGCTTAAGGCACAAAAATCACACACAACATGGAAGCACAAGAGGAGAACGCAACGTTTTTGAGTGCAGAGCAAAATCAATTAAATCTGCAAGAGAGTGTGAAGCTACGGTTGTGACGCAAAATTAAATGGGCCACAGTAGCACTAGTGTGTGGGCTGGAGACACAAGCAGCAGGTTTTTAATGGGCGCTCAAGAAAATAAATCAAGGGAAGCCAGCGTTGAGTGAGGAACGGTAGGAGACACAACATATATATCACGTAACAGGCGTAAAGTGGAGGTTTTGGGACGCAAAAGTAGAGAGGAGAGAAGCAAATTTTTTAAGATGATGTAGACCTTTATTGGTCTTATCATTGTGCAGTAGAGATAGAACTATAGAGAGAGTCAATAAAACAGGAGTGAAAGAAGCAGAGTGTGCGGCACTACAAGAAAAAAACAAGAGGAGCACAGTGGGAGACGAGAACGTAAGTGACACAGACAAGAATCAACAGTGAAGGAGCAGTGTAGCAGAGTGGAGACGCTAGAGATGTGAGGGTTGCAATGGCATGAAGGGCAGCTATAGTGAAGAGCTGTGTTGAAGCTTTGAACACAAATTAAGGGATTTTTGGTTAGGGATTAAGTATGGAGCTGAAGCATTTTTATCAGGATAGACCTATGAAGAGCTGAACGTCTCGATGTCGGTTCGGAGGTAAAATCGACGCCGACAACCGGGGTTAAGTATTGTTTTAATTAGTTTGTTGTTTCTTTATCTCATTAGAAATTGATTGTGTTATCCTATTTTAATTAATTTGGGTATTATGTATGGATAATCGGATTCTCGTTGTTATTCGATTATTTGTGTATAAACCCATTGGGTATTGTTAATTGATAAATTTAATGCGTTCATTGGATTGTTAATTGCAAAACCCATTGCTAGAATTTCGATATAATCCGTAATTATTATGTTGAAATTCATATGTAGCGACTAATGATTCGTAATCATTAGGGATAACATGACCTAGGTTAAATAACGCATCGTATGTAGTTGTTGCCTTGATTAATCGGTTTTTCTAATTCGTAATGCTATTGCCTAATTAAATCTGGAGATCATATCCTAGGTTGTTCGGTAGTTAGGTTTAATTAATGATTGTATCTTGATTAAATAAAACCTAAGAAAAAACTAAGGTGAATTATTAACCCACAATTAATAATTGCTAGGAGAGGTTAAAGAACAAAAAATTAATAAAATATGCTTAGTCAGGGTGTAGGCCGAGATTGAACCAAAGAACCGGGTCCCTACCGAATTTTCCACATTTATCATTATTTTGCATGTTTTCTTTAATTTGTTTTTATTAGTTAGTTTTATTTTATTTTTCTTATTCCAAAAATCCAAAACCCCCCCTTTTTCCTAAGCACTGATTAATTTCATTCCATAAACTTTACACATACTCTCTGTGGGATCGACCTAGACTTGACACTGCTACAGTAGTAGTCTAGTTATTTTATTTTGACTAGCGTAACGATGCGCGGTTAGCCTGCTTGCCATGATCTTGACAGAAGCATTAGATGTTGGCCATGATCGTGGCCTGCATCAGGCAGACGTGCAACCACTCCCAAAATTTGAATTTCGAGAGATATTTTTCCATCTTTTTGACCCCAAAAAATCCTAGTTCAACCCTAAACACAAAAGAACAAAAATAGAACAAGAAGAACAAAAAGAGGGAGCTTTTTCATTAGCCACTATTGAGAAATCCTAAAGAGAGTTCATCGAGAGATTGAGAAAGAGACGAAGGAAGAAAGACGTGGAGAAGAAGCCGGCGCAAAGTATTTCTCGAAATAGGAGGTTTCCCGACGTTGCTGCCTCCATCATCCATTCAGATCTTGTTTTCAGTGTATTTTCAATTTTTTGTGTATAGAATTGGAATAGTTGTTGATGGTGGGATTTGTGAATGTTGAGGATGTCTAAACTCACCTTTAGGTTGTTTTTATCTTTGATTAATAAAAATCTGATTCTTTTATGATATTTGGATTCATTGTGATTGATTTCTAAGATTGCATAATTCGGTAATAGAATGAGAGGGTGAACCAAACGAAAAATAATTAAATTGGGCTAATGAGAGTTAAGTGATTTAATAAGAATAAGAAATTAATGAAATCGGTAATTGTGTGAAGAGAGATCTCACATAGGTTCCCAGTAGTCTATTGGAAAACTTCATATCTAATTAGGGTTTGGATAGATTGTTAATTGAGAAATTGCAATTTTTCATAATCTGATTAGGGTTTATAATTGAGGGTTAATGGTTATAACTTGAGAGAGAGTAATTAACCCTAGGATCGTCTAGGACCAATGATCCAATAATTCAAAATCGATTAGGTTAGTGTTAAAGATAGGTAAAAATTCCCCTTTCTCTCAATTGGTAGTTCCTTAGGTCTATTCTTTAGTGTGTTCATTGCAATTGCTAATTTGTTAATATTTTCATGATTGATTCTTGAATTGATTTGCTTGATTGAATTGAATTATTGTTTTTAGTTTGTTACATTTGAATTATTGTGAATTGTGTTGGCCATAGATTTTAGGATTAAAATATCTGTCCTAGTGGGATCGACACCTTCGGTACTAAGCGAACGACTCTTGCACTACGAAATATCGAGTTTAAATATTAAAACTTACATATATCAGAAAATTGCGATTAAGTTTTTTGTGTCGTTGCTAGGGAGGCGATTAGTTTAGTTCTTTAGTCTAAGGCTTTTTCATTATCTTTCTTTCTAAATAATAATAATAATAATAATAATAATAATAATAATAATAACAACAACGAGGAGAAGAAGAAGTTGGCGTAACATTGAGACACATCAAGACATTTTGGAGTGAGAGTGAGACATCTGAAAAGCTAAATGTCAAGAAGAAATGGAAAGAACAATGATAGAGGATAGATATTATAGGGAGCAAGGAACTTTTTCGAATTACAATGAGGCACAATATGGTTGGGGAAGTAACGATCCTTATCAGAGCATGTACACTCAGGGTGGCAGAATAACCCAAATTTTTATTGGTCCAATAATGCAAGGACTCACTTAGGACATCAAGACTTATCAGAATTTCAGCAAGATGAATCCAACTCATGGGATTCTAAATTAGACAAGATCCTGGATAAGCTCACAGATATGGAAGAGAACCAGAAGAAACTGGAAGAGCAATTTGATCAAGTAACGTAAAATCATGCTGCTTCTATTCACAACCTAAAGATTCGAGTGAGACAGCTTTCCCATGAATTTTGTAAGAGAAGTGTGCAAGACTCTCTAAGTAATATGGAAATACATTAAAGAGAGCAATATTACTTTTCCAAACATAACTTACATTAGAGAAAATGGATGTCACTCTAGTAAAATTTACTTAGCTATATTATAAAACATTCCTCCACTTAGGTAAGGGGCACCAATGTTGGACCCTGAACTTTTCTTGGAAGTTAGAACTATTGTATATGAAATATTAGAAGTTAAAAGTTGGAAAATGTAATTGAAACATGTTCATTGAGTATGCTTCAGTATTTTAGCCATAACTTTTGCTCTAGTCATCCAAATGAGATGATTCTTGAAGCAATAGATTCATAAGACTCGGGTGAAAAAGTGCTCCTAGGCCCGACAATGTCCATTAAACAGACATGCATGTCCGTTAAACGGACATTCACGGGACAGCTTCATGAAATCGCAAATTTTGACCCTTTTTTAGGCAGAATCTCACTTTGTGGTCTTCATGAACGTTTTAGGTATTGAAGGCTTCTTTCAAATGGTCCAAGAACAAAATCCATCAGACATCTGTGGTGAAAGTTATGGCAATCGCACCAAGACATGTTACTGCATGATTGAGGGTATAAATATGTCAGCTTCTTTTGGTCATAACATCCTCATCCGACCTCCAAATGAGGTGATTCTTGAAGCAATAGATTCATAAGACATGCTACTATCTCTCCATGAAAAATGGTATCTTTTGGAGTTGTTTTGAGAAAGTTTGCATTAGAGTAAGTGAGAGGTTGGTTAGAAGAGCATAATTGGGGTCTGAATAAGCTTAGGCTTTTTAAGCATAACTTCTTCTATAGAGATCCGTTTGAGATGGTTCTTAATTCAAAACAAACTAGAGACTTAGAGCTATGATTTCTTTGAAGAAGTCAAATTGAAATTCTAGTTTTAAGATTTCCAAATTCTGTTCACAAACAGGAGAAATGAGTTTGATTATGGTGATTGAATAAATTGCGAGGAAATTTTTAGGATGTTATGAGAATGAAGATCAAATGATGATGGCTAATGAGGGTTCAATGCAATAACCCTTCAAGGTAACAAGCTCACGTTTCATGTTTTCGCAAGAGGTTGGATTCCGAAATTCGGACCCAACATAGGTGGTATCAGAGCAAGAGGTTGGGTTCTGAAATCAGTGCCCAACATGGGTCGCTCATGTCTTATGATGTTTTGAGTAGGGGTTAGATTCCGGAATCAAGCAGGGTCCAACAACTGAGATTTATATTATATGTATTAAGTTGTGTGCATATTTTTTAGGAATATGTAAATATTAGTAGATAGTATCATTAGGAGATATCATTTTGAAACTTTGTTTGACAAGGTGAAAATTTGTAACTATATATATATTACGTTTAATGTGAATAATGTAGTAGGACAAAAATTCCTCAAAAACTTTCATGGAATTAGAGACTTCACACTTTTGAAACTCTAATACTATTGATGACAAAGAGATACGTGTTCGAAAAATATGGCAAGCAACGACGAACACAAAATTGAAAAAAGTAAGATACTTGATTTAATGTCTCTTTATTATCTACCACTCTGCAATAATCTAGGTTTGAACATCTGTGGGTTGGTACTCAAAGGTGAAGCCAACTATGAAGAATGGTAAAAAATGATGCAAAATACGTTCAAAGTCAAAAAGAAGTTGGGGTTTATTGATGAAACAATTGGTCAACTCGCAGATGATTCCGTAGACTTAGATGATTGGTGGACTGTAAATTTTATGCTTATAGGGTAGATCATGATTGCTATCGATCCCACGATCAGATTCGCTCTTACTTTATATGGATAGCATGAAGAATTTGTGAGATGGTCTAAGTTCATCAACTTAAAGAGACGATCTCAAACCACAAACAAAGGAACAAAATTGTGGTAATGCATTTTGGCAAACTTAAAGGCACATGAGAAGAATTGGTCAACTACACTAAAGTACTGATATGTAGGCATGGCAGGTGTAGGTGTGAGTTAGGAAAAGAATATCTCAAGGAACGTGAGAAGGAGAAGATCCACGAATTCCTTATAGGTTGGGCACTATTATTTATGGAACCATTCTAACTAACATATTGAGCAACGAACTAATGGCATCTTTCAATTGGGTTTATGCCTTAGTGATCCAAGAAGAGCAGCATAATTAAGTGACTAAGGGACGGAAAGAACGATCTGAAGTTGTGTCTTTAGTTGTTCAAGCAATGACTAGGCTACAGAATAATTAAAAAAAAGGGAGAAAGTTTTGTGTTCAAATTGTAAAAGTCTACATCACGAGGTGAAGGAATAAGATAATAGGTTACCTATATTGGTGGTTCTCTAAACATGGTTTAGGTCATGGGTTTAAAGGACGTAGCAAAAATGGAGGTAGAGGCGGAGGAGTAGAGGTTGTGGCGTACCTGCAGTGGCTAATGCTACATAAGGCATTGGCACAGTGGTTGTAACAAGCAAATTTTTTTTAACAAACTCTGATCAAGCAAGTATGCCGAAGCTCACTAATGATCAGTAGGTTGCACTTGTGTTAATAATCAATAAGCATAAAACACCATCTTCTTTAAACACGGAGAAGTTAACCGATAATAATTTTTTAATGAGTTGGATGTTAGACATATATGTAACTCAACGTATAATGGGAAATAAACTTTTTGTTGTCGATCTGTGGAATGTGATATCTTCCTCAATTGGACTTCCCAATAGAGAGTTGGCAACTGCAGTGTAAGAAGGGATTATTAACTTTAGAGGAGGATTAATTTCACATCATTTTTTATTCGTGCCCGGATTAAATTATAACTTAATTTCAATTACCTGATTGATTAAAGATGTAAATTGCATTGTCACATTCACTAACAAGTTGTATGTGATACAAGACTGCACTTTGAGGATCTTGATTGTTGTGGGTGAACAACAACATGGGGTCTACTACTTTTGCAGTGTTCCTTTAACTCAGTCACACATAACAGATGTCCTAGACTCATATGCTTTATAGCATCGACGTATAGGCCATCTCTCTTCTTTAATAGTTATTGCTTCCTGATGTTAGTAGTACTATTTATGGTTCTGGTGGAAATAATTGTTGTGATGTTTATTTTCGAGCAAACCAAACTTGTGATTTTTTTGTTTCTAGTAGTAATAGAGCAACTGGTGGTTTTAATTTGATACATTGTGATGTTTGGGGATCTTATATAGTTGCATTCTCTTGTAGAGCATGTAATTTTTTAACAATAATTGATGATTATTCGAGAGCTATTTGGATTTATTTGATGGCTAAGAAATTTGAGGTTCCTGAAATATACGAAACTTTGTGCCATAGTAGAACCCAATTTAATAGAACTGTGAATGTAATGAGAAGCTATAATGATTTCATTACAGGTCTTCCATCTTTTGAAGAAAGTCTCTAACCTCCTGCATCAATCTTTGAATTTGCTTTAATTGTGGAAACTAATAATTCCTCTCCTCCACCTACAACACCTTAGTCATTACCTCTTCATTGATTAATTAGGGTCAATCATCCTAATATCACTCTTCAAGATTACCATTATTATTCTATTCTTTTTTCTCTTTATCAACTTCACACATATTGTGAGTGCTAATCCTTTTTAGTAGAAAGCAATGGCAGAAGAACTTTAAGCCTTAACTAGTACTCATAAATGGGATATAGTTAACTTACGTCTAGACAAATCTACAATTGGGTGCAAATGAGTCTAAAAAATTAAAACCATAGGAGATGTTTCTATTTATCGATACAAAGTCAAGCTTGTAACAAAAGGATTCATGTAAGAATATGGCATTTAATTATGAACAAACATTTTCTTCTGTTGCTCGTCTTACTTCAGTAAATAGCCTTATAACTATTACTTCAACTTAACAGCAGAAATTACTTCAGATGGATGTCAAAAATGCCTTTTTAAATGGAGATATCTCTGAAGAGGTATATATGCAACATACATTTGGCTATAACTGTCAACTAGTTAAATTATGTCATATTCGTAAGGGCTTACATGGTTTAAAGCAAGCTCCCAAGGCTTGGTTTGCCAAGCTCTATAGTTTCTCAGTTTGATTTTTTTTTTCCAGCTCTTATAATCATGCCTTATTCATTCGTAAGACTACTAAAGGATTCTCTATGTAAATGATATGATCATTACATAAGATGATTTATAAGGCATTCAGAATCTTAAAACCTTTCTTAAACACCAATTTAAGATGAAAGATATGGGTTTTTTGAGTTACTTTTAGACCTTAAAGTCACTTCTAACTCCTCTAAGTATTATTTATCTCAAATCAAGTATGCCACTGAACTAATCTCTCATGCAAGACTCACTGATGACAAAACTTATAACACTCCAATTGTGACTAATGCTTATTTCATAGATATTAATGATACTCCTGTAGATAATGCTAATCTTTATCACCAACTAGTGGGAAGTCTTGTCTATCTTACTGTCAATCGTCCTGATATAGCATATACAAGTTATATTGTCAGTTAATTTATGTCTACTCCTCACACAACTCACTTTGCAATTTTCCTTCGTTTTCTTTATTGTATCAAGGGTACTTTGTTACATGTTATCCATTTCTTGAATTATTCTACTTTTGAATTAAAAGTTTACCTTGATGCTGATTGGGCTAGAGATCCTATAGATAAACGCTCCATTATAGGTTATTGCTTCATTCTTGGAAACTCTCTAATTTCTTGGTGTGAGAAAAAGTAGACTATAGTTTCTTGATTAAGCACTGAAGCAGAATATCAAGCTCTCACATGGAAACTACTTCTAAACTCCACTAGCTAAGGTGGCTTCTCTAAGATATAGGTGTCTCTTATTCCTCGGCTACTCTATTCCATTGTGATAATCGCAATGATAAATAGCCCATAATGATGTGTTCTATAAGTGCACCAAACATATTGAGAATGATTGTCACTTCATGCATAATTATGTTCTTCAAGGCACATTCAATCTCAATTTTGTCACCCCCAAATCGTATTGCAAATATATTCACTAAACCTTATACACCTCAACAATTTCACGATCTAGTTTTCGAATTCTAGTTGGCAAGTTCTCTACTAACTTGATTTTGAGGGGAAATGTTAATGTATGTATTATAGCCTTAATAGGAGCCTAACTTACAGCCTAAAATCTTGGCATTCATTGAATATTTGACCTAGAATTATTTTCTTTGTTAGTTAATTATGTACCTACAAATTGATAGTCCTGTACAGCCACTACATGCAGTGGAAAAATACAATACAATTCACAATTCTTCTCACTTTGATGAGCTTATTACCTTGGAGATCCACAAACTTTAGCTTCTATCAGATGATAAAATGGATAAGCAAGCGAAGAAGCATTGAAACCAAACTGGAAGTAGAAATTATTTCATGTTTTGAACTTTTCAAATGCTTAAGAAGTCCGTAATTTACTCTTTAACAAAAATAGAAAGAATACATCAGAATGAATAATTACTTTTGTGCTTAGTCTGTTTCACATATTCAGTTAGCTAGTAAGGACCTCCAAAGACGTAAGAGATCTCTCCCAAGGAAGAAATCCTGATGCAGGATCAGCAAAATTGGCCTGAACGAAGTCCTTGAGGCCAGTGTCCCAAACTTGACAGAACTTTTTCTCCCAATCAGCTGGTTCATTGGTCACAGTCCCAAAACCTTGTGCTTTGCCCTTTGAACCCTTATTTTGGCCCTCTTGCGAATCCTCAACATAAGTAGAGGCTCTTCTAAAGAATTTGGCTTTATATGTGTACCAAACCTGATATTTGTAATGGTTCAGTACGACTGTGGTTTTAGGTAAATTCAGATGCTTGTATCCTTCTCTCAGTCTAAAGTGATGCACCTCGTTGAGAAGGCTTATACCGAGGAGGTCCAGCCTCACAATAGATTTGTAGCGCTCAGGAGATTTAAGCCGGCAAGTATATCCTACAGTAACACCCTGCAACGGGGCTGAGTTCAACCTAGACGGTCCAAAACTGTGGCAGACTGTTCTTATCTCTGCATAAGTTGGTGAATTGGTGTAGTTTGCCACAAGGTTGCTCAGTGAATTTTGACCTGATTTATCTTCTGCTTTGTGCTGAGGGAAATAGAAAAACTCATCCACGTCGAAAAATGCCAGCCACTTGCATTCATTCCTTGCCCTCAAACCGCAATGCGAAAAGCCAGCCTCCTGTGTTTTAATCCAAGGCCAAGAATGCCTGCTAATATTATGTTTTTGCAAATTAAGCTCGTCGATTACCTCCTGGAGCCCATCATCGCTATTGTTGTCGTAGATGAACCAGCGTTGAATTCCAAGCCAGCCATGGTACGTAATCCATTCCCTCATAAAAGCAGCTTGGTTCCACAGCATGGTACAAGCACAGAGCTCGTACTTGTGTTTTGTAATTTTCTGGTCATTGTTCTTAGTAGTACTGTATATTCTAGCCACAGAAGGCAGAGGGCGAGCTCCAGAATCTTCTCCAGCAACAACTCGACTCATTGTAACAAGAAGTCCCTCAGCCTTCTCTGTGTTGTTTCGCATGCTACGTGGTAACAAACACCTTACCACTTCTTGAGCTGCTGTAATTGCTTCGGTTGTGAGCACAGTTCCTTCGTCTTCATCAAAATTACTAGAGCCAAAATGACACCTGAACTGGGTTGGATCTGATTCTTTGCGAGGTGGTAGCTTCAACCCCTTAACGAACAAAACCGCCGTGTTCCAATCCAAAATTGCCTCATAAACCACCTTATCCCACGAAGGAACCACCGCCGTACTCTGATTAACACCTGAAAGCAATTCATCATCCGTGGCCTCCCCGGCCCGCTGCAAGTCCAAGGCAGCAGAATAACTCCTCTCCGGAAGCGGACACATCACAATGGACTTCACCTCATGGTACTCATCAACAGATATAGCTGGTCTAACAACAACTTGATCAAGCTGCCCAGCAGAAGCATTTAACAATCTATAGTACACACAGACCAAGTTCTCGCTCGGGTTAATCTTGCTTGACACAATCAACAGCAAGTGATCACCGAACAAGATCCTATCTTCCACAATCAACGGTGAGGATTTTACTTGAACAGACCGCTTTGTTAGCCTACTCGGCAAGAGCGATATAGTTGAAAATTTAAGCACTGGCCGGAACGACCCATCTTGGAACAGAGATCGACTAGAGGAAACAAAGAGAAAGATCAAGAAAGATAAACCCACTAAAGACATCACAAAACCCACCTCTTCATTGGGTTTAAGCGCTCGTTTTCTCTTCCAACGTGGTTCAGACTCCATCTTCTAACAACAGAAAGCTTTATTCCAGGAAGCTTTCAGTAACTGAGACTATAAAGCTATGAAGGGGTAGGAGGTGTAAACGTGGCGCAGACAGAAGTTTAAAGCTTTCCTTAAATGCGAAAAGGGCATCTCGGAATAATAGAAATCTCATTGACAAGAACAGACACCGTGCGTGTTTCTTGTTTCTTTGGCCTTCACTTTCACCATTCAATTTATTAAATATTGCAGAGTTTTCTGCCGTGGATGTAATAGCAATCTTCAAATGGGAAAAACGTTATTCAATTAATTCATTGGTTTAAGATGGGAATTGCGGATCTAGATCTTCTGTCTAATATTACTTTGTCTTATTCTATCTTATAGAATCTCAGCCATTTATTTTGCGGGATCCACGCGGAATCTATGTGGGATCCATATAAATAAATGGCTAAGATTTATTGGATACAATAAAACATCATAATATTGGACAAAAGATCTGGACTCGGGAATTGCTCTAACAAGAGATAGCACTTTAGTTGTAATATTTCAGGAATTAATGCTGGCTCGGGGACTTCTCCACCAACAATAATTAACGTTCATTATTTTTAAAATGACGTTTTTTTTATTTTTAATGATAAATTATATATTTAATCAGGTCCGATCCAATTCAAAGTTGTTTAAGTTTGATTTGGCCCGAGCCCTCAAGACCAAGCTCAAGTATATTTTTCTTGTCGAGCTTGGGCAGATCCAGCCCCAAACAGATTTTCATGTTAGACTCAGGTTTAGATGGGCCTAAACTCAGCCTAGCCCATTTAGAATTTATTTACCCATTTTCTAAAATAAAGATCCTTCGATTAACAAGCTAAAAAATATATAAAATTATTGGATATTTAAAGGTTTAGTTTTCTCTATGACAGTGCCCATAGTACATAGCCAGGTTTTGAGTTTAGCTTAAAGGGTCTACAAGCCCTGACCAATGGGCTTCTATAGTCCTCGGCCCCATTTCTGTAATGTGTAAAAGGAAAAGTAATCCAAGGCAGTTAATTTGCATGCTCAGAAATCCCCATGGCATGCCCTGGTTTTAAACTATGAATACAACCTGATCCTATCGCACTTTATAAGTTTCAACTCGTACAATTACGTGGTTCAGCGATATAACCGAAGATGCAGGACTATGTGTAGCCATGTAGCAACTATATATCTGTATCAGCCATGATAGAAGTGCCAAATAAGAGTTCTATCTGCAAAGACTAGTTCTGCCACCAAGTGAAGGATAGATGAGTTGGAAGTCTGGCTGCAGTAACCCAGAGCTTGCAATCTTAATCATCAGTATATCTTCATCTTTGATAATGATGGTAATGTCACCCAGCCAAGACTGCCATATACATAGACTCCTTTAACAGCTTAAAGCTTGCAGTCTGATGACACAAATGAGAACAATCATATAAAAGTTAGTGCAGAAAGCAAGACAGACAACATTTTCGTGAGGGATGCAATGGAAATGGAGAACTAAACTCATGTATTAAAAGTAATGACGACTTGATGATTCATAGTCTTACTCATATGTAAGCAAGCACAAATCATACTTTCGGACTAAGCCTCAAAATGCAAGCTAGTGTGAATAGTTAAGGAATTTGACAGAAAGACACTAAAATTAAGAAAATCCTGATATGCAAATCAAGAACTTTTGTGAGTGATTTCCAGCCGCTTAACCTATTGCAAGAGTGAAACCTTTCACCCTGCAGTCATAAGGGTGCAGACTAGAGTTGAAAACAAGGCCACTAGGATTGTTTGCAAATCATCCGTATCAAAATAAAATTTACTAGACTTGAAAGTAATGCCCATTTAACTTTGTTCATTTCATTGAGTTAAATTGTAATTAATGAAGCTGCAAAATTTATGTGCAATTGCTTAATAATATCCCATTACATAGCTCAAACTAGATGAAAACAAATACGCAAGTGGGTACAAAAACTGTAATTCAGCAGATAAACAAAAAGGATAGTTTAACAAGCAGAAGCAATTACCAGCTGCAAATGTTCATTGGTGCTGTGGAAGTAGCTAATGAGGCTTCAGTAAGTACAATGGCACTGTGACTTTGTACGCTAGCTCGGTTTATATACTCCGACATTTGACTAGAGCAGAGGCTTGAATTCCCCTTTGCTGCACAACTATCATCAGTAGATGAGTTCACAAGACGTCTAATACTATTGTTATGCTGAAACTTTTGGCTAGCAGGACTGTATGTACTAGTATCGGTATCCCTTGCAGGAATGTTCTTTGCATCATGCGGCCGCTGTATGCTGCAAAAAGAAGAGGGTCTTGAAGTAGCATATCGATCTTCTGTTCTCCTCCAGAGCTTAGAACTCAAAAATACTGCACCAGGCAGTTTGCAACAGCTATTGTCTGTGCTGTCAGGATTAGGAATCCTTCCATTAGATATTGCCAAGCCGTATGAAATTTCATCTAATGCCATTTCCAGACCACGAATACGTTTCTCCAGAGAATCTATTCCATTCTGTGAGTGCCCCATGAATCTCTACATTCAACAAAAAGTACCAAAATTTAACTAGTAACATTTTTAAGTAAACCAGATGAGGATGCTATCCTCAATGCAGGAAGACATCAACAAGCTGATTTCAGAAAATCGAAGATGGATTATTGTTTGTCCAGAAGGGGGAGATAAAACTGTCTAGAGCGTGACTGAAAAAGGATAGAGATATTGCAATAAACAACCCATAGAGCTTGCTGTTAATTATAGTAGAACAAGGCAAATATCCTTCAGAACTTAGTAAAGCAGAAGAAACAAGGCGAGGATGACCATATAGTGCCTAATCCAGTCGCTTACAAACCCAAGAAACAATGAGAACATATCACGGGGAAAAAGTTAACCTTCAATCCTATACCTGGAGGAGGCTCAGGAGATCTGACTGCTGATTTTCAATTTGAATTAGTTGTTCACGAATCAAAGAAATATTTTCCATATCTCTGCTGCTCTCATGAAAGTCGTCAACAGGATTGCTGACTTCGATATCTTTGCTACAAGTATACTCATCATCATCATCATAAGGAACCACCCTTGACCCAGATCTCAAGCCACTGAATTTTTGGTGTTTATCATTCGGCGAGGTGCTGAAAAGGACACGTTTTGTTTCTGGCATAGAATTCCCATTATTCCCATCTTCTCCAGATTCCTGCTTTGTGAAATCATCTCCACAAGCCGTTTCTCGTGAGACTGCAGTACCAATTATGCAGGGAGAAATTTTCTTGCGGTCCAGCTTACGAGACAATGCTGTTTTTGAATTCTTGTCATCACTTATGACAGGAATTTGATTTTTGGCGGTGGTCACAAGAGAAGCCGAAGCGGGAGGGGACCTGCTTTCTGGGATTGATTTCTTTGGTTGAGGACGTCTGAATCTGACATCATTAGAACTTTTGGAGGCTAAAGGAGGGCATCCACCAATAGGATTCTCTGGTTCTGAGACAATTAAATCCAAAGATGATTAGAAGATATGAAATGGGTCCCCTGCTGATGTTATGGTTCCATTTTGAACTGGAAATATTGAAGATTCCAACGGACGATAACATATCCTCACCATATTGGGAGGCTAAATCACAAAATATTTAGAAAGGTGAAAAAGAATGGTGCTTGAACAGAACAAACTCCTTGATCAAACCCATTAGATTAAAAACAATATACCAACTCGGATTAAAGTCAAGAGAAGAACTAGAAAAAAATGCTTCTTACCCATTGAAGAAGATCCAGATAGAGATGAAACTGAAGCCTCTTCACAAATGTCAGGAAGCTCCTTCCACAAGTCCAAAGTACGATTCATAGTCTCCCGCACCATTTTCACCTGTTACACCAAACCCACATCAGAGCAAACAAAGTTAATACTTTTACTGATCAAGAAAAATTGAATCGAACAACAAAAAGATAAAAGTTTGAGCTCTTTAGTTTTCAGTTTTCCTCATTTTCTTCAAAAACACGAGAACTGAAGATAGATTTACATAGTTTCTACCTTATCAAACCTTCTACTTTCCAAAGAACTCAAGCACGCTACTTTATGCTCGGCTGCCAATTCCTTCTCGGCCACCGAAACCTTCCCTAAGGCCTCCGCCGCTGCCTTTCTTGCCGACCAATCTTCACTGCTCAAAAACTCCACCAAGCACGGTACTAGCCAATCAATAACACTCTTAGTCGAAGCTCCACCAACCCCAATAACACTTCCAATCACACTCAACAACGCTCCCTTTGCCTTAAAGCCCTCAAATTTCACCAACTTTCCCAGTTTAGGCAACACCTTTCGCAACTGTTCAGCCTCCGGCTCCGGCGACGCCTCTATTGCCGCCGCAAAACACATCGCAGCTCCGATCTGAACGTTGTAATCCTGCTCAAGTGTCACCATTTCGAAAAGGGGTTTCCATAGTGTGGAAAAAGGAGGGTCTGTGATCTGTGAAGACATAGCGGAGGTTGCCTCGACGCAGGCTGATCGGACGGCGGAGTCCGGGTCCCGGAGACGGCGAGTGACGGTGGAGACCATCTTGGTTAAATGAGAAGATAACATGTTCCCATGCGAATGCGAGAGAAGAGTCAACAAGTTCACGCATTGTTTGCGAACAGGGGATCTGCAAGAAGAGTCTGTGTTGTGTATGCAATTAAGGAAGGGAGAGAAGGTGTCGTGACTCAGGTTCTTAGCGATGGATTCCAGCTCTGCGGTGGCCAGCGGGAGTGTGTCACGGTCGGAGAGCTTGTTCAGGCAACAAATGATTCGGTGTTTAAGGTCATTGGAGGTGGTGGCTGTCGTAGGTGGAGAGAATGAGTATCGTTTGTGGACAGACATTGTGTTGTGTTGTTTCTACGGTGGTGTTTGGGTTGAGTCTCAGCTTTTGGACATTGATCACATGAACAGATGGTTCGGTTATTTGGCTGAGGCAAGTGAGTCTGTAGCTTGGTGTGTTCAAGACTCGGTATTAAAATGCTTATAACTGAAGATGTAAGTGGGCCAAAGTGTTCTACGGTACTTGGTGAAGTTGTATGGCAGTATGTTTGGTAAAGTAAACCAGAATTGATGAGAGTGAGCTTGTACTTTAATGGCTTCAATCAGGGGCTAAATCGGATGAGATGGTGCAGCTTTTTCAGAGAATTTGGGTTAGCAGAAAAATGGATAAAAATATCAGACCAAGCAACGTGTTTGCATCTAACTCAGATGCAGTCTACTGTGCCAATCACGAGCTATACAATGGTAAGGTTTCACATAACAATGGAGTTTCTTAAATTTTCCGCACATGCACACGTGGAGGTTCTGAGACTTGCCGGCTTCAGACATGCCAAACAAAATAGCACCACCTCATTGGACGCCAAAATGGAAGCAGGACCCAGTTGACTTGAATTGGAAGTCGAAAATAGAGAGATAGAGGCTGCTTATGATGGATCATCACCTTTGATTTTGAAGCCAAACTTGTACTCCCTTCGATTCATAATAAGTGACGTTTTAGAGGAATGCACACTTATTAAGAAAGTTAATGAAATGTCTAATATACCCTTATT
>JANKOD010000001.1:3257433-3278556 GCA_026284645.1 Erythroxylum acuminatum
CTTAAGTACTTAGTCTTTAATGGTATCTACAAAGTAGGGGGGAAATTTTAAATCATAAAGGAAAAGACAAGAGTGTTATCTCTTTAATGAATTTTCCTTTTTATTGAAAAAAATTTGGATTTAGACTTCAATTATACTTATACTTATAATTATAATTTAATCTTAACCAACTTAAGTATCTCATATTTGATCCTAAAATTTCTCAAACTTCAAAATTTAGTCAATTTGAGTTTAAATTAATTTTCTTTATATAACCACTCTTTATGTATAACCTATTAGGTTATATTTATAATGATTATTATAATATTAATTCATAATTAGAAATTCTCCTATTAAAAAAATTATAATCATAATTTAAGATTAATGTCTAACAACATGTAATGATCGCCTAAATATTAAGAATATATTGGCTTAACCTATCCATTCATAGTTACAGCATATATTTAAATATTTTTGTCATCTAACATTCTAATTACACTAGAGTATAGAATTATTGTTAACTTTATTTAAATCCAGATATGTTCTTTCTTGCTAATAAGTAATTGATTTATATTTGATATTTGAAAATATCTGTTTCAAATCTCAAAACACTTGGTCTAATTAATTCCTTAAATTATTAATAATCAAGAATAATAAAACATTCTTCCTAATTACTTTAATGTGATAAATTTCTTATTAATTTACTCAAGTATCTTCTATAATTCATAATATATCCAATTATTATCGTCTGAGCTACTCTGATTAGAATATGTAATAAGTTAATCTCAAAACATAATCCTTATGTAAGATTCCCTAGAAACATCAAGTTTAAAGACCAATTGCACAACTATCTTAATGAGAAAATTCAAGGAGATACAATTAATATTCCATTTAGGGTCTCTATAATTAGGTCAATTTTGTAAACTTATTCTATAATAAGTACTCGTATGTTTGTTTAATATCCGTTTGATTTCACTTATGTTCTTCTGTTGTAATTTTTAATTTTATTTGGTTATTAAAATTAACGTATTTATATTTTTATTATTGATTGTAATTATATATTAGATAAAACCTAAAGAAATTTTTTTTAATTAATAAAAATTATTTTAATATCTTATATAATATTTATTGATATATTATTAGTAAAATTATTACATCATATCAAAATAAAAAATTTAATCATTAAATTTTTATTTATTTTTAATAATTTTGATTTGAAATTTATATATTTAGAATTTATTTTAAATTTAAATTAAATTAATTTTAATTTAATTACAAAATTTAAATTAAGTTAAATTATTTATAATTCTTATTAATAATTAAAATTAAATAATTAAAGAAAATATATTTAACTGATAGTAAACAAATTATGAAAAATTGAAACATAAAACATAAACCACTTTTTAAATGGTTTTTATAAGTTATGAAAATTGAAAAAACTAAATCAAAAACAAAAGCCAAAAGCTCAAGCAAACATCTTCTTTTACTAAATTTAAAAATAAAAATAGAAAACCAAAAAATAAAAGTTGAAATAAACAGACCCTCGATTGTCTTTATACTTTTAGTTAATCAAATCAATTATTTATTTCAAAAGAAAGAAGTTATGAACGATATAAATATAATACATAAATGTAGTATAATTCTTATAATTATAATTTCATTGTAATTTTAATCGTATAATATTTATTTCTTGAACTTTATCTTATATGTTAGTTAATTAAATAAGATAAATAATATTTTAATTGATTATATAATAAAATCTATAATCAAGTCATTGCTTATAAGGTATAAACTAGCAATGACATCTTTGTTAGTTTGTTAACCGGTAAAAAAAGAGAGAGAGGGAAACTACAAAAGAGGAAAGATAGGGGGCATATACAGTTAAAAAGAGTTGATGGGCATGTATGTAGGTAGAGCTAGAGGTCCAAAAAGCTATCGGTAACAGGCCCAGAACTCATACACATTTGAGGCTTCAGATCTCCATTTCCTTAACGTATGTAACATAATTCAAGTAATACTTTCCCAAGAATGGCCTTTGGGCTTAGGTTCCAACTTAGTCACCCAACCCAAGACTTAGCTGCTCAACGTTGGATATTGCTCAAATTGGGCTCATGCTCGGGCTACTTAGGCTCGATATTCAACCCTTTAAAACAAAACGACGTCTCAAATTGGGCTCATGCTCAGGCTATTTCGACCCAATGTTTAACATTTTTTAAACAAAACGATGCCATTTTATACTTATAATTAAAAAAAGGTTTTAGTCGAGCAAAGTTTGGTTGAACTCAGGCCGGAGACAATAAATCGAATATAGACTGGGGCTAGGTCCGGGCTCCAACAAACAAGAGTTGGGCCAGACCATTGTCACCCCAGCTCAAATTTTGTTCTTCAACTATCCAACATTATCAACTAACCTATACTTTTAGATAATTAAAACTTTTTGTTCTTAGCTAATTCATTCTCTCATCTCAACTGTTTGAAATTTAGATTGTAAGCAAAATCAAAATAATCATCTTTTGGAAAATTAGCACTTCAATCTCCAGTACAAACCCAACAAATTTCCCAAACTTCTCCAATCCCTAAAATCACCAAGAAGCTTATACAGAACATAAATCTATTTCAGACTAAGAAGTTCCATGTAAAATTAAATTGTGCATCATCTCCACTAATTTATCTTATCTCTAAGCCCTTCTTAATAAGATCCTCCTCATCCAGTAGAAAGAAAGGGACCTAATTTTGTAAGCAAAAGGAACGAAATTCACTGCCTATAGCCGGTAACAAATCGAGAAGATGACCGCCTAACAGCCGTCTTAATTGCTTTTTCCACTCTTCATTTTAGTGTTTGTGACTTTGAGTTGGTGTTTTAATCTCGTTCTTCTTACCATCAAGAACAAGACGACCGCATATTAATAAAATTGCATCATCCTCCTCTATTATCCCTCTGTTTCTATTAGACTACAAACTCCATTGAAAGACTGCTCCATTTATCACCATCACAAAGGTTGTTTACAAGTTCTCATGATTCTACATCTCCATTTGGAAAGTTTTATGTCTTTTTTCTTTTTTGCTTGAATTTTCGTTTGGTAATTCATCCTGTACAGAATGATCTCTACCTGTTTTTCTGTCCGTAAAATTTCGATTTTATCTGCTTTGTTTTTCTTTTTCTAACCTGATTGATGAAAATTCTCAAGCTTTGCTTAATTGCTTCTGTTTCAAGTAATGCAATTTACTTGATTAGAAAAGTTGAAAAAAGATTTTTGTGGGAATTTTTCCTGTTTCCTGGTTGATCTGTCTGCTTAGAGTTGGATTAGTTTTTGGGTTTGAATTCTTGGTTTCTAGGTTTTGAAGTTTGTATCTTGTAGATCTGCTTGGTGTGTTTCTTGCTTATGTTTAAATGGGGCGGTATTATTGATTTCAGGTTCTTATCTTGGGGCTTAAATTTGGAGTTCGTGAAGCATGATATTTTCACCGTTGAAGTTATAGAGAGAGGGAGAGAAAGTGTCTACGTTTTTTTTTTCTTTTTCTTTTTTCTGTTTCTGTGTTGTAGGTCGTTTTGGCTTTCGTTATGAATATGAAGAGGTCAAGAGACGATGTGTATATGGCCTCTCAAGTTAAAAGGCCTGTGCTTTCTTCTAAAGGAGAAAGGTAAGATATTCAAATTTCTTCATATCTTCTCTCATGATTCTCAATTCGGCCTTTTACCCGATTCACTGGTCATCTAACTTATAGTCTTAATGTTTGTTTGATTATTGAAGTTAACGTGCATTAACTCACGTCAGGATCTTCTAGTCACCGTTCTTACTATCTGTTAACCGTTCAAGTGCTTCTGATAATTTAATTAGTGGTTTTTATTATTTTGTTTAATGTATCTGTCAAATTTTTAGATATCTCTGCCATGCTTGACCTGTGAGGGAAGATCGAATATGCACGGTTGTCATGCTCAATAGAATTTGATTTGTTTTTGAAGGACATTTAAGAAACCTTTAGTACCAACAATGGTACTGATCTTTTTTTTGAAATTAATATATGTTAAAATAGATGCATGTAAAAGGGTACTACAAAGGACAAGGCTTCACTTGAGCTGAGTATTAGTTGACGACGTTTGTCCTTAACTTGTTTTTGCTCTTTTTTTTTAAATTATGTTTTTTTTGGAAAATATATTATTATTTATCTTGTAATGTTCTTTGTTTGTAATGAAGTTTGGGGCAAGCACAAATGACGGGGGGAGGAGGGGGAGGAACAAGTGCGCAGAAACTTACAACAAATGATGCCTTGTCATATCTTAAGGCCGTGAAAGACATATTTCAAGACAAAAGGGAGAAATATGATGACTTTCTGGAAGTCATGAAGGATTTCAAAGCCCAAAGGTTTGTATCCAAATTTGATCACAGTGGTAACTGTTTTCATTTTATATGTGAATTCGGGAAGCAAAACACTTTTTGATGAAACTTACCTCTGTTATCTTGGTCACAGAATTGACACTGCTGGTGTCATAGCAAGGGTGAAAGACTTGTTTAAAGGGCATCGCAGCCTAATTCTGGGTTTCAATACCTTCTTACCAAAGGGATATGAGATCACTCTCCCTCCAGAGGATGAAGAGCCTCTGCAGAAAAAGCCTGTTGAATTTGAAGAAGCAATTAATTTTGTGAACAAAATTAAGGTTGAACCATTATTTTGTACCTGAGTTATAGATTTACTTCAATTTCATTTTCCATGATTTGACATTTGAATTGTCTTTTCCAGACTAGGTTTCAAGGTGATGATCACGTTTATAAATCATTTTTAGACATTTTGAACATGTACAGAAAGGAAAATAAGTCTATCACTGAGGTTTACCAGGAGGTATTTACATGGAATCTTCTCACAACCTACTGCTCTGATTAGTTACTTCTGGCTTCTGTTTCTTAGTATCTGTAGACATTTACTTCTTGGACAGCTGCGCTTGAAGTTGACTTGCTCCCTGTTGCAGGTTTCTGCACTTTTCGAAGGCCATGACGATCTTCTAAAAGAGTTCACACATTTTCTTCCTGATTCTTCAGCCACAGCCGCAACTCATTATGCTCCATCTGGTAGGAATTTTATTTACCGTGATAGGAGCTCCCCCATGCCCACAATGCGTCAGATGCATGTTGACAAGGTTTTTCCTTTCTTTTCAGCTGCTTCTAATTTCATATTGATCAACAAGCTTATGTAGTATTTCCTCATTAATTGTCAGAAGGAAAGAACTACAATGTCCCCTGCCGATCGTGACTATAGTGTTGATCGTCCCGATTCAGATCATGATAGAGTTATAAAGAGGTCAGAAAAAGAGCAGAGGAGACATGGTGAGAGGGAAAGGGATAGAAGAGATGATTGGAGAGAACATAGTGATAGAGATTATGAGCATGATGACAATCGAGGCTTCGACATACAACGACTTTCTCACAAACAGAAGTCTGCTCACACTGCTGATTATCACGGCAGGGATGGAGATGAAAATTTTGGAATGCAGCCTGCATCATCTCTTTATGATGATAAAAATTCTTTGAAAAGTGAGTTTTGTGTTGTCCTTACTTTACATTACAGAAATAAATGGAATTGATCAATGCTGTTCACCATCTAACTGAATTAAAGTATTAGGGACGGTCCTGCCTGTTGTGGTGGCTGTGAGACTTGTTTCATGTTTTCCCCATATAGTTATTTAGAGTCTTGAGTGCATATATTTCCTCAAATTGATGCTAGATTCATGGTATGGCAGGTGCAGTAAGCCAAGAGCTTGCTTTCTGTGAAAAAGTGAAAGAGAAATTGCATAAGCTTGAAGATTACCAAGAATTTTTAAGGTGTCTTCATCTCTATACTGAGGAAATTATCAAACGATCAGAGTTGCTGTCTTTGGTATGGTGATTGTGTCTACTATTCACGCAAACAAATAAATTAACAAAAGGAAATACTATACTTGTTAACACATTTGTTGATATTGGGAGTTAATTTGGTGATAAAATCTGGGTAATGTATGTGGACAAGAGTTTTGGGTTTTAGTATCTAGGAGTTTTTTTAGGAAAACAACCCTTTTACCTTTAATGGTCTTGTGGTAATTAGACATGGAACGTTAGAGTTTCATTCTTGGTAGGATCCTTTATTTAAGTAACAATGAGTGACAATAATTTCTCTACTTCTGGTGCGTAATCTAGAAATTCCTTCTTTATTTCATGGAAACAAATTAATTCCACTTCTTTCAGCACAAAATTTGAAATGCTTGTTAGATTCTCTTCCTTCTGATGAAATTTCAGAAAGTTAGTCGATGGGATTGAACCACCATTGGGTGTTGTATTTTCTCAGGTTGGTGATTTACTTGGAAGGTATCCAGATCTTATTGATGGCTTCAATGAATTTTTCGCACGCTGTGAGAAAAATGGTAATTTTCTGTCTATGTGGTTGAGTTTTTTTCTCTAATTAATCTAGCATCATCAACATTATCTAATCAGCATTTGTTATGCAGAGGGTTTACTTGCCGATGTTGTGAGTAAAAGTAAGTGATTTTGTTTGTTATCTTTTTCTTAAATTTCGATTAGATCTATTATTGTATGACTATTGTTTATAGTAATCGTGTCTGACTACTAATCAACTTCGAACTAACTCTTTCCAAGCAAGTGGTTCGATAAAAGCTCGAAACGGGATTGTTATTTAGCTAGTTTAGACTTAGATTGTTACATAAACATATTTCTTTGAAGTTGTTGAAGCACCAAACAAGAAAATTATGAATTTTTCTAATGAAGAGGTACAAACCTTTAGGCACCTTTTCCTTAGCTTGATTCTTTACAACCAAAATTGCATCCTGATATACACAAAAATATACTTCATGCCCATAAAGCATAAGAGCTCCAAATCCTCAAATCCAAAGCAAGGTACTCAGATCATGCATTCATTATCAATGGACTTACAAGCCTGTATTTGATTTAAGCGTCAAAGAATCTATGTTGGAGACCACTTCCAACATTGTTCTGTAGATCTTAGAGTCCCCATATTTTAACTTAAAGAAAGCCACTCAAGTTCCAACCACAGCCCAATCCAGGCCATTTAGACCTGGAGGAAGATCATTCCTCTGATTTTATTGAAGCAAATCTGGCCACTATTGATAATTATAATAATTCCTAGGTTGTAATTCTGGAGCAAATAGAGATATGATAGGTTTCTATCATAAATTTTTTGATCTATTCTCCATATTTGAAATAGTTAGTATTTGTATAGCCGATGGATCTATAAGCCTTGTATTGGGTATAGGTTCTACTAAGTGTATACCTTCTATGGACCTATCTTTTGCGCTATATGTTCAAATTTTCATGTTAATTTTCTATCCATGAATTAGAGCACTTGGCTTTAATATTCAAAATTTCCCTACTCATTATGTCATTCAGGATCTAAAATTAGGGAAAACAATTGGTAATTAGACAAGGTGGTGGAGATACTCTACACCTTGACATAACAAAAACCTTTTTTGGGAGTCTTTAAGAATGCAAGCAATTAGGACGTACATTTTTTTGCGTTACAAGGATCTATCCTAATTTTTTTAACATTACAAATTTGAGCATTTATTTGTGATGCTTGTGAATTTGCTAAAAATATAAGAAGTATTTATCCTTTGATCAATAATAAGATCGTTATTCCTTTTAGGACTATACATTGAGATGTGTTGGGCCTACTCAAACCTCTCGTCATTAGATTTTATATGTTTTGTTACTTCAGTGTGGTACTAGGTTAACTTGGGTTTACATGATGAAAACTGAGAATTAAGTGTTTTTATGTCTTTAACTATTCCATAAAAATGGTCCAATACACAAGGTCTCTTATATTTTAGTCTTTTTTCATTTCAATCCTCATATTTAGTTACCCTTATAGTATTATTTAGTTATCATACAACCTCGTCTGTCATATTCTGTTTATTTATCTATTCTTTACCCAAAACGTCGTAGTATTGGATTCTTAAGTTTCACTACGGCGTCATTCTAGAGATATGAATGGATGGAAAACTAATGGAATATGACATAATAGGTTGTGTGATAGCTAAACAATTTCACATGGAGTAAGTGATAATGTTTAAAAATATAAGTATTGAATTGAAGATTTTCAAACCGCAGGAGGGTTGAATGTAGTTAACTCTTCATAAAATGATAGGTACTCAAATTGATGCCAAGGTTAAAATTTTGAGGATTGACAATGGTATGATGACTTTCACACCTTCCTAGACTCCAATTGGATATTGCATTAAATTACTTGTATAAACACTAGTGCATAGATTGTTGTTCATGAGGAAAAAAAAAAGTTAAGGTAGCTAAGTCTATAATGTTTACTATAAAGGTTCGAAGGCTTATTAAAGAGATGAAAGATTAAGCAAACAATGAGACATGGAAGCTTGTTACCCTTCTAACAGAAAAGAAAATGGTTGGATATAAACGGGTCTTTGTTGTCAAACACAAGGTAGATGATTGAATTGAAAGATACAAGGCTAATGAATAGCTCAAGGTCAAACTGGCTCAATAACAACTCAGTTTTGGGCTTAATAGAACCACATGCTCAAAATTAGCTAGTTGAGAATTGATTAGTCGTAATTTCCTATAGGCTTATATACCCTTCACCTATTCTTTTCTTTATAATATGAGGTTTGACTCTTACCCATTTGTGAGATGTCACAATATTTCCTCCTCAAATCCTTCTGTCCTCGTCAAGGCATCCAAATTCATATCCAAAATCTTCTCTTTTTCTGTTGTAGGCCTGATTAATTCTTATACGATTCGACTAAAAGGCTACCAGGAGCTGCTCCTTGTTCATGGCCTTATTGTCGATACTATCTCTTACCTTTGTCATTCCTGGGTGTTAGATGCCCCCTAACTTCCACTTGATTTGTCCACAATTGAAAATTGTATTAGTGGAGGTTTGCTTTGGAGTTATTTGAAGCAGCCTAAATGCATGTTGACGAACAACTTCATTTCGAGCGTGATAGACGTACGTGCCCAAAAGTAGATATATAGGTGTTGATTAGTTGTCATTTCTTATAGGATTATATACGCTATCACCTCTTCTTTTCTTTCTAATATGAGATTTGATATTGACACCTTCATGGAATAAACGAAAAAATAGAACTGGCAAGTTAATCTTCTGGTTTCTGAAACAAGCTAGTTTGCTTTGCCTTTTTCGTAATGACCAAATTTGTTTGATTTCTCATTTTCGGGCTTTGATAAGGTATTTGAAGGATATTACATTTGGTTGTATATGTATGTCCTGCAATGTAGGACACTCATGGTATAAATATATGTCATTACATGCTCGCACGCTCATACACACAAGCACATGAATTTACTTACAGAGATATCACCTGAACCAAGATTCTGTCATTCCAACTTGCACGGAGTTTGATGTGGTTCAAATGGTTCTTAACTCATGTTTAAAATTGTTGAACCACCTAGAAGAGTGTTTTTGAATTTGAAATATTGCATCCTGGTTATTGATGGCCAAGTTCTTATTCCAGTTTCCTTTTGCAAGCAGGTAATTTACTCAGACCAGTGAACGAAAGGGATAGAGATTGGGATCGTGAAAGGACTGAAATAACTAAAGATAGAGACCACGAAACTCGTGAAAGGCCCCTTGACAATAAAGATACAGGAAGTCATAAAATGACTTTGTTTCCCAGCAAGGACAAGTATCTGTCAAAGCCCATTAATGAACTTGACTTATCCAATTGTGAGCGTTGTACACCTAGTTATAGGCTTCTGCCAAAGAATGTATGTAACTCTTTACTTGTCCATTAATGCTGATACAATCCCTAAACTGATCCCTTTACTAATATCTGGATGCATGTGACTGTTATGATTGTTTCATGACAGTATCCCATACAGTCAGCAAGTCAAAGAACAGAACTTGGTGTTGAAGTACTGAATGATTATTGGGTGTCTGTCACATCAGGAAGTGAAGATTACTCGTTTAAGCACATGCGTAAAAACCAGTATGAAGAAAGCTTGTTCCGATGTGAAGATGACAGGTTGAAGCTTGCCTTCGATTTTCATACTTTATTTTGGTTGTTCGTTTTAGCTCATATGTTCATGCTATACTTGATGTTTTAACTTTAAATGTTAGAGATTTTCTTCCTTTGGTTTGCTGCCTGTCGTAAGATTACTCTTTTAGAAAGATTACATGATGAATTTGTTACAATATATACCATTTCTTTACAAAAATTGCCTCCGTGTTAATTTTTCAATCATTTAGTACCGTCTTTGACAAGATTTAAGGTCTTTTGGTTGTCAGGTTTGAGCTGGACATGTTGTTAGAATCGGCAAATGTAGCAACAAAGCGTGTGGAAGAATTATTAGAAAAGATAAACAACAATACTATAGAAACAGATGGCCCCATTTGTATTGAGGAACATTTAACAGGTTAGAAGAGGAATGATGTCTTGGTATTATTAGTATATCCATTTTTGTTAGATTCTGATCAGATTCTTTTTCTTCTCTGTAGCTCTGAATCTGAGGTGTATTGAACGTTTATATGGTGATCATGGGCTTGATGTGATAGATGTATTGAGGAAAAATACTTCGCTTGCTTTACCAGTTATCTTAACTCGCTTGAAACAGAAACAAGAAGAATGGGCTAGGTGTCGTGCTGATTTCAACAAAGTTTGGGCCGAAATTTATTCTAAAAACTATCACAAGTCACTGGACCATCGTAGTTTTTATTTCAAACAACAAGATAGTAAGAGTCTGGGCATTAAAGGTAAGTTGATTCTTGCATTTGATTTCATAAATACCTGTGTGAGACTCTATTATGGCATTTATATTTTGGAAAGCACAAGGGTAATTGATGCCTGGTTAATTTGTTTGCATGAAGGTCATAATGTGTAACATATCATCCTTTGTATTAAATCAGAAATACCTTAACTGTATTATGTTTAGTAAAAGCTAATTTTTGTGTGTACTTTCATCCTTGCTCATTTTTTTACCTCAAAAAAAGGAACGGACTGATGCAGATATGCATTCTAGACATGGTTGCCATGTGCAACTGGATTTTTTATTGTACTATATTTTGTTTTCTCAGATTGCTTGCAATGCTTTGTGTATTACAGCTTTGTTAGCAGAGATCAAGGAGATAAGTGAAAAGAAGCGCAAGGAAGATGATGCACTTCTTGCTTTTGCTGCTGGAAATAGACGACCCATTATACCAAATTTGGAATTTGATTACCCAGATGGTGACACTCACGAGAATATATATCAGCTCATTAAATATTCATGTGGAGAAGTGTGTTCAACTGAACAGTTAAATAAAGTGATGAAGATTTGGACTACATTTTTGGAGCCCATGCTTGGTGTTCCTCCTCGGCCTCAGGGTGCTGAGGACACTGAAGATGTTCTGAAGGCTAAGAATCACTCCTCTAAAAGTGGAGAGAGTGAAGGAAGCCCTAGTGCTGACAATGCTACAATTTTAAACTCCAAACATACTAATCCTTGTAGAAGTAAAGATGAAAGTACCCTACCTGAGCAGTCACGTTCTTCCAAAGCTTGGTTGATAAATGGTGATCATGGTGTTAAAGAAAATGGTTCTCATGCAGATCGAGGAGTTCGTAAGAGTGAGACTTTCTACAGGACACTGCAACAGGATAAGGTACAGAGTAATGTAGCTGTGGCTGATGAAATGTCAGGTGTCGGTAAACTATCTACTTCCAGTGAACGGTTAGTCAATTCAAATGTATCACTCGTCTCTGGTGCAGAGCTAAGTAATGGAAGAACAAACATGGAATCAGGTTTGATGAGTGCTTTCGACATAAAATCACATGTTTCATTTTTCTCTAATCTAGTTCCCTGTCATCCAGCTGTTATTTCAATTTGTGGTTTTAATTTGGTCTCAAAAAGCCTATGGCTATAGTCCTGAGGTTCAACTTTTTGGTTGGAAGGGCTTGGTGCAACTCCTTCAAGACCGTGTAATGGCTCTGTCGATGGTGGGTTTGGATTAGGATCAATTAATGAAAGCCTGCCTTCAGTAGAGGTATCGCACTGTCATTTATGTTACTTAGCTGTAACTTATTTTTCCTTAAAATTCAAAAAACTAAAGAAGCCAGCGGACCATGATAACACATAAACTAAAGAAGCCAGTGGACCATGATGACACATATCCTAAAGTTTTAGACTGAAATGTTTTGTGAATTGTATTTGTTCTTAAGGTAGTTGTCTTGCTAGTATCTTGAACCAATAGTGAAACTGCAATTGCAAAGAAATACTCCCTTTTATCAGACAAGACTCAACTTCTCAGGGCAGAAAGTGTTAGGTTTTGGATTCAATCTTACTAAATACAGATGGAACATGACAAAATTGATCTTGCAGGTTGGTGATCCTTCAAGACCAGTTATATGCGCTAATGGAGTGACACAAGATGGTTTGAAGATTAACAGATATAATGATGATTCTGCTCCACAATTTAAGATTGAAAGAGAAGAAGGTGAATTATCTCCTAATGGAGATTTCGAGGACAATTTTGCAGTTCATGGAGAAACTGAATTGGAGGCAGTGCATAAAACAAAGGATCATATAATTACTAGGCAATATCAAACATCACATGCAGAAGAAGAAACATGTGCTGAGGCGGGAGGAGAAAATGATGCTGATGATGAAGGTGATGAAAGTGCTCAAAGGTCATCAGAGGAGAGTGAGAATGCCTCTGAGAACGGTGATGTTTCCGGAAGCAAGTCTGGTGATGGAGAAGATTGCTCTAGGGAAGAGCACGAGGAAGATGGAGACCATGATGAGCATGATAATAAAGCTGAGAGTGAAGGTGAGGCGGAGGGAATGGCAGATGCCCATGATGTAGAAGGAGAAGGGGCAGTCTTACCATTTTCTGAACGCTTTCTGCTAAATGTTAAGCCTCTAGCGAAGCATGTCCCTTCAGCATTACATGAAATAGATAAGGGATCACGAGTTTTCTATGGAAATGATTCTTTCTATGTCCTTTTTAGGCTTCATCAAGTAAGATTTCCTATATCATGTTCTATTTTAAACATGCAGTATGTGCATCACTTTCGGCGTGGTTATTTTCATTAACTCGATATTTTTTCTTTGTCAAATTTGCTTAGACATTGTATGAGAGAATACAATCAGCCAGGATTAACTCATCATCTACTGAAGGGAAATGGCGATCTTCAAATGATACAGGTCCTACTGATCGTTATGCTAGGTGATCTATCATTGGAAACTTTGCTTTTATAATATAGACATGATCAATATAGTCCATATTAACTTTTAGTGGTCTTTACAGGTTCATGAGTGCACTTTACAGTTTACTTGATGGTTCTTCTGATAATATGAAATTTGAGGATGATTGTCGGGCTCTTATCGGTACGCAGTCATATGTTCTCTTCACATTGGACAAGCTGATATTTAAACTTGTCAAACAGGTAAAGCATTCAAGAGTTAATTTAGCATTTTAATCATTCCGCGTTCTGCAGGCGTACCATTTTCCCTAACCTTACTGTAAGTTATTTTGGGAAATTTTCTCAGCTCCAAACAGTGGCAGCTGATGAGATGGACAATAAACTGCTTCAACTATATGCTTATGAAAACTCAAGAAAACCAGGAAGATTTATCGATATTGTTTATCATGAAAATGCTCGTGTTCTTCTTCATGATGAGAATATATATCGTATAGAATGTGTATGTTTCTCGTACTTTGTTTCCATTTATTTTCCCCAAGGAAAATTTCTCTGACTTTAGCTTGGTCGCTGTTTCTTGTGCTGCAAACACAATAATATCATCTCTGTTCCAGTCTTCTGCGCCTACCCGCTTATCCATTCAGCTAATGGACTTTGGGCATGACAAGCCTGAAGTTGCTGCTGTTTCAATGGATCCCTATTTTGCGGCTTATCTGTACAACGACTTCCTCTCTGTTGTCCTTGACAGAAAAGAGAGGTCAAGGGTTTTCATGAAAAGGTGCAGACTCAATGACAAATATATGCTATTATGTTAAAAGTAGCTATGGCTAATAAATCATGTTGTTTGCAGGAACAAATGCAGACATTTGAGTGGCGATGAATATCAAGCCATGGAAAATTTTCAAGTTTTTAATGGTTTGGAATGCAAGATAGCTTGTAATTCATCCAAGGTATCAAATTTGTCGTGTCTATAAACTGGAAGATGCTTTTGTTGTCGATTGAAGCACATCTAATGCTCTATTTCAAGCTATTGTTAATTGATTCATGATTTGAACATGACAGGTATCCTACGTTTTAGATACAGAAGACTTCCTCTTTCTGAAGAAAAGGAAAGATTTACCAAAGAGTAGCTCATGCCACGACCTGCCAAGAGCTTCTAAAAGAGTACAGCAGTTTCAAAGATGGCTGTCTAGTCAATAATGTGCCTCTACACTCGACATGGAGTATTTGGTATTCCTTGCCATTGGTATATAATTTCTTACTAGCCTCAACACCCCCAAAATCCTAATCGCTATATCTTTGTTGCATATAGCTTAGGCCTACTCTCGGGTTCCATTATTCTAATATTGAGTTATTTACAAGAAAGCAGGAAAGGGCAAGCTACATTGAGATGCCTGTAAGGTCTTGCATTGCAGTGCAGGCATCTCAATGTAGAAGGTGAGTTGAAATGATTTTGTATGTTAACCTTTTATAGTTCTCCCCAACAAGGGAAAGAGGAAGAGACTCCCCTGACAGTAATACAGTGCAGCTATTATTTATTTGTCATGTAAATAGAGGTGAGGTGACATGACATCTGATGTAATACAAACTTGTTAATTCAATTAATCAATATCTTAATAATCATTTTGCATTTTCCACTCATTTACAAAATCAGGCAATAGAATATAGTAATAGATGTTGATAAATCATGAGCGCTTGGTCAGTGACTTGAATAAATTTACAAAATTTGAATATGGTTTTTTTTTGGGGTAAAAAGTGCATTTTATCACAATATAAATTAAAATTTAATATTTTAAAGCATTTATAATAAATCTTAATATTTGAAAAACATTTAAATTAATTTTTGAGTGGATAAAAATTTAGAAAGGGTGAAATATTTATTTGTTATGTTTAACATTATTATTGATATAATGTGTACCTTATTTTTTTATTGAGAGCGTGAGTTTTATTGTGTCTGGCGCAATGTGATTTATTTTAATTAGTTTTTAAATTTTGATCGTATTCATTTAATAGTAATTAATATTAATAAATATAAAGTAATTTATCTGATTTATTTTAATTAATTTTTAAATTTTGATCGTATTCATTTAATAGTAATTAATATCAATAAATATAAAGTAATTTATGTAATTTTATTTAATTGTAATTAATTTAAATTTGATTGAAATTCTAGTACTTAAATCACTACTATCAAATATTACAACCTTAATTCTAAATTCAGTAAACAAATTGGGTTAATTTGAATTTTTTTTATTTTTCTTGTTAAAAGAAAAAGATGGTTTTGACACATTATAAAAAAAGGTAGTTTTGTATCTCACACATATTCATAGTGGTTTAGGATTAATTAATTTACAAATTCTCTCTTATAATCAAGTATAATATTATCTTAATTAATATAATCATATTTAAATAGATTTTTTTGTTCTATTTGATCTGTAACATTCCCTTTTAAGTTGAAGCATAGATATTAATCCTACCTAACTTATTACCAATATAAATTACTTGAACTCCTTATTAGAGACTTTATGAAAATATCCCTAAGTTGTTCTCCAGCTTTGACATATCCTATAGAGATCAAATTTTTTTGTACTTTTTCACGAAAAAAGTGAATCTATCTGAATCGTTCATGGAACATAGGATTAGAAGTAATATATCGTGCTAACTTTGTTGTGAGGTTTCAAAACTAATTTCCATTAAAAGCTGATATGTTTGTAATATCTTACACGATAGATGAGTCATAACTCTATATTCAGACTCTGTACTAATCTGGACACGACATGTTGGTTCTTACCTGTCCATGAAACTTAGTTTCCTCTAACGAAGACACAATAACCATTAGTTGTTATTGGAGAAGCACTCAATATGAGTATGTCCACGATTTGTATATAGAATCCCTGGTCTAGGAGCTCCTTCAAGTAACATAATATTTGTTCTCGAGCAGCCCAATGATGAATGATAGGAGAAGACATAAATTGACTTACAACACTAATAGAATATGCAATATCAATGTGAATAACGATGAGATAATTTGATTTTCCAACCAATCTCCTACATTTCTCAGGATCTTCAAACAATTCTCCATCTTCGGTGAGTTGTAGATTAGGGATCATTGGACCACTACATGGCTTAGCCTCCACCTTTCCAGTCTAGTTAGCAAATCAAGTAAATACTTCCTTTATGATAAGAAAATGTCTTTTTTGCTTCTTGTCACTTCTACCCCTGAAAGATATTTCAAAGCCATTAAATTTTTAGTATGCAATTGACTGTGAAAGAAGGATTTCAATAATGAAATGCCCATATTATCACTTCCAGTACTAACAATATCATTTATATACATAATAAGGAGAATGATATTGGATGTAGAATGTTTATAAAACACCAAGTAATCATAATTACTCTTATTATGCCAAAAATTTTTGTTGCCTGACTAAATTTCCAAATCAAGTATTAGGACTTTGTTTTAAATCATGTATGGAATTTTGAAGATGATAAACTTTCTTGTTCTCCCTCTAAGCAACAAATTCAGGTGTTTGCTCCATATAAACTTCCTTTAGGAGGTTGTCATGTAAGAAAGTATTTGTATGTCTAATTGATGTAGAGTTTAATTATGAACTGCTGCCAAAGAAATAAATAGATGAATAGAGGTCATTTTAGCAACATAAAAGAAATTATCAAAATAATCCATGCCATGGGTCTAAGCATGGCCTTTTATTATAAGTAGTGCTTTATGTTAATAAATAAATCGATCAAAGTTGATTTTAACAAAAAACACCCATTTATAGTCAATGACCTTCTTTCCAATAGGTAAGTTCCCTAAATCCCACATACTATTAGCATCCAAAGCATTCATTTCCTTTATCATAGCATTACACCAACTCGAATGAGATAAAGCTTCATGAACAGTTTTTGGGAGGGTCACAAAATCGAGTGAGACGACAAAGGAATAAGAAGAGTAAGATAAATGATCATAAGAAACAAAAGAGGAAGTATGATAAGTGTATTGATGTTTACCTTTACAAAGAGCAATTGAAAGTTCTGGATCATGTGGCATGGGATTTGATGATGAAGAAGACATATGTAACGAACTCGTATCAAGTTGATCTTTTCTTCTATAATAGACCAAACGAGTAGGTAGGTGGTGTGATTACGTAGGAGGATTATGTGTAGAGGTTTCATTTGTGGTGTGATAGGCCACCTACACCCATATCTTACAGTTCAGATGATACTAAAGCTGCATTTGTAGCCTGGGAGAGGTCAAACATGATGTGTTATTTGACCATCAAGTGATCAATCCCAGATTATCTGCTAAGTGGACTTTTGAAAACAAACATAGCCAAGGATTTTCTTAACAATGTCTCCCATAGGTGCAGGGTATCTTCCAATGCAGTGATAAGTACCTTGGTGAAAGAATTATTCTCTATGAGGTACACTAGAGAAGAGGGAGTGGGGGAGTACATTATCAAGATGGTCCACCTCCAGTGTAAGTTAAAGGCGTTGAACATCATCATTCCTGATGCGTGCATTGTACACTAAGCTCTTAATACACTTCCCTCATAGTTTGGTATTTTGGTTACAATGTACAATTCGCAAAATGAGGCTTGGGTTATCAATGTTGTGATTTCTTAATGCATTGTTAAAGAGGAGAAGCTAAAGAACATTGCTCATATGACGCTCCTAACAACCAAGAGAAAAGAAAACGTAAAGCCTCAGAAGTTTAAAGGTAAGAAATTTAATTTTTCTCCTCATGTGAATATCGATCATTCCAACATTGCCAAAGGTCCTCTAGATATTAAAAGTATAAGATGCTTCTTATGTTAGAAGAAGGGACACAAAAAGTCTGATTGCTAGAAATATAAGTCTTGGAAAGAAAAATAGGAACTGTCAGATAACTCCTTGGCTTGTATGATCCATGAATGTAATCTTGTTATAACCACTAAGAACTAGCTACATCAAGTTTTTGGTGGCTAGATAGTGGAGTTTCTAATCATGTTGCCTCCATAATGCAGGGGTTTATACGCAAGAGAAAGCCAAATAAGAGGAGGAAAAACTGATGGTTGACAATAAGGAAGAAGTTTCTGTAATGTTTGTACGGGACGTATGTTTGAACCTTAATATAAGGTTTGTAATTATTTTACATGAAATATCTTGATACAAGGTTTGTACTTATTTTACATGAAACATTTTATATACCGTCTTTCAAGCAGAACTTAATCACTGTATTAGTTTTGGATAAAGAAGGTTATAGTTTTGCCATTGATGCATCCGTTGTATAATTATCTTTCAATGCAAAACATATTGGTAATGCTTTCTTGCCATATGGATTATAAAGAATGTGTCTTGCTCCACATAAGATATATGTTTCTTCATATATTGCTGAACATGTTACTAGAAAGAGACCTCTTATAAAAGATAAGTCATACATGATGTGGCATAAAAGGTTGTGCCACATTTCTAGAGATAGAGTTAAAAGACTGATTAAAGAAAACATTCTCCCAACTTTAGATTTTGATGATCTAGAACATATGTTAATTGTTGCAGGGTTAAGTTGACTAAAATAAAGAAAAAAGGGGTCAACTTACGCTTCTGACTTGTTAGATCTCATACATATAGATATTTGTGGACCTTATACTATTACATGATGTAATTCTAGATATTTTCTGACTTTTATTGATGACTATTCTTGTTATGGTTATGCGTTCTTACTTAAAGAAAAGTCTGAAGTTCTTAAGAAATTTAACATCTTTAAAGTTGAGGATGAGAACCATTTAGGAAGGTCCATCAAAATTGTCAGATTTGATCGTAGAGGAGAATATTATGACAAACATGGGGTATTAGGACAAGGGTCCATTTGCCAGATATGTGGAATCATGAGGTCGATGCAGAGCAGGACTAACCTACCTAATTACCTTTGGGGTGAAGCCATAAAGACCGCCTTGTACATACTGAACAGAGTTCCATGTAAATCAGTATCAAAGACGCCATTTGAACTCTAGAAAGGGTGGAAGCCTAGCCTTGCCCACATTCGTGTCTGGGGCTGCCCTGTTGAGGTACACTTGTATAATCCTTATGAAAATAAGTTGCATTCTAGTTCTACTTGTTGTTATTTTGTAGGATATCCTGACCATTCTAAGGGATAAATATTTTACTGTAGAGAAGGAGGGTTTAGAATTGTAGAGTCACAAACAACTAAGTTTTTGGAATATGATATCTATGATAAGGGTGGTCCTTCTCACCCTTCAGATGATAGCAGGACAAATACTATAGTTATTTCATATCCATCACTAATACAGTCAGAACCAATGGATCATGGTCTTGATAACGTACCAGTACAGGAATAGGAACCCATAACTGTGCAAACTAAGGTTCCTGAGGTACAAGATCTAGTTCAGTTAAGAAGATCGACCAAAGTGAGAAGACCTGCTATTTCATTTGATTACATAGTCTATTTGGGTAAACAAGACTATGATATTGGACATATTGTTGATCCAGTTACATTTTTAAAAGTTGTTTATGAACCCCATATAACACCTCCTATACAAAACCTACAACTACCCACATACATGGCAACCAAAATTCCTATGCAAACAGTTATAACATACATTTCTATTTATTTTTAGGGACTGACATCACACATTTGTCTATTCAATGTTGTACATATACATATTACAAAAATTCATATCACTTTTATCATGCTAATCCAAAATAAATATTACATATAACTTAAATTCTTAGTTACAAATTGTTACATATATAATCATATTTAGCTAAAAAGATACAATCTAAAAGAACATTTACTACTAACGGTTGGGCTTGGTCCTTGCAGATGATTCATGTACCTCCTTCCTATTAGTTGGACCTATACAGATTAACACTCATGCTAAACTTGAAAGTTCAGTGGGGAAACACTTAGTTTGGATGACCACTCATAGCAGTCATCCGCCAACACACACATTTATAAATATCACAAAATATATAAATAGTGATGGCACAAGTAATCAAGGTACATAATGCAAATATGCTTCATTGTATTATTCATGTATCGTAAATTCACATTTATAAGCCAAACATTGATATTCAAAGTTCATTAATACAAATTATCAATAAAATTGCTCATCATTATAAATAATCAATACAATGAATACAAATGCTCATCCATACCAATTATTCATGTTGTCATGTTCTATTTCTTATTTATAACTATTTAATTTACTTTCTGTGTTAGGCCTGCACATTCCGTGGGTGTGGATAATGGGAACTGTAGATATCTGAAAGTATGTAAGAAGAACCACCCTCATCATAGACATCATATTCCAAAAACTTAGCTATTTGTGATTCTACAATTATAAACCCTCCTCTACAGTAAAATATTTATCCCTTAGTAGGGCCGTTCTTATCGTTTTATAGGCCCTGGGCGAAATAAAAAAAAAGGCCCTAATAAATCGACAATATACTTAAGTTTACTTGTTTGTATGAAACATAAATGACTCAATTTATAAGTCTACATACTCAACCAAATATTAAATGATCATAGCATCAGCTAATAATATCTTACAAATATCATTAACAATAAAATAACTAAAAATTGTAACAGTAACAACAAAATAGCAATAGCAGCAATCAAACAACAATATTAGATTGCAAAACACTAAGAAAATTACACTAATAAATATACAGAGGATCATGATTTATGAAAAACAATTTCTTCGTGCATTTCTAGATGCAAAATCATTAATAATATTATCAATGTAACACCCCACTCCCGCAAGACCCGAACTTGATATCGACGGTAATATCCGAGCTCGTGACCCGCGAGGGTGGCATGTTAGAGCACTCAATCCAAATTTGGTATATAATTTTTTTTTGAAACACTAGCATGTGCAGAAATTTGTTTCCATAGTGGGCCAAAAGATTTGAAAGCCGATAGAACATTGTTTTCAATCTATCACAACCAATACAGTTTCAATGATCAATGGGGGCCCAATTTC
>JANKOD010000001.1:3318084-3333557 GCA_026284645.1 Erythroxylum acuminatum
GATAATCGAGGCACTAATGTCGGGCTAAAATTGAAAAAAATTGAAAGTTTGAGCATTTTATTGCTACTTTTAAAGTTCAAGCTATAATTAAAAAATTAACAAAATTTGGAAATTTTTTTGTCATTAACCCAATTTTTTTATAAATAATCTTTTAAATAGTTTTCAAATATTAAAGTTTGTTGACTTTTAGGAGTTTATGTCCTTAAATTATGACTTGAATCAAACTCATTATTTGTTGTTTAATTGTTGACTCACGAAAAATTTTACCTAATGTATATAATTCGAAAGTTAGTATATATATTTTATAAAATTATGGATTGTATATTCCATTTCATTGGCACTTTGAGCAAAAAAATATTGTTAAAAATATTGAATATATTAGTAATGAATATCATATGTATCTAACTTAAATTATCAAAGTTATTAGTATGATTTATATTAAAATATACAAATAAATAGTTAATTTCAACTGATAAATTAATCATTTAAATTTATAAATTATAAATTATTGTTTTATATAATAATAACTATTTTATTAAGCAGACAACCAATTAAAAATTGATTAATCAAAATAAACATGTGTATGAATTAAATTTAAGAGACTCAAGAAAAAATATAACTTAATTCATATATAAATTGTTTCATAAAAATTAAGTAAAAATATGTCAAACGAGACGATAACGTTTGCACATTGTTTGGTTCAACAGATTAAATACGGGGTCCACAAGCGTACAAGACCGTCCGGATAACTTGACTGTCAGTTTCTGAATACTATCATGGCTTGTCTAATCAGTTCTTCAGTCTTTCTCTGTAACTGTTGATTTAGCTTTTGGTAGATATAGATTTGTCAAAACATTGGTTGTAATATCTTTGTACAATCTATTTAACTACTTTGTTTTATTGCTGTTGATCGGTAAGCTTGGAAAGTACCCTCTTTTCCAAGTTTCATTCTTTCACTAAAACCAAAAAGCTAAATCATTCGGGAATTAACTCTGCACTTTTGGCTTGAAGCCTTTGTCTTGATGATTGGGTTTATCATTTACTATTTCCAGAAGATCTTGAAACAGACGAGGGTCTTCTTACTATCAAAAAAAGGTCAGGTCTTTATAGAATTGTAGGAAATAAGAAGGCTGCTTCGTCTCGTTACTTTAAACGCGATCACATGCTCCATCCCGTGTACTCCTTTTCTTTTTTATTCATACTTTAAAAAATCTTTTTGTCTCCATTTGTGATCAGCTTCTTCTTGGTGTTCTTCGTTACATTCAGTGAATTGGCTATAAGTCAAATGATACTTACACGTCATATGTACAAATCTGCGTCTCAGTGGTAGCTCTGGAGTAAGTCAGCTCTGATCTTGAGGATTAACAGGTGAATCAATATTGGCAGTTTCAATTCCAGAAGATAAGGTATACTCATTCGTCACTTGACCTTAAAATAGTTGGCCCATTAATTTATTTTATCAAGCAACCATTATCATCTTCCAGGATGTGTTTTGTTTTGTATGGGTTGTCGAGTGATATCCCACATATGTTATGATTGAAAAATCCCCAGGCTGCTTCGTAATCATAAGTTGTCATCCTGTTTCTTGATTGGATTTTGGTTTTTGTGTTAGATGAGTGAAGCAGCTACCTCAAATCCTGCTCTTCAAGTGTCGGTATCTTTCGGTAGATTTGAGAGTGATTCGTTGTCTTGGGAAAAATGGTCTTCTTTTTCTCCCAATAAGTACTTGGAGGAAGTAGAGAAGTGTGCTACACCAGGATCTGTGGCGCAGAAAAAGGCTTACTTCGAAGCTCATTACAAGAAGATTGCTGCCAGAAAAGCTGAGCTGGTGGATCAGGAGAAGCAAATGGGTCGTGACTCGTTGAGGTCAGATGACCAAAACAACGGAGATCTCATAGACAAAACATGTCGCACAGAGTTTGAGTTGGAAAAGTTTAATGGCCGAACTTCTGCGGAAGCTGTTGAGAAAGAAACTGAATCTAGCAGTGATTTGGACATTGCCCGTGGTGAATATGCAATCTTTGCAGAAGCTCATGATTCATCGACTGAGGTACTTAAAGAACTGGACAGTAAATTGGATATGCCCGAGGTGGAAAAGCCAGAAGAAGCTCCTAATCTAAAAGAACCGGAAAATCAACAGCTGGAATCTCCAGACAGGAAGGAACTGCATAAGAGCTCAGAGAAACAGATGGAAAGCATTACAACAAATAAAGGGAAAACAGTGAGGTTGGATCGTCGAAAGGAATCTCAGAAGGTAAATAATTCTTTACATGTTCCTTCTCTTATCCCATGAAACCTTTTTGGTTGGGGTCTTGTAAATCATCCTTTTTTTGTTCATTTAGAGTACTCCAATAAGTAAAGGTAGAGATATGGCGACAGTGAAGAAGAAACCACCATTACTTGTGACTAGACCGCCACAAACTTTCACCCCCAAACCCTCAAAGCCAGTGTTCACGTCTAGTGCAATGTCTACATCAAGGACTTCAACGAAGAAATCAATCAATTCATCGATATCAAAGAGTAGAGTTCCTTCTGCTGGAGAAAGTAAGAGTATGGCTCCTAAATCTTTGCACATGTCCCTTAGTTTGGATTGTCCTGGTTCTAACCAAAGTCCCCATACGGCTACTAGAAAGTCTCTTATTATGGAAAAAATGGGGGACAAGGACATTGTCAAACGAGCATTTAAGACATTCCAAAATAGCTTCACTCAGTTCAAATCTTCTTCCGAAGATAGATCTCTTGGTGCAAAGCAGGTTTGGTTCTTGTTAAGTTTTACATAATGGAGGCCTTCCAAATTTCTACTACTTTAATAAAGGCCAGTTGGTCATTGCCCGTGTGCTACATGTAAACTTTCTTTTCTTCCCGACAGATGCTTACAAAAGGGGCAGAAACTAAAGTTTCCACTTCTCTTAACCCCCGAAAAGGGTAATGTTCCTTATCCTTGCATCTTATGCTGGGGAATGTGTTTATCATTTGCATTAGTGCATTAGACATACATAAGATCGGCCTTCACATTGATGTGGTTATGCTTTATATTAGTGAATCTTGTGAAGGCAAGCTTTGAAGAAATATTGCCATGTAGTGTTACTTTTCTCTTTTTAGCACCATCTTATTTGTATTGGATAGTTGCTTCAAGATTGTTGTCTAGTTATTTGAATGCCATATTGAAGAAAGTTTGCAAAATTGCTTTGTACCTTAGCCTATGAGCCACACTGATTCGTAGCTCTTAAAAAATTCTTCTTTCTATTACTTTTTGTGGGAATTCAATGATGCAACTCATGTTTGTGATAGGCCCCCCAAAGCAGGAATTATGGATAGAAAAACTGCTAAAGGAGCCCCATCTTTGGGTCTGAGAACTGGTGAAAGGACTGTGAGAAGCAAAAAGGTACCAGTTGATCCCCTCCTTTAGTACTTCTGAATCATAAAATCCTGTTTCTGCTAGTTATTCAAGTTGGATTTATTTGGGATATATTTCAGTTTTCTAAGAAGTCGGAAGAAAAATCAAATGTCAGATAGGCAAGGAGTACTCGCCTTCGCCTTAGAGAAAAATTAAAGGTGCACTAGACATATCAAGGTTTCTAGCATTAGGGTGTTTAGTGCCTAAAGTCAAGTAGTCAAATTTCATAGAACGTAACTGTTGCTAAAGCATTTGGAGGATAAAGTCAAACAATCACCAATGAAATTGAAATCACTTTTACCGTTTTCATCATGCTTGTTACAGGAGGACAAAGAGGTAGAAACTAGAAAGCTAAGACAGAGCCCGAATACCAATGCCACTCCGTTGCCAAGTTCTTATCGGGTACATAAAGTATCTAAAAGCCCTTTGGACAAGGTATGCCATATCTTGAGCTGTTTCTGTTTTACATGCACATCAAAAGGTCATGCCAGTTCCGTTTGTGTATAGTCCATGATGAACAGATTAATCATTGTATCAGATTCTATATTTTAACTGCATATATCTGAGCATCTTTTAAGCCACGTTTCCAACCAGCCATTCAAGAAAGATATGTATATGAATAAATTAAATGTTATTTTTAGTTCACTCGCTCTTTTAAGTATCAGCTTCAGTTTTTAGCCGTACTTGATAGTCTTGGTCCCAGAAGGAGCATCTTCTTCTATAAAGTGATGATCTTGATCAATTTATTTGACTCAGTTTATGGCTATGCACATGGATTATGTACATGCAGGAGGGCTCGAAGACGCTTGGACTGTAGAAAGTCTTTTGTATCTATGAAGAGAATAAAGGATTCGCGAGACAGTTTGTCGAATATGCAGGTTCCACATATAACAGTGGATAGAGATAGAAATGGAGGAAATAGTCCCAAGCAAGGACCACTTCAATCATGTGGTCACCGAGCGAAAACAGCAACCAGCCTTGAAGGGTCGCAATCAGGATTCGATGGCTGCATGAGAAATAGACGATTAGATAAACAGCCCAAAAAAAACCCGACAGCGAGAGGTCTGTCCTACTGTTCTTTTTGGCTACCTGTCAATTACTTCGTCCTCTAATTACCTCATGGGACGCATTTGTATAGTAAAACAATGAGAAAATTGCGTGGACCTTGGCTGTCTGCTGGACTGTTGTGGGGCTACGGCTTCTTGTTTGGTGCCATGTGTACTGCTCGGAAGCATAATAATCTGCAATTCTTGGACGAACTGTCAAGTTTGATAAGCACAAAACTTCTTATTGAGGTTGACCTCAACTTTCTAAATTTAACGGTTGGGTATTGATGTGGATGTTAATAGTAAAATATCTGTCTGAAGAGAGGGTAGGCAGAAAATTAAAGGGAAAACACACAAATAAGGGGAAATAAGATAACACCCAAGTTTATATTTGATCCTTGAAGCCTAGTGCCAATTCTGTTCAGGAGTTCTTGTTTTCAGGAGAAAAATAACTATAATATGCCTCTCATCTCAGTCATAAATGTCCATTTTCCCGCCTCTCAAAAAACTTGGGTACATGTAGCAAGTGATAACATCCCTTATGCTAAGTTGAGCTATTTTACTCCGAGTAGAGTTGAAGAAAACAAATGGTTTCACCTCCCATTGAAGTTCTCATGGAAGGTGCCATAAATGGTACATTACACAAATAGGTTTTTTTCATTGGTAAGAGGATAACATTTCCTGTGATGAAACAATGGACAATTACAAATTGGATGATACTTTCTTTTCCAAGTTTACAAACAAAGATGTAGCTATTAAGGTAACTGAGGCTAGTTCCTGGCATGTCTAGAGCAAATCAATTATGTTGAAATTATTGAGACTTGAAATGAAAATTGAAGAAATTAAGGAAGAAAACAAACCTTTATAGCTCTAACATTCATTAAGTTTCTTTGAAATATTAGACAACAATTGGATTAAGCTATCTTAAAACTATATTGGCACTCCTATTTGCACGGATCAAGCAAAAGCTGAGGTATCTAGAATTAATTTTACAAGATTATGTGTTCTAGTTAGCTCAATGACTCAATTACCTAACTCTATTCCCATTGTAAGGTTGAATGAACTTGAAACTATGGAAGATAGTTTGAAAGTCACTTATGCATGGAAACCTGAAAATGAAGGAGCTAAAATGAGATGGATTCCTACTGACAAGTTGTTTAAGACTAGATTGTACAATGAATTGGAGGAAATTAGTAGAACAGAAGGTCTTCACAACAATGAAATAGAACGGGTAGTAGAAATAATGCAAGCTACATTATTAAAGGGAAAGAGGGAGAAGGATTTTCAACTGTGAATGAACCAATAGAAACACCAAATAACATAGAAGGGAAGAATAGAAGAAGAAAATATGAACACTCAAAAACTAGAGAAGACAAAACAAAAAACTAAAAACTAAGATAATGAGAATAACATATTTGAAAAGGAATTTGAAACAGTACAAAGGGGGAAATCAAGTAGGAAAAAGAAACCACCTACTCAAAGCTACAAAACATGAAGATTGCAACTTGGAATATCAGAGGAGCTAATACTTTTGCAAAGAAGTTACTTATTAGAGACTTTATCATTAAGAATATACCTGATCTCCTGGCTAGCTATTTTGGAATCTAGAATCAAAGTTGGTTGTGACATTTTGAAATTGTTAAGTAATGAGTGGCTAGAGATAACAAATTTTGATAAACTTCTTTGTGCCATAATTTTGGTGTTCTATAATAGGAACTCGGTTGAATTTTTTCCATCATGCATCACAAATCAATTAATTCATGCTGATGATATTTGTAAATCTGCAAAGATTGCCTGTCAAATTTTCTTTATTTATGCTCACAATAGTGGTTACCAAAGAAGTCAACTCTATAATGTGATCAGAAGGATATCTACACATACTCAGAAACCCTGATTACTCATTGGAGACTTTACTGTCATTATTTCATCAGATGAAGTAGAAGGGGTACATGTAAATAAGACTCATTGTCAGGAGTAAGGACTTTGCTAATCTGATGTAGCCTTAGGGGGGATTTTTCATGTGAATCAACACTAAACAAGGAAATGATCTCATCAAGAAAAAATTGAACAGAAGTCTAACTAACCTTGAATGGTTTCAGCAATTCCCAAATATCTTCAACTTGTTTCACAGTACTTACCTGTTAGACCAATCTCCTACAATTACTACAATAGAATTTATAAGACTCAGATATCCACTCAGATTTAATAATTTTCTTATGGATGTTTCAATTTTTGAGGATGTTGTATGGAAAGGAGTCACTGCTGAGGTATAGAGCTCTAAGCAGTATAAATACATTTAAAAAAATGCATATGCTCAAACAAAATCTTAAGCCATTACATAGAGAAAATGCTGGAATATACATCTTCTTATTTCTACAGCTAAAAGAGCTTTGATCTGAATCCCATGGATTGTATAAAAAGTCACATTGTAGTATGTTCTTAGACAAGGAAAACCAGACAATGTATAATCTCTCAAAGGCTCTTTCCTATGATCACTCATTGATGTAACAAAGACCTAGAGTTAAGTGGCTAAAAGGAGGGACTAAAAATTAATCTTTCTTTAACAGATCTCTTATCTTCAAAAAAGTTACAAATAGAATCTCCATATTAATGGTTAACATTCAAATCATATACAATCCATACATGCTAAAACAGAAGACTTATAAGTATTTCTCTAGTTATATGAATGCCCCCACCAATGCACTATCCTCAGTTGAAGTGCTAAAAAGTATCATGTGTGGAAGTATAACACCACAAGAAACTGAGATACTTTCCAAACCTATAACCAGACAAGAAATTGAGCAAATTGTCAAAAGCTTGAATCTTACAAAGCACCTGGGCCTGATGGATTCAATATGTTCTTTTTCCACTAAAACCTGGCTTCTCATCAAAGATATGGTATAAAATGTTGTTATGGAATACATAAAAAAAAAAGGATGTTTAAGGAGTTCAATGGAAGTTTCATAACACTCATTCCTAAAGGTGGTGAAACAAAAACACTTTGGAGACTATGGGTAGCTTGTTATAACTCAATCGACAAAATTGTTTCAAAAATTTTGGCAAAAAGAGTGAAGGAGATCTTAATCAATCATGTGGATAGTACTCAAGGGGCTTACATACCAGGCAGAGATATGGAAGATAATATTCTACTTATGCGAGAATTTATGAAGGGATATTCCAAGAAAAAAAGGGGGTCAAAATTGTATCTTGAAAATTGATTTAAAGAAAGTTTAAGATAATTTTGACTGGAACTTTCTTTGTAATATCATGAAAATATTAGATTTTCCAAAATGTTTCATTGAATGGATAACTCTATGTTACCATACCATCTTTTAGCATCCCCATCAATGGAGAGCCCTCAAGCTTCTTTAATAGCTCCAAAGGCAATAGATAAGGTGATCCTTCTTCACCTTATTTATTTGCCATTGTTGTAGAGGTATCAACAAACTTTTGAAAAGGATTGTGGAGAGAACCAAACATTTCAAATATCATTCCACGTGACTACAATTGGGAAACATCAACCTCATCTTTGTTAATGATCTAATTATCCTTAGTAGAATGGATAAAACTTCTCATTTAACTGTAATAAAGGCCATCAAATTTTTTACCAAATTTTTTGGACTCCATGTTATCATTGATAAATGCTCCTTTCATATATGTAAAAGTGCTAAGGATCAGAAACATATAGTATAAAACACATAACTAGGTTTAGAGATATATCTTTACCATTTACTTACCTTGGTATGCCAATTACTAACACTAAATTGAGTTGTGGAAGCTTTAAGCCTTTGGGGGACAAGATACAAGCTAAAATTACAAGATGGAGCATGAAAACTTCATCTTTAGCTAGTAGAGCTTAATTAATTAAGACTATTTTATCTTCAATTAACATACATTGGGCTACACATCTTGCCATTCTAAGAGATGTGAACAAAAATATTGGCAAGATACTTAGAAAATTCCTCTAATCAGGGAAAAGGAAACACAATCAGATCTCATATTAGAAAGGAATTAGGAATGTGATGAGCTCACTATTCTGACATGATAACTAGATTTCAGGTTGTCCTTTAAAGAATGAAGTTGAATTACTAAGTTTGAGGCAAAGTATTCCAAATAATCAAACTCTTACAAATGCATTGGTGTTTACGGATGAGATCCTTATGAGAATAAATGATATAAATCTACAAATTATACCTGACAAAAATCGGTGGTGCCTAGCTGTTAATGGGAATTTAGTAACACTTCATTTAAAAAATTGTTACAACAGAATATTATGTATGTTCCATGATATAAAATGGTATAATGCAAACACTATCTTCCTAAAGCTGCTACAACATTATAGAGAGCCATAAGGGATAAATTACCCACCATTGACAGATAAAGCAAGTTTAACTACTTAACAAACTAGTGCAGTCTATGTAGAAATCAATTGGAGATCGCCTCACATCAATTTTTCAAATGTAAGTACACCAGTGGTCCGTGGAAAACAATTCTTCATAAATGCAACATTAACAATCCTCTAGAGGAATGACAATAAATGATTAGTTGGAATCTAAATTTATAACATGTTAAAAGAGGTTACAAATGGTGTTATTGCATTCCTTTATCTAATTTGGTGTTATACATTTGGGATGAAAGGAACAAACGCATCTTTTGCAATAAGGAAAGATGCTAGAGCAATTCATTAGAGAGTTAATTAATGCCACTAGACTTCACATAAAAACCTTTTATGATAAGCTATCTTTATAGTCTACATGTATTGATAGTTCGAGCAGTAACTAGTTCTGTGTTTTCCCTTATTTGTGGATGCTTAAATAGCTTAGCAGACTGCTTTGTTTTCAAAACTCTCTTCTTGAGAGTACATGTATAGTTAACTTGTTTATTAACCTTTCATGGCTTAATTCAATTACTTTTTTTTTAAGTTCATTTTTCAATATCATAATCTTAATTCCGATAATCGTTTCTATTAAGATATTATAGCTTTTAAGTCTAGCAATGTATTATGGATTTGAAATTTTATAACTGCAATCATTGTCTGAGAGAATATGGGTGTTGCACATCAATTTGTGTTAAATTATGCCATTTCTTTTTGTTAAAGTATTCTACCTATACAAGTGTTTGATGAAATATAAGAGAATTAATCAATCACAAGAAAATATTTTTGGTTTGTCTACAAAAATTTGAAGCGTTTATAAATCAATTTGATACTTTAAAATTTTAGTAAATTTTTACTCAATAAGTATACACACAATTTGGGTGATAGATACATTCAGAGTTCATTATCTGACTCACTAGAATTGCCTTTATATTTATCCTTCATAAAGTGATTAAGCAAGTTTGGGAAATTGGGTCAAGATTCAATCCTATATGAAGTGAAATAATTACATAACTTTTTTATTTGATTTCTTTAAAGCCAAGATCACTAAAATTCTATAAAATGATTAACACGTAAATCATAATAAAATATGAATTTTAATTTGTACCTTATTTCGAAGCTTGATCATATTCTTGTCGTATCTCTTAAACCATTTCTAAAACTGGTTATCTCAACCATCATAGCCGCACAAGTGTCCGACCTTTAACAGTATCGACAGAACAAGTTGAGAAAACTCTATAACTATTACAAAGAAGATTAGGCAAAGAGTACTAGCTCTATTAGAGCTTAAGCCTATTTATAATATGTTTTAGATATTTTAGTAATTTAATTATAATTTCAGTTAAATTTTGATTAGAATCAAAGGTAATTCTAATTAGATACTAATTATGTCCAAATAAGATCTAACATTTCATATTGGTTCTTATTTATTAAATGTCTCATATTTAATTATAAAATTTCTCAAACTTTACAATCAAGTCTAACTTGATTAAAATATACTTGCTCTCTTCAACGCTTTCTTTTTATTTGAACCATTAGGTTCCCAAATCTATTATCAATGTACACAAATTATAACCCTAAATTATATTTAAGATTAGATAAATTAAAATCATTTAATTTGAAAAACACTTTCGTATGGCAATCTAAAAAGTGAATTTAACTTCAAACGTGCTTGATATATTAATTTATACGTATTTTAGAATTATATTAAAGTCCTATCATTATTCTCAATGTCTCATATTTATTTTATGTACATATATATATAAACATTATTTAAATAAGAATATTTCAGTTATCCATGCATATGATTTTTGTTATCCATGCATACATAAAAAAGAATCAAATCTTAATATTATTTTAAACTTGTAAAATATTAAAATCTTTCTATAACAAGTAAAACATCATATAATGCTCATATTTTTGCAAATTTTGGTATACAATTATAATTGTGAAAAATTCAAATAAATTTAAAAGATAGGTATAAAAATACTTTCATTGATTTGTTTGGATAATTTGAATGGAATGTTATATCTTTTATGCTAAAAAGCCCTAGCTAAATTCCAAAAGATTATAAATGATATTTTCTCACAATATTTTGAATTATGTACACTATATATAAATGATATCTTTATGTTTTTCTTTTCTATAAACTGAACAACATTTTAAACATATTGTGTCCCAATTCCCACATAAGATGAAAATATTTCAAAAGTGATGAAAGGTTTTGAAAGAGAGAAAACTCGTCTCTTTTTATTAAGAAATCATGCTTATATATACAATTACAGAACTAAAAGAAGGAGCTAATTTAGCATAAATTATGCGTATACAGACAACTAATAGTTCCTATATAAGACCAGACAACTAATAGTTCATATACAAGACCATACAACTAATATATGAGATTATTTCCTATTTCCTATTATGCCCCCTCAAGTTGGAGCATGCAGATCATGAATGCCCAACTTGCAAAGAAGATGCGCAAATTGACGACCACCCAATGCTTTAGTAAAGATATCAGCAACCTGAGAACCAGTAAGAACATAAGTTGGTCGGATAATACCATCTTAAATTACGTCACGTATAAAATGACAATCGATCTCAATATGCTTAGTATGCTCATGAAACCCAGGATTGGTCATAATATGCAAAGTTGGTTGACTCTCACAATGCAGCCATATTTGTTTCGAAAGATGGACGTTGAACTCCAACAATAATCCCTACAACCATTTTAATTCACAAGTAGTCATTGCCATAGATCGATACTCTACTTCAGCCGATGAGCGAGAAATAGTTTGTTGCTTCTTGGTCTTCCAAGAAATGGGAGAACATCTTAACTGAATATACCATCCAATTAAAGAACGACAAATTAGAGGACAGCTTGCCCAATCAAAGTCACACCAAGCAGAAAGATGTAAATCACTTTGTGCTTTCAGAAAAATGCCTTGTCCAGGACTCCTTTTCAAGTAACAAACCATCCCAATGTTCTTTTTGAGGTTGTTGCATAAACTGAGCTAGAACATGCACACAATAAGACAATTCAGGTCGAGTAATTGAAAGATAAATAAGTCATCCTACCCAACGTCGTTAACATTCTGGATCTTGTAAAAAATCCCCCGTTGCCATGGCCAAATTATGATTATGTTTGATTGGAAAAGAGACTAGTCTAACTCCAAGCAAACTAACTTTTGAAATAATATCCAATGCATATTTGTGTTCACACAAATAAATTACTTCAGAACTACATTTAGCCTCAATGCCCGAGAAATACTTTAGCACTCTCAAATCCTTCATATGAAAACAACTACTCAAATATTGCTTAAATATTTGAATAGCGGAATGATCATTACCAGACACAATGATATCATCAACATAAACAAGAACATTGATTTGTACCTTATCCCGTTGTAAGATAAAAAGAGAGTAATCAAAATTAGATTGCCTGAGACCATACTTCTGTAAAGCGGAAGTCAATTTTGTAAACCAACACCTAGGAGGATGCCGTAGTCTATACAAAGATTTCTCCAAATGACATACCAATCCTAGTTTATGGGCATAAAAACCTGGAGGCATGCACATGTATACTTCTTCTTGTAAGTTTCCATGTAAGAATGCAATGTGCACATCCGTTTGATGAAGCTCTCAATTTTTAGTTGTAGCTACAGCAGGAAAGGTACGAACTATAACATCCATTATCTTCTAAGGCTTGTATTTCTTTCTTCATGGCTTCTCTCCATCTTTCATCTTTGACAGCCTCAACAAAAGAAGTAGGCTCTACACTTGCAGTAATAGCTGCTAAGAAAGCTCGATGATTCACAAAGAATTTATCACAGTTTACTTATTGTGTAATAGGATAAAAACTATTTGAGGAACATTGATGATCGAGTGACATTGCAGAAGGGCTCATTAATCTCACTGTGTGCAGAACAAAATCTCATAGCAAAATAGATCCACATTTCTCTTTATAGCCACGCCCAACCAATTCTTTGGGTTGCTGAACTTGTTCAGTTTCAATCAAACCCCCTTGCTACAGTAATATCTTGATCTTGTGTACTACAATTGGGCTTAGTTACATCTTGATTCCCTTCATCATTTTCTTGTCCAGGACAACTTTCTAAACCTTCTTCAACTATACCAGATGCACTCACAATCTTTTCAATCATTCCTTCTTCGTTACTAGTTTTATGCATATAAGGAAAATGATTCTCCACAAATACTACATCTCTGGAGACAAACATTTCACCTATTTCCATGTCATACATGCTCCATCCTTTCTTTCCAAAAGGATATCCAATAAACACACATTTTCAGCTTCTACTAGCAAATTTATCTCCGTCTCGTCGTTGGTCATGGGCATAAGCCAAACATCCAAATACTCGAATATTTTCATATGAAAGGACTTTACCATACAAAAGTTCATAAGGTGTTTTCCCTTTCAACAACATAGAGGGAGTTCTATTAATCAAATTTGCAGTTATTAGCACACATTCTCCCCAAAAGTCAATAGGCAAATTGACTTGAAAACGAAGTGAATGTGCAACATTAAGTATATGCTGATGTTTCTGTTCCACTCTTCCATTTTGTTGTGGGGTCTCAACACAAGATGTTTGATGTATTATCCCATTTTTCACGAAATAATCACTCAAACAAGTACATTCAATCCCATTATCACCACACATTATTTTCAAATTTCCATGAAATTGTCTTTGTATCATAACAAATAAATTGAAAAGATTTTGTCCTACTTCAAATTTATTTTTCAACAAGTAAAGCCACACATTTCTTAAATAATCATCAACTACTAATAAAAAATAATGTGCACCATAAAACGTTGAGATTCTATAAGGACCCCATAAATCACAATGAATAATTTCAAAAACATTGGATGCTTTATTGCTGCTAGACTTAAACTCTTCTCTAGTTTGTTTTGCTCGAAGACAAACTTCACAACTAGCACGTTTATCACTATTAGCATCAACAATTGGCAATAAAATAACAATCTTATCAGAAGGCTGCCCCATCCTTTGATGTCAAACTTCAAAGGTATTCTTTCGTACTGTCGTCAAAGCTTTAGCATACTTCACACCTTCCATTTCCTTAAAGTAATAGCACCCTTCACGCTTCTCACCTGCAGCAATCAATGTCCTTGAATTGTGGTCCTGTATTACACAAAATTTGTTAGTGAACAGTACTGTGCAATTCATCCCATCAATAAGTTGTGAAACAGAAATCAAGTTGCACTTTAAATTAGGAACATATAACACATTGTTCAATTTCAGATCTTTATTTATCATCACAGTTCCTTCTTTTTCCGCCATGACTTCCTTTCCATTTGGCAATCCAACTGGGACAGAATGAGTATCTTTCACGTTGCTCAATAATTCGAAGCTTCCTACCACGTGATGAGAAGCTCCAGTATCAATTATCCATTTCATGGTGTTACACATACCATTCAATCTTCCTTGATTTCCATCCTTTTGGGTGTTTAGAAAGTTAAGCTGTGTGTTCCACTGCTCACTACTCAATCCACTTAAGCCTTTTATCTCAGCTTCAGTCGCCTTGCTTTCTTGTGATGTCACAATTGTTGCATGTGCTCTAATTGGTCCACCGCGTCCTCTTTCTCCAAAGGTGGTTGACTGTTTAGACCCTCCTTGTCCACGTCCACATCCACGTCCGCTGCCTTTTGGTCTCTGACCCCACCAATCTGGATAACCAATCAGTTGAAAACATGAGTCAAAATTATATCTTGGCTTGCTACAGTTTGTGCAAATTGTGGATTTATCTTTCACTTCTGTCCTTCCTTTTACAGTCGATCCCATTTAGAGAGCAAAGGCCATATGTTCACTCTGTTGTTCTTTTCCATGGGTTATATTACGAACCCGTTCTTCTTGAACAATCATAGCATATGCTCGATTCAGACTTGGCAGTGGCTCAGTGCTCAAAATATTAGATCGCATTGTTCCATAAGTTGAATAATCTAATCCCATTAGGAAGTGATGTAGCTTTTCTTCTTCACGCTTCTTATCCAATTCCCCACCAATATTGCATTTACAGCCTCCACACCTACATATTGGGTTTTGCTCATAGTTTCCCAATTCTTCCCATATCATCTTTAATTTTCCATAATAATTCACTATTGTTATGCCGCCTTGTTTGCACCCACTAGCTCTGATTTAAGTTGATGAACGCGTGGTTCATTCCCCATAGAAAATCGTTCCTTTATGTCATCCCAAAGGTCTTTTGTGACCTCCTCATATGTGATGGTTGATTGCAAAGTGCTCTATTCAACATCCATGATACCATCATCGAGTTAATAGTTCACCAATCTTTCATCTCTAATGCTTCGTTCGATGGTTGCATTATTGAACTGTCAGTAAATCCATATTTTTTCTTAGCTCGCAACACCATTCTTATCGCTCTTGCCCGTTCATCGTAATTATCTCCTTTCAGTTGAACTTGTGTGATAATGTTTGCTAGATTATATCATTCGTGGAGAGAAAGTATGGAGATATTTTCAATTTGGTCGAGGCATCACCACTTGTGTTTCCACTCATAGCTTTGATATAATGAAAATATTTCAAAAGCAATGAAAGGTTTTGGAAAAGAGAAAACTTGTCTCTTTTTATTAAGAAGTCGTGCTTATATATACAATTATATA
>JANKOD010000001.1:3420006-3433305 GCA_026284645.1 Erythroxylum acuminatum
GGGCTATCATGAACTGCTACACCAAGGATGTAGTACTGGAATCTCCTGGTCAGCTGAGGGGAGTATTCAGAGGAATTAGTCAAGCAGTGCCAGCTAGGATGATATCTTTCATGAGTGCATTGAGGTTGATGCAGGGAAGATGTGAGACTTATCTGGCCCACATCATTGATACTAGAACTGAGCAGAGTATACAGGACATTCCCATGGTTAGGGAGTTCCTGAATGTGTTTCCCGATGAGCTACCTGGTTTACCACCAGATCGAGAAACGGAGTTCACAATTGATCTAGTTCCAAGTGCTGCTCCTATATCTATTCCTCCATATAGGATGACACCTGTGGAACTGAAGGCTCAGCTTCAGGAGTTGCTGGAAAAGGGCTTTATTAGACCCAATGTTTCATCTTGGGGAGCTCCAGTGCTATTTGTGAAGAAGAAAGATAGGACTTTAAGGTTATGCATTGATTATAGGCAACTAAATCAGGTGACAGTGAAGAACAAGTACCCGTTGCCTAGAATTGATGATTTGCTTGATCAGTTGCAGAGAGCTCAGGTATTCACTAAATTGGACTTGAGATCAGGGTATTATCAGTTGAAGATAGCTAAGGTTAATGTACCTAAGAGTACATTCAGGAGTAGGTATGGGCACTTTAAGTTTTTAGTTATGTCGTTTGGGTTAACTAATGCCCCGGTAACTTTTATGGCCTTAATGAATAAGGTGTTTCAGCCCTACCTAGATCGATTTGTGATTATGTTTATTGATGATATCTTGGTGTATTCGAATAGCAGAAAGGAGCTTGCTGAACATATGAGAGTCATCTTACAGATTAAGAGAGAGAAGCAACTGTATGCAAAATTCAGTAAGTGTGAATTTTGGTTGGATCAGGTTGTGTTTCTAGGACATATAGTGACTAGAGATGGCATACAAGTGGATCCAAAGAAGATAGAGGCAGTAATGAATTGGGAAGCTCCAAGAAATTTGTTGAAAATCCGAAGCTTCCTAGGATTGGCTAGATATTATCGAAGGTTTATTGAGGGATTTTCTCTAATCTCGACCCCTCTGACAAACTTCTGAGGAAGAATGTAGTGTTTAGATGAAATGAGGAGTGTCAGAAGAGCTTTGAGAAGCTAAAACATCGATTGACTACTACACCAGTGTTGACTATTCCATCGGAGACCAGAGGATATGTGGTATATAGTGATGCTTCGCATCAAGGTTTGGGATGTGTATTGATGCAGCATGGCAAGGTGATCGCCTATACATCGAGACAATTAAGGTCTCACAAGATCAATTATCTAGTACATGATTTAGAGCTAGCTGCAGTTGTCTTTGTTATAAATATTTAGAGACATTATTTGTATGGAGAGACTTTCTAGATATACACAGATCATAAGAGTTTGAGATATCTACTGAGTCAGAGAGAGTTGAACTTGAGGCAGAGAAGATGGATTGAATTATTGAAAGATTATGATTGCATTATTGAGTACCACTTGGGGAAAGCTAATGTGGTGGCAGATGCTTTGAGCAGGAAGTCTAATATCAGTGCAGCTCAGATTCAGCTATCGAGGCTACCTAATTTGGCACAATTGAGAGCTCTGAATGTGGAGATGAATCTAGAGCAAGATGAGGCACTAATTGCTACTTTGAAGTTGAGACCGATGCTATATGACAGAATTAGGAAAGTCCAGGGCAAAGATCCTGATATGGTGAAGCTTATGGATAAAGTAAAGATGAATCTGGATTTCAAGTTTGAGTTGAGGGATTAGACATTATGGTTGAGACAGAGGCTGTGTGTACCTAATGTGGATGATCTGAGGAAGGAGATTCTCGATGAAGCTCATATAGATGCCTATGTTATGCATCATGGTATAACCAAGATGTATAACACACTGAAGCAACATTTTTGGTGGCCCGGAATGAAGAGGTAAGTGGCAGAGTATGCATTTAGATGTATGACATGCCATCAAATTAAAGCTGAGCATCAGGCTCCGGTAGGGAAGCTACATTCGTGACCCATTATGGAGTGAAAATGGGAATAGATTACTATGGACTTCATTATGAGATTGCCTAAGACTCTAAGGAAAAATGATGTGATAAGGGTCATAGTAGACCGGTTAACTAAGTCGGCCCACTTCTTACCAGTGAGAGAGAATAACTCACTTGATCAGTTGGCCCAGAGATATGTGAATGAGGTGGTGAGACTGCATGAGGTTACAGTGTCCATAGTATCGGACAGGGATCCCAGATTTACTTCGAGGTTTTGCAGGAGCTTGTAGTCTGCTATGGGCACTAAGTTGAACTTCAGTACAACATTTTATCCTCAGTTAGATGGACAGAGTGAGAGGACAATCAAGACTATTGAGGATATGTTCAGAGCTTGTGTATTGGAGTTTAAAGGAGCTTGGGATCAATATATGACATTGATAGAGTTTGCCTACAACAACCATTACCACAGTAGTATCGCTCAACCTTCATCCTCTATCAACATAAAATCTTCTCAGTCTACAACTACAAGGCTAGGTTGGAAGCAAGTAGTAGGCCCCAAGCCAAGCTTCATTACTACTCACAAACAACCTCTGAGGGATCTACATTGTGCCCCTTCAAATGTCCTCAAGGAAGGAGATAACAAATGAAATATAATCTTTATTGGTTTTTTTTAAGAAAAGACCGGCATTTTCCTCTCATTCATTCTTGGTCCAAATTGGGTTAAAGGAGAATTTACTAAATAAAGAGAATCCTTTACTACTTAGCTTCTTTACTAGAGATGTAACTTAAAATGCCTTAGATGATGGGCTTTAGCACTTTAATGGTAGGCATTTATATCTTCAACTTAGGTAACTTAAAATATGTTATTCTTATTTAATGTGTAGTGGTGGAGATTAGAAAGGAGCTCCCAAAGGACATTCCTTTGCTAAGTTTTGGAGCCAATAATATTCTTTATAAAGATTCGATTAAAATTTTCTCCCAATGGAGGCCATTCCTAGTAAGGAAAAAAAAGCATAAAAGACTACATGAAGATTATTCAAGAAGGGTGACTATAGTGAACTATTGATGTTGGAGAAAAATTCCCAAGAAGAGGATTTGAGTAGCAGGATGGATTGAATGCACCCTAAGTACTAGGAAAGCATAACGAGGAAGGAATTAATCTAGATAACGGGTGTCAACTGGACAATCTATCAACAAAACTAAAAATAAACTCAAATTTAGCCACTTCATGTGAGCAAAACCTTCTAGAGACAAGAAGCTCTCTTAGAGAATCAAGTATCTATGTTACTGGAACTTTATAAAACTCTAATGTGGTCAACTTATTCTCCTTTATAGATCAATATAAGGGAGTATAAGTAGTCCCTCTCTAAGAACAAACTTGTCATCAAGAACTCAAAGGGATGAAGTCCCTAAAAAGGAACACCTAGAAAAATTAAACATGTGTATAAGGTGTAATAGATTAGTTATAAATTCAAGCAATATACTAGAAGTTCAAGAAGAAGAAATCAGGTTAAAAGCTTTAAGAGCCTCACCTAACCCTAATGGCTATATTATCTTGGAATATAAAAGGGAATAACTACCTCAGGAAGTAATAATTGCTTCAAAATCAGTTAAATGAAATAAAACATATACTTATAGGTCTATTGGAAACTAAGATAAAGGAGGAAAAGTGCAAAGATCTTCAGTTTTTAGCTAATCATTAGAGCATCATCACTAAACACCAATTCCACCATAATGGGATTGATTTTGATCCTAACAAAATCGAAGTTTTCCTTCTTGTAACCATGATTAGGTTATACACCTCTCAGTAGCCTAAGAAAAATTAACTTCTTAATTTCCTTTGTTTATGGCTTTAAGAGTGCATTTCAAAGGAATGTGTTATAGGAGAAGCTAAAATGACTTCATTCCCTGGTTGATTCTCCTTGGATCATCTTGGAGGACTTCAACAGTACTTTGTATAACTATGAGGTAGATGGTAATACTTGTTTGAAGAATTTCAAGGAAGAATTTATAGAGTGTGTGAAAGACATGAAATTCATAGACCTTAATTTTGAGGGATATTTCTATACTTGGAGCAATAAATAAAATAAAAAATGGAAAATAAGGAAAAAGTTAGATAGAGCTTTAGTGAATGAAGTATAGCTAATGAAATTCCCTAAAAGCAAAGTTAATTTTTCTAACGTATTATTCTCTTACAATTGCCCTATTTTAGTTCAAAATCTTACTCCAAATGTATCAAAGAAACCCCTATTTTGCTTCAATATCTATGTCAAAAAAGTTAAGGAATTTGACGAAGCAATAGCTAAGGGTCTTGCCTTAAACTTCCAAATCAGCAATATTTTCATTTGTACGAGGAAGTTGAATATGGTGAAACAAGAGCTTAAAGAGTTGAATAAAGAATTTGGAAACAAAACTCAACTCTTTATGACTGCTACTGCTCATAATATAAAGCTTATTTAAGAGGAGCTCTATCACAAGCCTAATGATCCTTTTTTTACAAAAGAATAAGAAAAAGACACTTAAGGAATTCTCTAAAGCCTTAGAGATTCACAACTCACTACTTCGACAAAAATCAAGAGTATAATGTTTGAAGGAGGGTGATGAAAAGAGTTCTTTTTTTTTTTCGTAAAACTATCTCTACAAAAGAAGGGGTAAACACTTCTTCCTGCTCTAGCTTATCTAGGATAAAGCAAAAGAAATAGCTCCTTGGTTATCTTCTATTTCTAGTTCACAACTTAAGGACCCATTCTTATATCTAGGAATCCTAATCACCATAAGGAAGTTGAGCTTCGGGGATTGTTCTCCTCTCTTGGAGCAGACCTAAAAGAGAATAAATAGTTAATGCAATAAATCTTTATCCTTTGTAGGAAGGATTCAATTAATTAATTTCATACTAAATTCTCTCCATACTTACTAGTCCTCACACATTTTCCCCTTGAAATAATTGATAAGACTATAGAGAGGATGATGAGAAGCTTTCTATAATCCGAGGTATGTAAGCCAAGAAAAGTTGAAGGTCAGTGCATCATTGCAGTTCTTTAGCTAATAAAACCCTATTCACGAGCAGAATTTGGAGAATATTGACCAACAATTAGGTTCAATGATTAGACACCTACTTCTTTAAAAGGAAAAGCTTTTGCGAGGTTAGGATTAAAATCACTCGTTCCTAATTTATGACTCATCTACTCAAAATCAAGTACTCCCTTGACATGAGCATTGAAAGTAGAATTGGAAATAGGTACAAGCTTCAGTGATGGTTTGATAAATGGAGCAAGTTAGGCCCCATCTATAAGACTAACTTATTGCTAACACCGAAACACCTGTTCCCTAATTCCTCTAAGGTTAAAGTACTAATAAAGGAGAATGATTGGGCCAACAACTCTTCTCTATTTGAAAACTGATTCGTGATTACAAACCTTGTCAAGGAATGGAAAATCTTTGTATCTGGTTAAAGCATACTTCAAGAAGATATACCAATGCCTCTTGCAGGACCTCCCTGCTTCCTAATATATAGAAGATGGCTTCGTTTGGGATCATATAGTGCAAGAAGTTACTGATAAAAGTATTCTTTCTCATATAGCTTGTTTATAGACATAAATTAAGGACATGGACAGTGGCGAAGCCAGGAATTTGTTTCAGGGAGGGCAAAATTTTTTCAGGGTGGGCATTTGCACACACTATACTCTCTATCTTTGCAGTTGATTACCCAGTGGAAAAGGTCGCTTGTTACTTATCAAATTATAAAAAAAATTTGAGGGTGGGCAAACACACTGTAGCTTCGCTACTGGACATGGATAAGCTCAAGTTCCTCGATCCTTCAAGTATGCTACCTTTATAAGAAAGAGCAGGAAACACTACAACATCTCTCTTCTTCGAGTGTGAATTTTCTGTACATATGTGTATCATGATATAGGAGCTGTGTAGACTCTCTGTTGCTAGCCTAAGTTATGCTGACATTTTAAATAAGCGAGAGCAAAAGAGGAATACTTCAGATAGAGACTCAAATTATTTGCATCCTTGCTTGTGAAAGTGCAATGTAATCCATCTGGAAGGAAAGGACCATCAGGATACTCCAAACAAAAGGAAAGATCAGGTACTAGGTAATGCATGAAGTAATTGTAAGGTTTATTCTCATTATTAAGGTATGGTCCATTTAAAAGTGGAATACCCTACCTACTATCTTCGGTTGCCCATCCACCCGACTCTTCTTCTCTGTGATGGCCAGAGATATGAGTGGGTTTTTGATTGTTAAAAAACCAACGTTAGCTTTCGGTTTTGGTCCTATTCTCACTGAGCGTTATTTGACACCATCGAGCTTGCTTTGGAAGAGGATAGAAATTCAGACCGACAACAAACACTTGTCAGATCCACAGTGGAGGTAATGGCTGGAGGTATATTAACTCTTGGTTTAAGCTTCCGCTACTGGTTTTACATATATATACGGTGATATATATTGTTATAATGCATGTGTTTTATACGTGAATGATCTGTATGAAATGCATAGTTAAGTTTACATTTGGTATCAGAGCTTTTGTACTGCCATGGTTAAGTTTACAGTAATCCATTAGATGAGAGCGAAATTTTGATGAATCAAATTCAAGCAATTTGCAGCCCTGTTCTACCTCCAACATGGTCTCTTTAGCTACTGGTTGCCTACTTAGGTGAAATAATGGGAGACTTTGTCTGTTACATTTTTTGATCCAGATAACTTCCATTCTCATATATACGCTGGAAAGTATAGATAGTGCTGTTTGTTGGAGTTAACCATGCTAGGACTATTTTGTGCCATCTTCGGTCTTCCTTTATGTAAGGATAACTTGTAATCTTAAATTATTTAAAGAAAGAATGATTGAAAATAAATTATGGTCACAAATTGTTAGAAAAGATAAAATTATATGTACAATTCATTTAGTATGCTCTTTTTTTCCATTTTAAAATCATTAGAAGCGCTTGAAATGCCAACCAAGTTATCTTTCCAAGTCTATACATGACATTATTAGCTGTATGAATTATTAAGGAACAATTCGACGAAATCAACAGAAATATGTGCCCAACACACAAACAAGCTTCATACAGTATCATGCAGAACCCTGTGATGGACAAAGCATCTGGATCCTGTGAATTTAGCAGTGGACTAAAGAGTAAAAAACAATATTAGCTCGCTATATTATGTGGACTAATGCTTTTGAGTCGTCCTCTGGTACTTATCTTTGATCCAGTACTTGCTCACAGAGGCTCCGACCTTCACTTTCTTCACGCTTGTAGATGCAGCTGCTTTAGTTTTGTTCAGACAATCTTCCATTTTCTTTGAATACTTGCTTTTTCCTCCATTGTTATTACTGTTCTTGTTGTCATCTTCATGGTTATCCCATTGATCAGCCCAAGATGTACTTTTTGAATCCATCAAAATGGTTAAGGAACTGGTTATTGCTTTCTTGTAGAGGTCTTGTTTGTGTAACTGTATTTATATTTAGTGGCTTGAAACAATGGTAACGCTGTGCTGCTTGTTTTATATAGTTCTGATTCCAAGTTTTGGTCTGTTTTCCGAAACTCCCAACAATAGTTTCCACTCTTAACCGTTTTGTAGATGCCCCCAACTGATGGTATTAAACCTGCCGAATTTATGGTATGAAATTCTACAGCTTCCAAGAGTTTAGGAACAGAAAAACTGACTCATTCCAGTTCACTTCTGTCTATCCAATTAGAAGCTTTCTTATTCTTTTGCTTGTTTTGGTTAAAAGGACTTGTTCTTGTAGTTGCATTAATTAGAGGATTACTACTTTGTCGTAACTAATTAAGCCAACTTTTTATTCAATGACTGTCACAAAATCAGTGTTGTTAAGACACCTAAAAGGTCAAGACAATGTTATGTGAAAACGTCACCGTTAGCCGTTGAGCATAAAAGTTGAAGTACGTAGATTCTCTCATCTCATAAACATTTTAAAGCCCCTGCTTAATGCATGGGTTACTTTTAATTAGAAGGGTAAAATTTGAATAAGCTGTTCTCTAGTTTTTTTTTTTCCCCTAGTAAAACCGAAATAGGTGAGATCTCCACCGTCTATTTCCGCAATTTTGCTTATCAACGTCCATTGATTCCAGGAATGATAGGGCGTAGCTCAGTTGGTTCTGGAGGGGCAGATTTGCTCCAAGGTGCAAGGTTCGAATCCCACGATTTTCAGCGTGGGAACAACATTCTTGAGCTCTTTGTAGGCTTTGAGGGTAGGCTCCTTGTAGACCTGTGGGTTGCTCACCTCTTCCTCAGCGGACCGCTAAGTACTTGATTTATATCCTCCCAATTGCTTCATCGGGTCGAGGTGTGGGAAGCTCTTTAAATTGGGGATTCAACCTTTTGCTCCGATGAATGGTAAATATAAATTGAACTGCAAACCAGAAAAATATGGGCATGATATGATGCTGGTTCCCAGCTATACCTAAAATGCTGATATGGACTCTATTCCACCTAAGCATCTACTCAGAAGCTTAAATTGCCTGTGGGAGCTTGCAGGCCTACAGATAACAACATATGCAAAGGTGAATTATTAGCAAGTTTTGTTTTTGTTACGTCACGTGTGCGCTTTAAAAGCAACAAAGAATAAAAACAAATGTTCCGGGGTCTAGCATCTTGTATTGGCTGCTTGGAAAAAGGCCAAAACTTCCTGGAATCACATGATGGCACACAGTTGGTGGAACTTGCCAAACTCCCCACAACATTCAACGCGGAATGAAGACATTATGGTCAATTAGTGTGTGAAACGAGCCAAAACTTGCTCCGCAAACCTTCACGAAGTCGATCGTGGTGCTTACTCCAATTAAAGACTGGAAAGAACCTTCCATTTGAAAATGAAAGGAGAGAGATCAAAACATGTGATATAGTTAAAACGAGTCTATTTCAACAGAAGTACCTCTCCGGATGGCTGCTAAGATAAGCAGTTGAATTGATGCCAGGATCTTCTATCCCCTTATTCTGTTTATACTTTGTCTTATTAAATTTTAGCCATTTATTTACGTAAGACTCACATAAATAGATGGCTGAAATTTAATAGTATAAAATAGAGGACAAGGTAGAGGACAAAAGATCCGTCCCCGTTGAATTGAATCCGCATCATTCTCCGATATCAATAGCCGTCGTCAATTTCCAATCTATTTGATGGGCATGCAATTGCTTTTTTTTTTCCCCTTCTAATTTAAATAAACTTCCAATTATTGAGTTTACTGCCCTCATTGTTATAAAATTATGTTAACAAAAACCCCTGAAGAATATTTTGACTTGGTATTGCATCTCCACCCTCAAATTTGACTCCGCCCTCAATCTCCTCTCTCTCTCTCTCTCTCTCTCTCAAAGTCAAACGAGGCTGCATTTAAAATTTTTAAAAAAACGACAACTTTAACAAACCAATGTGTAAAACATTGCACAAATGATCACCTCTTGTCATGAATGACGAGATTTTAGATCTTCTGTCTAATATTATGATGTCTTATTATGTTTAATAAATCTCAGCCATTTATTTACGTGGGGTCTACATGAGACCCGCGTGGGTTTCGCAAAATAAAAGATTGAGATTCTATGAGACAGAATAAGACAGAGTAAAACTGGACAGAAAATCTGATTTTCATCTTTCAACATCATATTCAAAATATTTTAGAAAATTGAGCAAAAAATGTGAAAAGTACAAGAAACCAAAGAAGGTAACTAGCATTAGCTTCCAGGAACGACGAAGAACCCAAAGCTAACACATTTAGACATTAACTAAATTTGACATTTCATAGGTTGCCGGCCTTCACCAAACTCCATGACTTTTATTTCACGCTAACACTATTAAGAACCCTTCATACGTAGACCCCAAACCTTCTATCTCTAAACCCTCTAAACAAGAAACATCATCTCTAGGTTTTCTTAACGTTAAAATTACAAAACATGAGAGTTAATGTGTTTCTGGTTGTATTCTCAATACTCTTATCGCTTCATTTATGTGTCTCCGCCAGGTTTCTGCCGCCGAATATTTCTTCTATGCCTCACAATCTACTGCCTAACGTAACAAAGACTGCTTGGGATTCGTTTCATAATTTCTCCGGTTGTCACTTCGGGGAACGACTCGACGGACTAGATAAGCTCAAGAAGTACTTTCATCACTTCGGGTACATCCCAGAAAAAGTCGAAAACTTTACCGACAACTTCGACGTTCAGCTCGAGTCGGCTCTCAAAACTTACCAGAAAAACTTCAATCTCAACGTCACCGGACAACTCGACGAGGCAACAGTGAAACAACTTGTGCGACCCAGATGTGGCAACGCCGATATAGTTAACGGATCGACGAGCATGAACTCCGGGAAGGCGGATTCGCTGTCGGGGCTTCACACTGTTGCCCATTACACATTCTTTCCCGGAACGCCACGTTGGCCTCGGAGCAGCCGAAACTTGACCTACGCGTTTTCGCCCGATAACCAGTTGGAGGACGACGTGAAGAGCGTGTTTTCACGAGCGTTTCAAAGATGGGCAGACGTGATACCGTTAAACTTCACGGAGTCGGATGTTTTTGAGACGGCCAATATCAGGATCGGGTTCTTTCGCGGAGATCACGGTGACGGGGAGCCTTTTGATGGGGTGTTAGGGACGTTAGCACATGCGTTTTCGCCGCCAAGTGGACGGTTCCATTTGGACTTGGACGAGAACTGGGTGGTCTCCGGCGACGTTGCGAACTCCGCAATCGCATCAGCGGTTGACTTAGAATCGGTGGCAGTGCATGAAATCGGTCATTTATTGGGCTTGGGACATTCATCGGACGTAGGAGCTATTATGTATCCGACACTCTCAGCAAGGTCTAGGAAGGTTGAATTGGCGAGCGACGATATTGAGGGGATTCAGCAGTTGTACGGTACGAACCCCAATTACAACGCCACAGCGGCAGCGTCTGTTCAGCAGAATGAAACAAGTGGGACTGATTTTGTAGATTTTAGTTGGGGCCTCAGTCTGTTTTGGACCGTTGGGTTGGTTTTGCTGCTTTTGTAGATAGACAGATAGAATAACTCATTCTTTTTTCCATTTGAATACCTCACTTTTAGGGTTCATCCGATATTGTTATTTGATGATCGATATCATTTTGTATCGATATAGTTTGTCTATAATGATTTGATTTGATTGACAGTATACACATGAATTTTGCAGGATACATGTTTGTTCATTATTGTTCGTTACATATATACTATATAGGAGCCTTTAAAACTGATCATTCTGGTCATCTTATAATTTGCTTAGTTTAATTGGATATTCTTAGCAATTTTTGTAAATACTGAAAATTAAATTATATCTGAACACTTTTGATAGATAGTTAAATATCATGCAATCGTTTAACCCTCATGGGCTATTTTACAAACAAGAGTCCAACATTTCTCCTCATGTAATGCTGAATCAATTCCTCCGGGAGAAAATCAGGGCTGGATGAAGTTTTTAGCGGAGATGACATGTTCCTTTTCAAGTTTACCATAAAAGCTAATATGATGGAAGTTTTGGAAAACTCAATTTTCTTAAAAAATGGTGTCCAAGAATGGAGCTCTCAACCCTTAAATATAAATATGTTCCAATATGGATTAATTTTTATAATATTCTTCTTAAATATTAGACCACTTTAGGATTAAGCTATTTGGTTAGCTAAGATCTATTTGTCTTGATGAATGCACTACCAGCATAAAGAGACGTATTTGTGTTGAAGTTAAGATAGGGAGGGAACTCCCTAAAAATCTTAATCTAATGAGTTAGATGATGGAAGAAACTTGGTTAAGATTGAAATTTATTGAAGATATAAGTTGATATCAAACCCTTCCAACAAAAAAGTGAGTGGAAACTTACAAGAAAGTTGTTAAAAAATGGTTCCTATTTAGATTTAATGATGGAGGAAGTTCTCTTTAAGTACCTAGGAATCTCCATCAAAACTAAGATGCTGGGCTATAGGGATTTCTAGCCACTTAATCTTGCCCATAAGACACTATCTAAATGGCAAAATATATTCTTATCTTTTGTAGGGAGAGTTCAACATATTATAACTACCTTCAATAACGTACGTGTTTATTGGTCTACATATCTACATTTGCTTAGCAACCTAACTCAGAGTAGAAAAAAGCTAATGAAAAGCTTTCAATGGAATGGTAAAGAAGGAAATCCTCTAGAGCTAAAGTTTAACATGATGTTTATTCCCTTAAGCAAAAAAGGAGGTCATCATCACATCCAGGCCGAAGTCTCGCAGTGAAGTGGGGTCTGGGGAGCTCTGATAGTACGTAGCCTTACCCCTACATAGTAGAGAGGCTGTTTCAGGTAGACTCACATGCAGATGTGACAAGAAAAGAAAGATGCAGGTTAAAGAATAAAAAAAGAAAACTAAATAAAAATTTAAAAATAATTTTGGAAAAAAATACATATCTTCATTAGGAGATGCAAATCTAGAAAACAAAGTTATAAGAAATTTATAGGACAAATATACCTTATATGATGCAAAGTTTTGGTTATACTTGATGCGGTGCAAAGTTCTGCTTATACCTAATGCGGTGCAAAGTTCTGCTTACCATTTATCTGAGTTGTGTGTGTCAATCTTGCGCAGGGCCATCCTTGGACTCGAAAATTTGGATAGTTGGTGGCTGAAGAAGCACCGCATAGCTTGGCTAACCTTCATCTCTTCATCCAAGCAATGCCAAAATCTTTTCAAGCACTTTACCTTCAACAACAGTTTTAGTGTCGACTATCAACCAAAATATATTTATGGGAATTAAACTCCAAGAAGAATAGCAGAAGATCTATATACAAACTGTTAGAAGACCAAGTGATAGCATGAGAGGAATGCTTTTCCCAACCAAATATTTTATTATGTCGTCTGATTCATACATTGCAGCTCCAGTATTTGAATCCACCAGTATTTGGATCCACCATGTAAAGACAAGCACTTTATACTATTTAAGTTAAAAAACAATCAGCAACATGCAATACAAGGAAACATGTTTAGAACCAACCAGTAAGACATTTGTTGCTGCTTCCAAGAATGGTTTGGAACACATCTTGACAATGGAAAGAGCAGGGATGGATTGAGAGGCCAACTCGGGCAAAAAATTCAGTCCATAGATGCTGAGGGATGTGCTTGAACCCCGGATTATATGCATTTGTTGTACCTCATACTAAAACTTGCTTCCTACTTGGAACAACCATTGCATGATAACTGTTACTCTTCATAAAGGAAGAGAAAATATATTTGTGTTATAATATATTTTATATATTCTTTGTTTAATTTTGGCATTTTAAATTGGACATATAAGAAAATTACAATTATTAATTGGA
>JANKOD010000001.1:3459055-3472966 GCA_026284645.1 Erythroxylum acuminatum
TATTAATAAAGCATTAATAAAAATATTTTTTAATATTTTGAAAATTTATTTTAATATTTTGAAAATATATTTTAAATTTCATTATATATTTTTTCAGTATAATTACCGACGGAAAAGTTTCCGTCCCTAACTAGCGACGGAAACAAGGTTTTCGTCGATAATTGGCCGTATAAATTAGCGACGGAAAAGTTTCCGTCCCTAAATAGCGACGGAAACAAGTTTTCCGTCGCTAATTTCAGTATAATTACCGACGAAAAATTTGCCGTCCCTAAATTTCGTCCCTAAATTTGGCGGGATGTTTTCCCTCCATTTATAGCGACAGAAATTATAACCGTCGCTAAATGAATTTTTTTTACGTCGATTTTAGCTACGGAAATAGGAGTTTCGTCGCTAATTTGCTACGATTTATTTTCCGTCGCCAATTTTCCTTTTTCTTGTAGTGAAATAGAATATATTAAATACGACTGTCTCTTTATTTATTATCATTTTTAGTTAAGAACTATCTCTTTTGTCTCTTATCATCTTGTGATCAAATAGTTGATATCTTCACCACAACTCATTTATCGAACCGATTCAACAAACTAATTAAAAGCTCAAGCTGACCTCATTCTCTTCATCTTGAGTTGGAGGGGAGAGGTGTTAGTGAAACAAAATATAATGACGCCAAAACATAATTGATTGCACAATATTGGCAAAATATTTGGATAAATAATTTGTAAATAATCTTTTAATTATTTACTTTATTCATGTTATAATAGCTTTGGAAATTGTAAATAGCAAGAGTATTCCGCTATCACAAGTACTGGAAATTGTTCGTCTAGACTTCTATTCTGCAATGGAATTAAAGTCTAGAGAAGGCGTAAACTTAGATCGAAGGTTGGCGTTGCCAAATTTGAACCAAACTGCTCTATGGTCTATGATGTCGGCCGAAAAAATTGCAAGTTTAAATCGAGAGATTAGTAATTGGATCGTCAACATACTGTTGGCGACATTGTTTTAAGATGGAAGATAGGCAGTCACATCATGGGACAAAGTGTTTAGGTCGCTTCTTTTGGCGTCAGGATAATGGGAACAAAAGAAAAAGAAATGACAGTATACCTTCCAAGTTGCAAGCCGCAACTCAGTTTTTCTAATTTATCTTAGGCTTTAAAACCGAAGAAATAATGGATAAATATCACCACTTTTTGACAATTCTGGCTTATCACAATACTTTAAGTCTTCTCACGACTGCATACACTGAATAGTATGGAATATTGACGAAGAAAAAACAACAAAAAAGGTAACTTTACAGCTTCTCGGGCTTGCAAAATCCGTAACCCACTACATATTTATGGTATACACTTCGCATCATGTCCGAGGATGTTCGGCATGCTTCCACTGAGTTTTGGACTAAATTGAAACTTAGTGTCTGCTCTGACTCTGTCAAGTATTATAGTGTACAAGACGCTCAAAGTTCTGTGTCTACCCCATACTGCCATGCACAAAATGCATGAATGTTCATCACCTAATTAAAAACAGGATTGCATGTGTTCTTAATGATTATCAGGAGCATATGATTCATATAAAGGGTATAGAAATAAAGGGAATTATTGTGCTGATCATTTGGCTCATTTAGCCTCTTTAGCAACGCCGGGACTATACACCCTTCAGGAGCCTCCACGAAGCATTTTCGATGTACTATACCGAGACATGCATGGAACCCTATACAATAGAACCCTTCGTAGGGGCATAGGCTTTACAAGCTAGTCGCTTTTGTTTTTCATTCCCTTTTAACCAAAAAAAAAAACCACTTCAAATTGCCCCCATCTTTAATCAGATAAGCCAAATTCTATCTTCAACAAGAAAGCTCCGAGCTTTGATTAGTTTCATGAAAATTATCATTCTCAAATATCTAACATAGAAGAGTCGAAGGCCTGACTCATAATTATCCGGAACATAGGGTAATGTCATTCACACCACAGAAATTTCTTGTGGAGTGGTAGTTGTCCCTTGCTTCCACTTTCTTTTGAATCCAGATCTTCTGTCTAATATTACTCTGTCTTATTCCGTCTCATAGATTCTTAGTCATTTATTTTGCAGGACCTATAAAAATAAATGGTTGAGATTTATTGGACACAATAAGATATCATAATATTGAACAAAGAATCTATACTACTTTCTTTCACCTCGCACAGCTGACGCGCTAAAACTTTCAAGGTGGAGCAACGTTGACATTAATTTTAAATGACAGTTTTTGGCTATTAGGTATAACTACGTAAACCTAGCGTTATTGGATGTTATTGTTGTTGTAATATTCATAATACTACACGATGTGTAAGTTACTAAACTATAGTTACCATTCAATACGTCATTTAACTAGTTTTAGACGTAGTTTTATTTAACCAATATAAACTTATGTATTCCATTTACGATAGCATCCACGCCAATTTTGGTTAAATGTTGGTGGATATCGTGTAGTTGTGAATCATCAAAGCTTCATGAGGCTCGTTGACGTGAGCAAATATGTATGTCCTGTCCAGTCCAAAAAGTATAACGTATTACTCAACTTGCACCTAGTCAATTTCAGGATAGCATCGATCGAGTTTTTATTTATAGAAAGATAAAAGGTGTAAACTTCCTTTTTTATTTTGTTTATTCATTAAAAAATGTTTTATTATTTTAAAAATAATTTAATATATTAAAATATAAAAGATTTAGGAAAATATTGTCAAGTTATTTTAATTAACATTGTTACAAATTTAATTGCTGCTTATATAATAATATTATTATAATTGTCATAATTTGACCATATTACCAAAAAATTAATAAATTAATTTTAAAATGTTTGATAAAATTTTAAAAAAATTAATATCAGAAGATATTAAAACTTGCATTTATCACCTTCTAAATAATATCGTCGATGCCTTAAAGTGAGTGCACAAGCTCCGTCAATTTCTACAGCCGTGAAAAGATGTTAGCAATTTCAAAAGCATGGGATGGGAGTGCTTCAGGAGTCATGCCCTTTGTGGAAGAAGTGACACCATATGCTAAAATTTTTGTTATCATCAATACAATGCTGTTATCTCTAGTGTTATGATGGGACCAAGTTATACCCTAAAGAGGAACAGCCTCTGCCCTTGACCAAGCCTCTACTTTTTGTCTTCCTCTAGAACTAGAGTTCGTCCTGTAATACATCTTATCTTTTTTCTTTTACAAGCATCTCGTTGATGTCAAATTGAGCCACTTTTGTTGGTCTTCTCCTAGCCTTTTTCTGAGTCTTCCAGGCTTTGAGCTTGAAGCAGAACAATGGGACTTCTTCCATCATCTTCGCCTTACCATGGCGAAAAAGATGAAGAATCTTCTCATCCAAGCTCCAATCACCTCTATTCAGACTCATCAACCTCATCTTTCTCATCTCAGCTTAGTCTACCTTCTGTTCCTTCACTGACTGCACCATTTCCTTATCAGAATGATCAAAACTTCACCATTCACCATGAGTGTGTTGCCACTCTCAAAGGCCACTCCTCTTATGTTTCTTCACTTGCTCTGGAGGGCAAGTTTCTCTACAGCGGCTCTTCTTATAGCGAGATAAGAGCTTGGAGACAAGAACCTTTTGTTGTTGAGAATCAGACAGGCGATATTGTTGCTATTAGCAACGGGGCCGTGAAGTCTATAGTTGTATCAGGAGACAAACTTTTCAGTGCGCACCAAGATTTTAAAATCCGTATATGGAAAATTGATACCAAGAACGATCAACGATACTACAAATGCATAGCTACACTTCCTACGGCGTGTGATCGTTTCTTAAGGCTCTTTTCAGAGAAGAATTACGTGCAGGTTAGAAGACACAAGAAGTGCACTTGGGTGCATCATGTTGACACCGTGTCAGCACTAACAATGTCGAAGGATGGCTTACTTCTGTTCTCTGTTTCATGGGACAGAACGTTCAAAGTTTGGCGAACATCGGACTTCAAATGTTTGGAATCAGTGAGGAACGCACACGACGATGCTATTAATGCCATTGTCTTATCTAGTGAAGGGCTTGTTTATACAGGCTCGGCAGATAAGAAAATCAAGGTTTGGAAGAAGCTATCAGGAGAAAAAAAGCACTCTTTGATGGCCACAATGGAGGCTCACAATTCAGCTGTCAATGCTTTAGCTCTTAGTACTGATGGGTCCGTCCTATATTCTGGTGCTTGTGACAGATCAATACTCGTGTGGAAAAGAGAAGCTGGTGTCGCCATCGATGCCGGTGGTCTGCGCATGGTGGTGGCCGGTGCACTTAGAGGACACTCAAAGGCAATCTTGTGCTTGGCTATTGTCTCGGATTTGGTTTGCAGTGGCTCTGCTGATAACACCATAAGGATTTGGAGGAGAGGAATGAAGGAGAACTATTGTTGTTTAGCAGTTTTACAAGGCCATAGAAAACCAATTAAGTGTATAACTGCAGCCATCGACACCAACAATGGCTCTGATTCTAGTACTTCTTGTTTAGTTTACAGTGGCAGTTTGGATTGCGATATTAAAATCTGGAAAATTCAGGTTTCGATTCTTTAGGGCAATGGTGTATTCGCTCTGGAATCTTGTAGATAGAGATGAGAATTATTTCATTTTGATTTTCCTTTTCACATAAAGTGAGTGTTACTCTTACTATTGCTATCTTGAATGAAAACATGAAAATAACAGTCTTTATGTTCTTGTAAACGAGATGAATTTTCAGTTTTCCTATCCTTAAAATCGAGTTGACAAAGTGATACACTTTAATCTAGAAGATATGAAGATTTCAACTTTCAAAAGGCTAAAGGACAATTAGCCAATTACAGCTTCTGCTAATTCTTTCTTTACTTCCAAAATCCGTTTCTGTGACTTCTATCATTATCATTTTGCCCTGCTTTTCCAGCCATCGGATAATCACGGTGTTTAGGACTGTGACCACGTACCCTTCATATCCTCATAGCGTCAGCCAAAATCCAGTAGACGTCAGTCTGCCAGCTATTCTCATTGTGTCTCCCCTGTTTGTAGCCTAGACCTGTCTCCCTTTCGCCGTGTACCCGAGACAACGGGAGCAGATCTGCTGCTCCCAAATTGCTATGTAATACTGCGACTTTAATATTCTATCCATACAACTTATTATAATGAATGGTTGAGATTTATTCAAGCACAGGATACAGCACTTTGGGCAGTACTTTGAACAGCAGATCTGACCCCGGGACAACTGCCACCGCCATCTACATCCCTTGGGTCGTGATAATTGCCATCGCCATTTTTTTTGTGGTGGTTATTGTCGCAGTATGTTTCTCCATCTGTTTGTTATCGCCATTCGATCAAGCTCTGTTCAAAATTTCCACTTTTTATACGTGTTTGTTGCCATGCGTAAGTCTTTAGTTCCTCTCACCGTCGCATGTCAGCAGTCATTCTCTATAGCCACCGCTCTTCGTTCTACATCGGTGGCGCCTTGCTTCTGTCACTCATGTCAGCATGTGATCTTCGACTCAGTCAACTCCCATTTTCTCCGATTGTACCCGAACTCGATGGGTACCCGATAAAAATATCCGAACGGGATAGATATGGGGAGCAAATTTTTACCCGTGGGGCGGGTATGGGGTTAACAAAAACACCTGTCGAGTATCGGGGCAGGTACGGAGATATCACCCCCCATACCCATTTACCCGTTATATAGTAATTACAATTTTGTCATTATATATATACATACAAACCCACCCAAATCCCTAATAACTAATTCAATTCTTCTTCACGCCGTCAGCCATTTCCCAGTGTCGCCGTCAGCCATCGTTTACAACTCCACGTCGCCATCTTCTCCACCGAACCAATTGGCATGTACGCCACAGAAGTTCTCTAGTTCTCTTTGTTTCTTTGTATGCTGTTTCAGTGTTTTCTGCTTTCTCCTTGTTTGACTTTCGTTTTCTGTTTATTTCGCTGACTGAAACGTCAAAAGTGTGTTGATCGTATGTTGCAATTGGTTTCTTGAAAGATGGGTTACTTCAAATTTTAATCTTTTTTGTTTTTCTTGTTTCGGGTTGATCGATTTGCTTAACGATGTTGCACGTTTAGAGGGAGTCGGTTGAAATTCAACATAAACTGACTTTTCTTTTTCTTTACTGAAAGATCGCAGCAACTAAATCATATATTTTCCTTACATTAAACTTATAGTTCATGCTGTTTAGTGATGTTTAAGACAATGGACGCTGTTATGCAAATTGATTGGCCTCTTTGATTCCTGTCGGAGCATAAAAGATGATCTGCAATTGATGGATTCACTTTTCTAGCTTTCTCTTTGGTCCAGAATTCTTAGAACTGTAGCAACAATTTCTTTGGTTGAGTCGTTGAGATATGAATATGGGATCGAGTTTCCCACTAAAATCGATTTTTACTATGGCTAGTATATACATAATTCACACTTTATGAATGTTCTGCTTGTGAAGGAAGCTACGTATCGCACTGTTCAATTATATTCTTGCAGCATTTCTACATTATATATATTTTGGCTGTTATTCTGTTCATTGTTACTCTTTGATGTTTGAATCTCAAAAATCTTTGACTGACATTGCAGTAGCATGATTAGGACCTTACCTTTTCTATATCTACTGATTTTAACATATTTACCTTTTCTATATCTATTGATTTTAACATATATAAAAGTATTGCTCCAAAAATTACAGCGTTTATGCAGGTTGGCTATTGGTCTATATAAATTTGTTACATTTAAGGTGTTGAAATTTATAGAGAAGTTGCTTATGAAGAAGACTAATCCCCCTCGCTTGTTCTAACAAAACAACCTGGTTGAGCTCGCTTCTCACAAGGAAATAAATGTTGTTTAATCATCTTTTTGAAGATCATTCTTCACAGCCAAGAGTTCTGGTTGTCTTTTTCTTCACCCAAGCAAGCTTCATTCTCTAGTAGACAACATGTTGTTTAAACAAATTCCTGCAGAACAGGCTGCTGGTACCAAACTTATAAATGCTCAATAAGTTCATACTATCTTCTGTGAATCCAATTTTGACAACTGGGCCAAGCTTTAGGAGGTCATGCAGACTATCGGTTACCTTTACATCCGTCCCAATCATGGACATACCTAGCGAATCTGTGGATATTACATGAATAAGAAGTAGCTGCAGAATGGTACTTTCATTTCCAATCTTCTTAGGATTAAACTAAGAAGTCCCACGTTTTTAGTTACTCTGAATTTGTGGAGGTATCATTCTTTAACATCCACTTTGAGTTCTGCTGCTTTTTTTTTTTTTGTGGGTCCAAGGAGGATTATGACCCCTCTTCCTGTCCAGTTCAATACTATTTTTCTGATGCCAATGCCCTCTGCTAGATCTTTTCTATGCTTTGGTTGTATTAATTGACTGGCTTGATTGGTTCTGTGTCCCTGTGTATGTGTGTGTGCATTCACACGTCTTTCTTTGCTCTCATGACATTTATCTAGTTTATCTACTTGATTTTATAATTTAATGTACTTTATATCAGAGTTTCTGAAAGATACGATGGCCAAATCAGTTGGAAAGAAGGATGTGGGTTTACTAAAATCAGTAGAAGAGAGAGCTTTGCACAAAAAGGAGGAGGATTACCACAAGCAGCGACAAATACCTTACTTTCACAAAGACTGCGTGTCAAATATCCTTCTTAGGCTTCCTCTAGAATCCCTTCAACATGCAAGGTTTGTTTGTAAGCCATGGTATAATATTATCAATAATGACCTCTTCATTGATACCCACCTTCGAAGATCAGAATCTGTTCTAATCTTTCAAAAAGTAGTTCCAAATGAAAGAATTCACCAATTTTCGTCCACATTAATGCCCCAAGAGCAACCTAATACCTTTTCTGTTGAACAAAGTTTTCTTCAATCCCTACCTACTCCTATTATCTGGCAACCAGTTACGAATCGCCGGTCAAGATTTTCCATGCAGTATATGGAATTTGGAAAGGGAGAGAGCAAGTTAGGTGAGTATAAAGTGAGCTGCCTGGGCAGTATTAGAGCCACAAGCAATGGTCTAATTTTGCTTGATAACAAACTGAAGAAAGGAGGACTGGTAGTGATGAATCCTGTGACAAGGAAACTGACTGCATTACCTCTTGGTACCTTGTGGCCTCCCGGAAGGCAGTCTTATGGTTTTGCACAAAGTGATACTTCTAAACTATACAAAGTAGTTCACTTGTTTCGTGAAGAGTTAGGACATGTCAATTGTGAGATACTTTGTCTTGGAACAAGAAGTTGGAGAGCGGTAAATGGACCTTCTTTTGGGCTCTTTGGTTGGTTGGGATACTCACCTGTTTCTGCCATTGGGGGTTTACACTGGATTCCTCATATTGATCACAGTGATTATATAGTCTCCATTGGTCTGGACACTGAAAAATTTCAAACTACACAGCTTCCAAAGAGCTGTAGAACTCATGACAGGATTATTGAGATGGGCGGTTCTTTATGCTTTGTCACTCATGAAGGCTTGAGCATTGACATTTGGAATTTAAGTGGAGCTGTCTGGACAAAGCAATACAGTATCACAAGAGGCAGCATAATTGACTTGGTTCCCCTTTTAAGCTTAAGAATCAGTGGAGATGTAATTTTCAGGAGGGAAGAAGATGGCTCATTCTATGCTTACGACTTTAAAGTTGAAATCATGAGAAAGATTGAGATGGATCAGAAGTGCTTCCCAAGATATGGTTCGTATCTACCTCATGTCAATAGCCTTGTCTCCTGGGAAGCAGCTCAAGCTATTTCTGACTGAGGTCTGTGCTTTCTTAGTACCATAAGTTAGAACATGTGGTATTGCTTTGTCTGTTGAAATACTATTGTGACTAATGACTAGAGGTTGTTAAATAATTGCTTGGCAACATGGTACAAGTTGGTTGGACAATGATTGGAACTGGAAAATTGTACTTCGAGTCAATACTGTATTTTTGTTTTGCAGGGATATGGATACTCTATAAATATCCATGCATGCTTCAATTCCTAACTTTATTACAGTAAACTCAAGTTTGGAATATGAGGAGTATGAGGACCAAAACTCCTAATAGACTGGACCGTTGGACCTTAAAAGCAAACAAATTTCAGGAATACAATGTACAATTCAACTAATAAGTTCTAATCCAACTACTAAGTTCTGCTTGTCACTCTTAGAATTGAATTGTAAATTTTAGGTTTTGAGTAACAAATAAATAGAGGGCTCTCATTATTAAATGGTTAAATATTTATAAAAAATTTGACAAACGAATTATTTATAAATATTTAAAATTTAAAAATCGTAAAATTTAATTTTTTTAAAATATTTGGATCTTAGAAAATGAAAGTTGAAATTTATTTTATAATTCATCTTAATAATTATTAAGGATCAAATCATAATTTCCAAAATTGGAGTACATATTAAACTTATGCATAACGTTTAAATTCTAAAATTTTCAAAATGTTAACATGTTTTACGATTTTAGTTTTGAAATGAATTTTCATATTTTTCTTAAAAATAACATTTGGAACTTAAAAAGTTTGTTTAAAATTAAGATTATGGATTAAGACGACGATCGTATCAATCATTCAATAAAAGTTATGTTAAAATATAGAATTTATAGGCACCATATGATAACATGCCGCGGTCCCACGTGCAAGTAGGATTGGATGGTCAGAATCTCTGGATTTTAATCCAACGGTCATAAATGTTCCGAACTAAAGCTCCTCTCCACTTGCAGAGTTGCCTTTCCTATATGCAGGTGTCGTTATGTGTTGTGTTTCTGTCAGCGACTCTTAGAGAAAGCCAAGAGCTCAAGTGAAGCGAAGTGAACTCAAGCTTAAGCTGATGGCGGCGGCGAAGGGCCTGAATTTATGTTCTCCGACGTGTCCAACTTCTTCAAAGAAAGCTCAAATTCACATTCCCAATCTCAAAACATCGACTCTTTCCTATCCTTTCCATCGTTTTTCACCAAAGATTCGATCTTTAACCATCAAAGCTTCTTCATCAACCAACACCCACCATTCGGTGACTTCCCAGCCATCGTCCGTCTCTACCCACGATTCTGTTGTTTCCGAGCAGTCGATTCCTCAGGTCCGAGTCGATGTTTTATCAGAATCGCTTCCTTACATCCAGAAATTCAGAGGAAAGACTATTGTAGTCAAGTACGGCGGCGCCGCCATGAAGCAGCCGGAGCTCAGAGCATCGGTGGTGAGCGACCTCGTGCTCCTCTCCTGCGTTGGTCTCCGCCCTGTTCTTGTCCACGGCGGTGGGCCAGAGATCAACCACTGGCTCAAGCTCCTGCAGATCGAGCCTGTGTTCGAAGATGGGCTCCGTGTCACTGATGCTAAGACAATGGAGATTGTGTCGATGGTATTGGTGGGAAAGGTCAATAAGGACTTGGTTTCACGCATCAACAAAGCAGGCGCCACAGCCGTCGGCCTCTCCGGCATGGACGGGCAGCTTCTGGTAGCACGACCCTCCCCGAATTCCGCAAAATTGGGGTTCGTTGGGGAGGTTTCTAGAGTCAATTCCACCATTCTCCAGCCACTTGTGGACAATGGGCACATTCCAGTTATTGCATCGGTGGCTGCAGATGAGACGGGTCAGTCTTATAACATAAATGCCGACACAGTGGCGGGAGAAATAGCGGCGGCGTTGGGGGCAGAGAAGTTGATATTGCTGACAGACGTGGCGGGGATTTTGGAGGATAGAAATGATCCAAAGAGTTTGGTGAAGGAGATAGATATAAAGGGAATAAAGAGAATGATAGGGGAAAAGAAGGTTGCTGGGGGGATGATACCAAAAGTTAATTGTTGTGTGAGATCACTTGCTCAAGGTGTGAGGACAGCTAGTATCACTGATGGGAGGGTTCAGCATTCTTTGCTTCATGAGATTATGACCGAGGAAGGAATTGGAACTATGATTACTGGCTAGAACAATACACTTTCACTCTTTTGGTTCAGTTACTTCCAAGTCTTTGTTTACTCCTTCTTTGGCTCTTTTTGCCTCTTGTTCTTGTTCTTCCCTGTTTTTCATGAGCATGTTCCCTTCTCTGTAAGTGAAAATGCAGACTTAAGGGAGATACAGTAACCTTATTTACTAATGGTTAGCGTCACCTTATTTGGTTGAAACGATACTCTTTCTTGCCATTTTGGATGCTTCAGAAAGAAAATGAAAAGCACCAATTCTATTGAACAAGCACCAGTAATCAAGAATAATATCAATTTTATGGACAAAGCTCATTTCTTTTGCTTATTGATTCCTTCTGTTCCAAAAGAGACCGTCCAAATTCTAACTTGGAACCAGAAAAGCAAGCTTGTGATAGGATGGATGCTACAGATACAGTAGACAATTTCTTGGGTTAATAGGCTATGACCTTGACACCTTGTTCTAGCTGTATTTAGTTTCGAAGTTATCATTTCCTACTTAAATTCTTAATTTGTCGCCTGGATACCTTTTCATACGTGCAACATGAGACACATGCTTGCTTCACTACTGATTAGGGATTGCAAAATTAAATCCAAAGGTGTATGATAATGAAGTCGGCATAGTTGTCATTTGCATGGACTAGAATTCAGTGTTGATAAGTAAACGGTGTGTTCTATCAAACTTCTTTTGTAAACTTTATGATCCTCATGATACATGGTACAGTATTTATGTGTGAAGTGAAGTGAAAGAACTGTTGACTTTGTTCTCCATTTTTGTCATCTCTATCATGCTCATGATCAATAATTATACTCTCTTCATGATGGATCTGAGAGCAAATTCCTTAGGTTGATATTTGGACAATTTTGGAGCTTGTTGCCTGTGTAACCACTTGCTGATTTTACCATCAGTGTTCAATGTGATTGTCTTGTTTGCTGCTACTCTCATTCAGCCTGTAAAGGGCGAATTACTTGGTATGGAGAAACCAACTCCAAGCTATACTCGTTACCTCAGACCTTCTTGCTCTTGGATATGTTGACGAGACCATTTCACATCCAGGAGAATACATGGATCCTCAATCCACTGATTACATCAAATGGAAGAAGACTGATCAGCTAGTTTACTACTTTCTCACCGGATTACTCTGTCGAACTTGCACTCAGTTACAACACAGTTCGCAACCTTTGGGTAGGACTTCAAGATCACTTCATGCTACAATCCGTGTCACAACATTCTCTCCACCGCTGGAAACTTCACTCTCTCAAAAAGGGTTCTAGCACCATCATTGAAATACCTCAACATCATGTCCACCACTGGTCGAACTAGCTGCAATTGGGGACTATCTCTGATGATGATCTTGTTCTCTTCACCTTAAACGGACTACCTGTAGACTTTGAGTCCTTCGTCACGACCATAGAAAATTGCACCACAGCATCACCTTTACAAAACTCAAAGCTAAACTTTTACTCCATGAACAACAGTTGTTCTCCTTCAATGAGCCACCTATATTGGACTCCACATTCGCTGCCTTCTCCAGCACCAACAACTCTACCTACGGCTCACATGGCAGAGGTGACGGCAGGGCACGACGACGACGTGGGAGACAGCCAGAGCCTCACCCTAATGCGTCTGAATTTATTTCTAACCCTAATGGTTATGGACTTTCCTACCTACGGGCTAACCAATTTAGTGGTATGTTTAATAGGCCCTTTAATGCACCGCCTTTTGGGGCCGTCAGTTTAGTGAAACCCCACGTAGACCCTCCATGCACATTCCAGTCCAATTTCAAACTCAAACCTAATATAACCCTCTTATCCTAACCTTAATTTTCATAATAATAAGTCACCTAACTAATGTCAGATTTGCTAAAAATGAGGACACATTATTGCTCACTGTCGTTTTCTGTACGCCGAATCTCATAACAACTCCATTTGATTCCACCATACTACAAACAGTATTACCACAGCCTTTTCGGCCATAAATATCTAATCAAATCATGACCCGTCTCCCTCCAGCACCAAATTGTTACTGAATGGTTACCCAATATTGCGCCACTACTCATATGATTCCAAATTCTCATATCGTAGAATCTATCACACTATACGAAGGATCCAATAAAGTCATTGTCAGTAATAGACACAATCTTCCTATTTTATCCACCGGTACCTTAACCCTTTCCACTTTTTCCCGTAATCTTCATCTTTGTGATAAATTGATTGTCCCTTACATTACTACTAATCTTTTATCTGTAGCCAAATTTGTCACTGATAATTCATGTGTCACTAAATTTAATCCATCTGGTTGTGTTGTGAGGACCTCAAATCCAATATATTGCTTCCCAAAGCCCAAATTCATAATACCCTCTACCTAATGAACATTCCAATGTACTTCACAAATTCAGTTGTTCTCACAGTTGCCTCCACTTCAATAAACTTATGGCATCAATGCCTTGGTTATCCATGTCAGTCCCCATTATTTAGATTAGGTGATGTTATGGAATTTAAAATTCATGTTTTGAAATTTAAAAATGTTTTCAATCCATGTACTTCTTGTTTTTAAGTAAAAAATGTTCGTCAAGGGTTTAAAAACCGAACCGGACCGGCCGGTCCGACCGAAAATGGTCTGAACCGGCCATGTGTCCGGTTCGGTCTTAGTTAATAACCTTTGAATATAAAAACCGACCGGTTTTTATACTAACCGGTTATTTGATAACCGGATTCTCTCCTCTGTTCTCTCTTCTCACAGATCTCAGAATGCCTCCATCGCCGCTTCTCTTTTCTGTCTTCTCTCTTCTCAGATGCCTCTATCGCCGCCTTTGCTTTGCTTTGCTTTGTTTGTCGTCCCCTTTGCTTTGCTTTAAAAACAGTCTCTTGCTTTGCTTTGTTTGTCTGTCGTCCCCTTCTTTCTTTCTCTCCCATATTCCTTTTTGATTCTCTGTTTCAAGACATCAACTTTCTTGTTGCATCACTTCCACAGCTGCTGAATACGTACATCAAGAGACGCAATGGCTGTGTAAGTTTAATTTCCTTGATTCACTGAT
>JANKOD010000001.1:3490745-3507392 GCA_026284645.1 Erythroxylum acuminatum
TAATTATGCAATTCAATTCAAATCATACTCAAATATCCAATGCAATGCACAAATCAATGGCTTGAGGGTTCCGTGAATAAAACGACAAAATCGAAGTTTACGTCGTGAATCAAAACGAGTCCAATTTCGGATCTTGTGGGCCACAAGCGGGCAGTCGGGATAAGGCTTAAGTTGTCATTGTGCACATAACTCAAAACGTTCCCCTCTTGCCCAAACAAGCACATAGTCGATTCAAATTCAAAATGCCATAGCTTCTTTGTTGGCATGCAATCATATCAAATGACAAACATGCTCAATAAACTTTCATTCATTTTGTTCAATTGATCAACATCATATTCATACAATGATCATTCCAACAATTAACTCACATAGCATACATAAACATTTTGCTCTTTCGCACACAAACTATAAAGGGTTTACCCACCTCAATTTGCAAATTCCAAGGTCACTAGCTTCCCTCCTCTTGGCCTTGGTTAGGCTCTTGATTGCCTAAAAATACAAACATTAATCTCATTATACCCTCTAAAATTCAAAATCCCCTTTGCAAAACCCTAGAAATGAGCCTAACCTCAAACAACTTCAATCCAACCTTTCCATAAATCATCAAAGCTAGAGAACTCATCCTAGAAGAAGAAAATCCAAAAACCCTATGAAATCACTATTCATCATCTTTCTCACTACACTTTCTCTCTCTTAATTTCTCCTTCATCCAACCCCAACCATTCTTCAACAATGAAGAAGAAAAAATGAAAAAACTTACCTTAAAACCTTGGATCTCTTCTTTTTCCTTTAGCTTTCCTTCCTTTTTCCCTTGTTTTCTTCTCTTCTTTTCTTCTTCTCTTCTTCTCTTCTTCTCTCCCACGCACTCTCCTTCTCTTCTCCAAGTCCACGACAACTTCTTCTCCTCTCTTCTAATTTCTCTTTTTATTCTTCTTCTTGAACTACCCAACATACCCTTCACTTAAAGCCCCTTTCCAACTATGCCCTTGGTTACTCTCTAACCATTCTAACTAACTTTTTAACCAACTTGTTCCAAACCAACTAACTACTAACACTTATCTCATTTAATTCTCACTTACCCCATTAATCCACTCCACCTACCACTTTAGTCCAACTCAAATTTCTATTTCTTTCTTTCAAATTCTAATCAAAACAATAAAAATTTTAAAACTATAAATTCAAACATAATAGCAAATTCAAACACAATTAATCAAATAAACACTTAAGCAATTAGGACAAGGCCTAACACCTTAACCTTATATATATAACATTCATATTAGGCTTTCCCAGGACAGGCCTAATACAGGTCTAGTTCATACTATTTAAGATCTATTTTCTTCATTAAACTTCAGACCATTAACCTAGATCCTTTATTGGGCTACTTTATTATTTTTATCATGATCAAATATGATTTATTTAATCGTGAATTTATTAAAATTGTAATTAATTGTTGTCCAACCTTAAGGAATTTTCTAATCGAAGAAATTTGAATTTTTTTGACTAATCTATATCAAATCACTAGATTTGCACATTATACTACTTTTTATTTAAAATAAGAACTTGGTCAAATTATGATTGATTTTCTTGTGCAAGTACAATTAATTTGGAATCAAATATCTCGAACTAAAATTAATAAAAATTAATTTTTATCTTAGTCAAGTTCACATGGCTTTTCGACTTGAATATGAAATTGTTTGAACTTTTCTATTTTATTGAAATCCACTACCTACACTAAATGATGCTATTTAAGAAGTTATTTTAGAAGATTCGCCTTAATCTAGATAAAATTTTGCATTATAAAATTGTTATTACAACCATTCAATCCTCGCTAAAAAATTTGACCATCAATTCTATAAGAATTATCATCAAATTGGTCATGTTTTTGTAAATTATCCTATAAAATGTAGATATTGTCGTGGTTTTGGTCAAATTTTTGAACATTATCAAACTTCAATGTGAAAGTTATGATCATAAAGTGAGTTCTCTAAATCTAAGAATATCTTGAAGTACATAGATTTTATAGAACTATTCTAGGGATTTTCTTTAGATTCCAACATCTAATATTCATTATAGGCATTCCATTTATATATATTTTTTATTTTTAAGCCCTAAGATGTAACTTTGGCATTTCAATTTAATTTGAAGACCTAATATCTATTATAGGTATTGCATTGTTATTTTCAATCCCCAGCCCCTAGGTAAGAGCATAATTAATGTACAGTATAAACTAATTCTAAAGGGGCAAAAGACACGCCAAGTTCGTATTTATCCCCACCAATGCCATGTCATGGATGATTTGTCTCATTTAATTGCTTTTAGTTCTAAAACTAATCAACTTATACTTAATTCATTGTCATCGTTACAACTTTTTTACCCTATTATATGTTTTAACCTTCTGTTATTGTTAACAATTAAGATTTGGGAAACCATACACTAGTTTAATTATATATTTTCACTAAACTAAAAATTTTAAGTGTTACTATACTACTTTTTGTTTTTATAGTATAAACATTGTATTTGAATCCTATCCACACTGTATCTAATCTAAACTGTATCTGAATCCATTTAACTTACCATATTAAAACAAAATACATTTATCCCTTTAAGCTTTTCATCGAACACTTTATAGGTATAACAAATTCATCCCTAACTATTAACAAAAACACTAGTACCTGACTTTCTTTACCAATAGGAAAACATTTAGATGCACAATGAACCACTAATAGCTAAAATAAACATAGACAACACAAAAGATATCAACCAAAATCTACCCAAATAAAAGCCTCCTTAACAAAAACAAACAGAAATTTAAAAAAACAAGTGAAAAGGAGGAATAACTTAACCACGATTGACGACGTACTAACTGGAGACAGAGACAACAACGATGGTGTATAACCGGAGAATAATAGAAGACAACAACGACGAGGTTGGAGGGAAAAAATCACAACATTTTCAGACACCTTCGATAGATATGGAGAGGGGTTTGACGCCCTGGCTTAAACTTGATAAGAAAACAACGTCATTTGTGGTTAAATAGTCATTTTCCTTCCAATTAAGAAAACAATATGATGTCATTGAATATCATAGGCATTTTTTGTCGTGAATCATTGATACCTATTTTTACGACAACTTTCACTAATCCATTGCTAATTTCTGTCGACAAAATTTCGTCTCCTCCTTTACCGACAAATTTTTTCCATCGCAAATTACCTTTTATCCCAATAACTTTACCTACGGAAAGTTGTTTCCGCCACTAATTTAGTACATAATTTTTTCCATCGATAATTTATAATTTTCATGTAGTCTATTGCCACTAAAAGCTCTACTATTATAAATAACCTTGAGACACTACTCAAACAAATCATTTTTTAAATTCTTTTAATGTCATCTCAAAATTTGTATCTTCCTGTATCTGTATCTGAGTTTTGCTACTACTATCATGTGATTGTGGGGTACTACTTAGACATGTTATCCCTTTTAATTGCTGTAATATCATGTTTACTTGCAATGGTACTAAAATAAGCATAACTCTTAGTGATCATGTATCTATCTTTAATTTTAGTTTGAATTTATGGCATCTCTAATTTAGTCATTAATCTTATCTTTGTTGGTCAATTATATATCGGATACAGTCTCTCTACTAATTAGAGGTAAGACTACGTATAACTGGACATCTTTGGACCTTACGAATCAGCAAGACATTCACTAAATTGATGTTGTGGTTGTCTTCAATTATATGAAATAAAATTAAATGTTTACAAGCTTAAAAAATATGCCAGGCTTTAGAGAGAGGATGTAGGATAAATCGATAATTTGAGTTTACCTCTCTTCCTCGGACAAGTATGAAAGCATTTAACAATTTATAATGGTGAGTTAGGCAATTCTAACATGGTATCAGAGCCTGCTTGTCTCGATAGTTTGGGGCAGTGCCCGGTTATGTCCCTTTGCCCAATATGTCCATCAGATGCCCAATCTTGCTTTGGACTGAGGGGGGGTGTTACGAATCCCACATCGGACAAGTATGAAAGCATTTAACAATTTATAATGGTGAGTTAGGCAATTCTAACATGGTATCAGAGCCAAGTTTGGTCTGGATTATTAATTTCCAGGTTTTCTGTCTGGATGTCCAGTCCCAGCGACTCGGTTTAGTTACCACTGCGTATATTTCAAGTGACAACTGGATGTCCAGCCCTGGTTGCACTTGAGAGGGAGTGTTAGAGTGTCTCATATTGCCTAGATATGAAAATGTTAAAGGGTTTATAAGTGGTAAGGGTCAACTATCCAAAAAACTAGTTATAGTTATTTGGACAATAGTTGACCCAAGCCCAATTCTTGATAGTGGACTCTACACTCTGTCCATATTAGAAATTCAATAAGGATGTAGGATAAATCGATAATTTGACTTGACCTCTCTTCCTCGTCCTTCAAAATTTAAATCTGCTATCACAATCACTAACTTGTTCATTTATCAGTTACATTTTCGTCTTAATTAGTTATATTTCAGTTAGTAAAATTCCTCTTTTAATTTCTGGTAAAATTTTAACTTCAATATAGATCTCTTAGTGCGGTGTAAGAGAAAGAAATCGGGGCTTTTAAAGAAACCCCGTCATGTATACGTGGATGAAGATCAACTATTGGAGTTTATGATTTCTTAAAACACATCAACCACGTGGTGCAGCTGCAGCCTCTGAAGCTGCAAGAAGCCTCACTTTTAGTGCCCTCTTCTTCTGAAGCATCCGCATTTAATTCCCATGCCCTCAGTTGGTTGCATGTTCCCAACTTCCACGCTCGAAATGACCATTGGGCCGAGAGTAATATAAATCTTGTTAATAACTAATAGACTAACATATCCTTGGTACATGTCTCTTGTCACCATGTGAAGCATAACTTTTCCTTTATGTCTAGCTAATTCCTCGTTGGGTATGGACATTAAGCTAAAACACAACCTAATATTTAGCTAATATTAGGACTTGGAATAAGATCTGTTTGATGCTGCAGCTGAACTACCCCCGATCTAACAGGTTAAAGCACCATGGTAAGATTCAATGACTGGAAATCAGGAATTCCATTCTGTTATTGATAAATGAATGCATCAAATGCATGTTCGAGATATAGTATGTATACAGACTTTGCATATACATTTCGACGGAATTTTACAGTCCATGTATAGTAATAATCCTGATATATCACTTTACTCGATTCTAACTGCTAACGTATGAGTAGAGATAAACGATAACTGTAATCTTGCTTTGGAGACAGTAACTTCTCTTTTTTGTGTGAATGGATCGCATTAGATATCATGAAGCCTTTTTATCAAATTATACGACTGTATCTGCAAGTTTCAACATCAGGATATAGTTTATAATGTATCAAGCTGACTTTATAATCACATTTATAGCCTGACTTTATAATTACATGGTCCACTTAACATAATACAAGTTGGTGTTGGTTAGGTAAGATGTTATCTTCCAAAACATTTATTATCTTGTTTATCGTTTTCGCATATTTTAGAGAAGACCCACCTCGGGACAACAAGAAAACCTATCTCATATTCACGTGCCGCGCGATAAAGAAAAATGGTGAACAGTTTCACTTTCCAGAAAAATCTTATTGCACAAACGGAAGTAATATATATGAAAAATGAGAAAGCAAGGAACACAACAATTTATGAAAAAAGAAATATATTTTTATTATTGTGAGAAAGATGATGCAAAGATAAATATGACAAGAACTACTACCGTACACAACTTTTAACAAGGTATTTATAGAGTTATATGTAAGAAGACAAATTTTGTTACCACATAATCATGAGGTTATTGAAATTTTATTTTATTAGAAATTCAAGACATATCTCACAATTTCCCACCTTGAATTATCTAAAGTCCAATTAGGAATTATTCTCAATTACAGAAGCCCCCAGAGCTCCAAGATATATGAGCATTCATCAAGTTTAATCTACACTTGAACTTCTCTAAAGGTAAAAACTTTGTTAATGTATCAATTGCATCCTCTAAAGTGTGAAATTTTTTTAACAAGATCTGACAAGATGCACACAATCTTGTCTTTTTTTTTTCAACCATGTGAAACCTTACATCCTTCATCATATCCATCATACGTCTATATTTCATTTGATTCTATAGTCCCCCTGAAATATATTATCATCCCATATATCGCTCCTAAACACCACATCCTTGAAGATTATGCTAAAATTTTTACTAAATGCACGAAAAATTATAAAAGTTTACCTTCTCATATTTATCATCCTTCAATAAGTTTTCCTAATAAAGTTCCATCATCTCTCGCTAAACAAGATGACTCACCTATATGTGTTATATTGCAGTACTTTCTCTTTTCTTTGACAATTGAGATACAACAACTAATCCCATTATTGTCTTTCCAAATTAAGACATAAATGTCATGTTGTAATTTTCTTTTTATTATAGGCAGTGCACCTTTAATCACCTAAGTTATTCATCATCACCAAAAAACTTATATCCTTGTCTATCAAGAGTAACCATAAATACCAAATTCTTTCAAAGTTTAGAAAATACGAAGCATGTAATTTTCTAACAATTTCATCTTGCGTCTGAATATATACTGAATCACTACCTTAATTTAATATCATGCTCTCCATCATCACCCAATCTTACAATATCATTCCATTCTTTGAAAGAACAAAATTAGTACCTATTAAAAGTTATATGATAAATGACGCCAGTGTTTATTACTCATCGATTTGTAAAATTAGAATTACTCATTATTAAAATAGTTTTACCTCATTCATCCTCTTCATCAGAACTCTCCTAGACTACAACGTTACCTACTTTTTCATCTATTTCCCTGTTCACATTTCCTTTCTTCTACTATGGGCAATCCCTCTCAAAGTTTCCTTTAACTTTACAATTAAAACAAAATATCTTTAGCTTTTGATCTGGATTATGACTTACTCATATTTTCATAATTCCTTTCCTCATTCCTTCCTTTATTAATAATCAGATCCATATCTAATACATATTCATATGTGTTTGAACCTTTTTATTCAATTCCTTAGACTATATAATATCCGTCACTTCACTGAAAAAAAGTCTCTCTTCTATATAATATGGTATCAAAAAAATTCTTGTATGAATTAGGTAAGGAACATAAAAGGATTATGACTTGATCCTCATTCTCAATTTTAAACCTAACACTTTGTAGATATAAGATGATCCTCTTAAAAGTATTAATACAATCTTTTGCCTGTGTAGTTTATAACATCATCAAGGCATACAAACACTGCTTTTGATATAAACGATTTGTAACTGATCTCTTATGATACTTAGTTTTAAGCCGTTTTCACAAAAAAAGTAGTACTAGTTTCATCAACCAATTCTCTTAGGACTTGGTCTCCTAATTATGTGTGCCCTTGATAAAATCTCTTTCTTATCTGACACTCCTAAATTATTCAATTGTTTTTATTTTGCTTATCAAACTTATGTAAAGAAATCTTGACAATAAACTTTAGATCTGAGACCAATTGTTTCATAAAAAGAAGCAATATATAAGAAAAATAAGGAAGCAAAGAACAAAAGAATTTATGAGTAAGGAAATAAATTCTTTTATTAATATAAGAAAGATGGCATAAAGAGAAGTATGACCAAAAATACTCCCTAACACAACTTTTAACAAGGTAATTATAGAGTTATATTTAAGAAGTCTAATTAAAGTGAAACTTTATTACCATATGATCCTAAGGTCATTAAAATTCTATTTCACTATAATTCAAGGCATATCTACCGACCTACTTTCTATCAATTAATGGCTTCACATACTTAAATTTTCTGCCATTTAAAAGCTAAAACGTGTAAAATAGAAATAGAATTTTAGATTTTAGAATAGAAAATAAATCTTCATATGATATTATTTGATAATGATAATCCAAACAACTAATTATTAATTATACGTACTCTGATGAACAAAATGTTGAAATCATCAGCTTCCACCAGAGCTTTATTGTAAAATATGCCTTGAATTTTTGTAAATATATAATTTTACTAACGTTAGGCATTTATAGAAATAGAAGTTTACTAGCATTAGACATTTGTGGAAATAGAAGTTTATTGACTTTAAATTTCTGGAAAAATAAATTTTCACTACACTTAAACTTTTATATGTAACCCTGGTCTATAAATACATTGTTAAATGTTGTGTAAGTTGTTGTTATTATCATATTTCTCCTTGTATCATTTTTTATCATAGGAATAAAAGAAAATTATCCCATTGCCTAAGAATGTGGGTCATATATTGACAACACCATATACAATATAGATTTTTTCTTAATTTATTTTATTACTATATTTCTTCTATTTACGCGATAATTAATGTCAAAGTAGAAGTTTTACTATATCTTCACAAGTTTGATATCAAAAAACTTAATAGATCGAAAGACTTCATGTTATGACAAGTGAAGATAAGGGTTGCTCATGTTCAGTAAGGATGCACAATAGTGTTGGAAGGAGAAGACACTTTTTAGAGTTAAAGAAGGAAGAGATACTGTGAAAGTCACACAACATAATACTTTTGAGTTTAATGTCGAGGTCCTGAGAGAGGTGGTTGATGAAACCATTGCTTTGTTATGGAAATAACTTGAAAATAAGTATTAAAAGAGATAACTTATGAATTGTGCATGTCAAAAGTAATATTGATGATGTTTGAAAGTACACAAATGACTAAGAATAAGAGAAAGTCACTATATAAATCAAAGACTAAATTTGTTCAATGCCTTTATAAAGAGAAAGGACATTTTATGAGGGATTATTGTTAAGAAAATATATGAAACGGAAAGTATTGTTACAATCTAAGAGAGTTCTAACAAAGAGGATAGAAGAGGCACTAATGTTTTGACAGATAGTAATTTTAATTATGTAAATTGGTGAGTGATAAACACTAACACATTTTACTATATGACCTTTAATTATGAACGGTTCTGTTCTTTTAAAGAATGGAATGATACAATCAAATTGGATGATGATAGAGAGCATACTATCAAAGGATGCATGAAGAGATTGTTATAATATTGAATGCCTAGTATGTTCTTGAGCTTCGAAAGAATCCAATTTCTATGATTGCTCCTAATAACCAAGGGTATAACTTTTCTAATGATGATGGTTAGCTTAAGGTGACAAAAGATATGTTAAATGTGATAAAAGCAAAAATTATCATGGAATATTTTAATATGAAGATAATAATGGAGTTGATAATATGTCTCAAATACTAGGAATAATGATGACGGTATGGAGTTGTAGCATCGCATCATATAAGTGAATCGAAACATGAGATATTAAATAATATGGTTGTTATATGACACTATGATTGGGAAGACAAAGTTATGTAAATCTTGTGTTCTTAGTAAGTAGCTTAGAGTCAAATTTAATTTCAATAAATGTACTTCAACTAATATCTTTGATTATATTTGCTCAAATTTATAGGGTTTTAACTGTAGTTCAATCCCATAAAGAACAGATTTATTTTTACACATACAATGATGATTACTTGAGAAAAATATTAGTGTATCTTACAAAATTAAAGGATGAGGTGTTTGAAAACTTCAAAGAGTGGAAGACAATGGTTGAAAAACATACCAAAAGTATAATAAACCATTTGATGAGTTTTGCAAGAAGGAAGGTTTAGTGAGACAATGCATTGAATGTCACATATCACAACAAAATAGCATTGCAAAATATATGAAAAAAACTCAAGTATTGAGCTTGACGCATGCAATTAAATTTTAGAATTGTGAGGCGCTTTTAAGATGGGGTAGATAATACTGCTACTTGTCTAGTAATTAAATCTCCTTTCTTAAACTCATATTAATGACAATAAACTGGAACTTAAAAAAATGGAGTGTATAATTTCTAAAGTATGTTGCTAGAGTTACAAGGTATAGATTGTGGTGTATTGAAAAGGATAAAAATGTAAATTTTATGGTTAGCAAAGATCTTTCTTTTGATAAATATACTATGTTTGTCCATATAGAGGAACATAGTGATTTAACAGGTAAAAAAATCAGGCTGCTGATTAAAAGGTGGAGTTTTGAAATTGAAACTTCAAGTAGGACATTGGGAAATTAGTCTATGGATATGTAGGACGAAAAATCTACACAAAGTATAGTAACAAGGACGACAAGAAGATAAATTAGGAAACCTGCCAAGTATTTAGCTTATATTGATGTTTATGAAACTAATTATGTCGCTTATTTCTTAGTAGTATCTGAGAATATAAATGGTGATAAACTAAAGACTTATAAAGAGGCAGTGGATATTAAAGAAGCATCATAATAGTTGGTTTTCATAAATAAGGAGATGTAATTTTCATACAAGAATGAGACACGGGTGCTTATACCTTTACCAAAAGGTGCAAGGCCAAGGATGCAAATATTTATTTAAGAAAAAGAAGGTATACTTAAATTTGATCTAGCTATATTTAAGGTACAGCTAGTGGCATAAAGTTTTATTCGAAGGGAATTAACTATTATGAGGTTTTCTCACTAGTTGTGAAGCATAAGACCATTTGAGTTCTTTTAGTATAGTAAGCACATTTAAACTAAAGTTGGAGCAAGATGATGTTAAAGATGTGTTTTTGTATGGGAATGTAGAAGCAAAGATTTATATGTCAAAAGTTAAAGGGATTTCTTCGCTTTAAGAGGAAGGATCGTATATGTTTATTAAATAAATCATTATATAAATTGAAGCATTCATTGAGGCAATAGTACAAGAGGTTTGATGCATTCATGCTATCTCATAATTTTGTTTGAAATGTTTAATCTATGAGGAATTTGGATGGTTCTTGAATTTATTTGTTACTATACATTAATGATACATTAATTATAACTAACAAAAAGGCTTAAATGAATAGTCTGAAAAGCTTGTTAAGTAGTAGTTTGGCATGAAAGATTTGGTTAAATTCAAAAGAATATCTTAATAATTGAGTTTTAGAGGGATAAGAGAGTTAGTTTATTATACTAACTGTAACAAAAGTACATTGAGCTTGTTAAGTAGTAGTTTGACATGAAAGATTTGGTTAAATTCAAAAGAATATCTTAATAATGGAGTTTTAGAGGGATAAGAGAGTTAGTTTATTATACTAACTGCAACAAAAGTACATTGAAAAGGTGTTATAGAATTTTCAAATGCATTAGCTAAAGCTAGTTTGCATTCATTTGGCAACACATTTTAAACTTAATACTAGTGCAATACGTAGTTTAGATACCCAAAAGGATTATATGAAGCAAATTCCTTAATTAAATGTAATTGGAAGTCTGATGTATACTATGGTATACACAAGATCAAACGTAGTACATGCAGTTAGTGTAGTAAGCAAGTTTATGAGTAATTTTGCTTCATTTATGGCTTTAGTATTTGATTGTGATGTTCATGGCTATTCAAATTTTGATTATATAGGAACTATCTTGAGATGGAGGTTATTGACTTGTTTTTATCTTTACCCTGTTTAGACATTCAATCAGTTAGAAAATAATGCTTTAGATGATAGTTGTGTTGTTTACAACAAAAGTGGAATATATGTCATTAATAGAAGAGGTTAAAGAATGTATATGGTCATATAGTCTTGTTGATAGTATGGGTGTGGAGGTATATAAATTTATTATTTATTATGATAGTTAGAGTGCACTGAGTGTGGTTAAAAATCATGTCTAGTATGAGATATTAGAACATTTTAATATCATGATTCTTTACGTAAGATAAAAACAACTAAGAACTCAACAAATATATTGACAGAAGTTGTTACTTATGTATAACTTTAAGTATAGTTTAAACTTGGTAAATGCTCGCAATAGCTTGAAGTCTTTAGAGATTTTATGGTAGGGACTAATTCTTGATTAAATATTGGAGAATTTAAATCAAGGAAGAAAATTATAAGATATGTCTTAAATTTTAGTGGAAATATAATTTTACTAATCTTATACATATATGGAAATAGAAGTTTAGCAATATTTGGCATATAATTTTACTAATATTAAGTTTATATGAAAATAAAGTTTCACTATAATTAGACTTCTTACATGTAACCTTAGTTTATAAATAATATGTTAAGGGTTATGTACGTTATTGTTTTTGTCATACTTATCCTTATATCGCCTTTTTTACATACATAAAAGAAATTTATATCCTTATGTGTAAACGTAGATAACATATTGATTAAATCATGTAAATTTTGTATCTTTATTTTGTTTATTTTTATATTACTTTCATTACATGAAAATAATAATTATAAAGACTATTGTTTGTAAAAAATAATAATACTGATTTCCATATATAATAATAGTAGGCAAGAGATGAGGAGTATAGTTACTACTGCACACATTAATTGACTGGATTTAAGTGTCCCAATTCTGAAACTATCAAATCGAAGTAAATTGTTCTACAACATCTAATCGCTAATACTTTGCAAGTGATGTTCAATAAGTCTAGGTTGTTCTTTCCTTTTATACACTTGATCCCAATTTGAGCTTATTTAGAGCATTGTCATACAAAAGTGATTCTTTCATCCCTTTCTTTCTGTATTATCTTTGTAATAAATGAACTTTAGAAAAAGTTGAATCTTGTGATTCTAAATTAGATTATGTTAAAATCGATATTCCTCATCTAAGAAACAAAAACACAACTGGCCTTTATATTGATGATGCTTGTTGATCCATCAAGATTTGATGGCCTTTGACAATTTATTTCCTTTCCTAATGCTAAGTTTTAATAAGATATGCATTAGGTGAAGATCTCCTTATTAGTTTATACCTTATAACCAATCCGTTTATTGTAGATTAATGACATAATTATTTAAAGACACTCTTTATCTTAACATATTTAGATATGTATGATAAAGTGTATGAGGTAAATATATATTGTAAATGAAATTATGATAAGATCATAATTATGAGATTGATATTTCATTTATCTATTGTCCTAAATTAGTCAGAGTCATTTTTCTATTGAAATTAGGCATTAATAAAGCATAAAAGAATAACACACATTATGTTTTTCCTTATAAAGGAAGTAGTCAATCTCATAGACTAAAGTATAAAGATATTTAAACAAATGTGTACGTACTTGTTAAAGAACAATTCATTAAGCCGACCTTATATGAGAAATCCATTTGGAAGATTATTTGTATATCTATGAAAATTCTTATTATGATGATTGTATAATTGATCATTTGACTTGAGATCTCCAAAGTATCTCATAGAGGAATTGTTATCTTTTGATACTACTTATAATCTATTCTAGTCAATAGTAGCTCAGTAGGTAGACATTGGATATAGCATGAGCTATATGGTGGTAGTTGAGTGATTAATATAGGATTCATCACACTAAAGTAACTAAGGAGAATGTTTCATTATCTATATTAATATTAATTTAGAAATCTTTGGCTAAGGTAGAATGGAAATTTAGAAATAGTTTTCAAATGATATTAATAGAATCAAATATTAATGCTAGAGAACTAATATGATTGGACTCAAATAAAGTAGACATTAATTCCATCTATATGCCTAATCTAAACACTATATGATTAGATGTTAGAATTATATAGAAAAATCATGCACGTAAAGTTAGTTAAAATTACTTTAATATTTTAAAATATTTGGGTAGTCATTATGCATTGCTAGATACCAATCTTGATTTATGTATATAAATAGTTTAATTAGAGAATTAAAGATAAATTAAAGGAGTTTAATTTTTCTAATTCTAAAAAAATTTATGACTATAATTTATGAATATTATTAATATATTTTTTTATAATTAATAATAATATTATTAACATATTTAGGAACCAATGAGTCACATACAAAGGATAGGTTGAAGAGAGAAAAGGTTTTTTAATCAAGTTGGACTTGATTATAAAGTTTGAGAAACTTTAGGATTAAATATGAGATATTTAACATATAAGTATCAGTACAAGATATTGAATCTTAATTGGGCAAAATTGATATTTAATTAGAATTAATTGTAATTCTAATTAAATTTTAAGTGAAAATAGAATTTCATTTCAATTAGATTACTAAAATATTCAAACCTATTATAAATAGGTTTAAGATTCAAGGGAGCTACCACTTTTTGCCTAACTTTTGCTATAATAGTTATAGAGGTCTTAACACGTTTTGTGGACATTGTTAGAAGTTAGACACTTTTGCGGCTATGATAGTTGGGATGAGCTCATTTTAGAAATGATTGCAGGGAAATAATAAGAAAAGTATCAAGCTTCATAATAAGGTACAAATTTAAAGTTAATGCTTTATTATGTTTTATATGTTAATCTTGTTATAGAATTTTAACCGATATTGGCCTTCAAAAAATCAGTACGAAATGATTTCATAATTATTTCGCTGCTTGTAAAATCAAATCATACCCTGATTTATCAACACTCTTCATCTAGCTCATGAAATTACAAAATCCCTTCTATTTTGTTGTTTAACATTTAGGAAAACATCACATTTCATGCAGCAAGTGGACCAAATTCATTCTTTTATTAAATAGTAAAATTGTGTTATGATTATCCTACATATATTGGCTAATCCACCTCCAATATTTTTGTTCGAAATTAATTTGATAATTATGTTTACTCTAGGAAGAATTAGGATGGTTCATGAATCTATTTTTTTCTATACGTTGATGATATGTTAATTACAACTAATAGTAAGGCTAAAATTAATAGTCTGAAGAGCTTGTTAAGTAGTAAGTTTTAGATGAAGGATTTTTGTTACAACTAAGAGAATATCTTAGGAATGGAGTTTTGGAGGGATAAGACAGATTGTTCTAATTGCAACAAAAGTACATTGAAAAGGTGCTATGGACTTTTCAAATGGATTAATTAAAGCTAGTTTGCACTCTTTTGATAGTAGATTTTAAACTTGATATTAGTAAATTACCTAGTTTAAATGCTAAGAAGGAATACAAAAAGCAAATTCCTTACTCAAGTGCAGCCGGGAGTTTGATGTACGTTTTGGTGTAGATAAGACCAAATCTAGTATATGCAATTAATGTAATAAGCAGGATTATGCGTAATCTTGGGAAAACTTACTTGGAAGCTATTAAGTATAGACTATAAGATACCTAAGAGGTACAGGTGATATTTGCTTGATTTATGATTTTAGTATTCAAGAAGTGGTGTTATTGGCTATACAGATTTTGATTATGGTGGAAATGTCTTTAGAAGGAGGTTTGTTGACATGAGTTATCTTTACCCTATTGGACATGCGATCAGTTAGAAAACAATACTTGAATTGATAGTTGCATTGTTTACAACATAAGCAGAATATATGTCATTGATAAAAGAGATTAAAGAACGCATGTGGTTGTATGATCTTGTTGATAGTTTAAGTGTGGGCATATGTAACTTTATTATTTATTGTGATAGGTAGAGTACACCAAGTGTGGTTAAAAATTCTACCGATTAAGAAAGATCAGAACATTTTGATATCACGTTAAACTTTATTTGGGATATCGTTGAAGATAAGGTGTTTTCTACCCGGAAGGTAGACACAACTAATAACTTAATAGATATATTGACAAAGTTGCTATTCATAGAGAAGTTCAAGTATAGTTTGAACTTTATGAATGTTTGCATAGGTTGAAGTCTCTAGAGACTTCTATGATATGGAGTGTTGCTTGATTACACCGTAGAGAATTCAAGTTAAAGATATGTCTATTTATCACAAAAGAAGTTAAAGATATGTCTTAGAATTTTAGTAGAATTAAAATTTTACTAATCTTATGCATATATGGAAATAGAAGTTTAATGACATTATGCATACTTCATTGATCTTAAGTTTGTGTGAAAATAAATTTTTATTATAATTAAACTTTTTACGTGTAACCTTAATCTATAAATATTTTGTTACGGGTTATGTGAGTTACCGTTGTTATGATACTTATCCTTATATGTCTTTCTTACATGAATAAAAGAAATTTATATCTTGTAACATAGGTCAAATATTGATTAAATCATGTAAATTTTATGTCTTTATTTTTGCGATATTACTTTCATTTACATGACAACAATAATTATAAATATTAATGTATATACAAAAGTAACACTACTGATTTCCAAGCGCAGTGGCAGCTGGCAAGGGACGAGAAGTATAGATACTGACAGCTCACATTAATTGACTGGATTTAAGTGTCGCACTTCCAAAACTATCAAATCGTAGTGTCCTGCAACTTGATCATCTAATCAAAAGTACTGTGGAGGTGATTAAGCAGTCTGAGTCGGTTCTTTTCGTTTATGCACCTAGCCCCCCAACTTGGGGTCATTCAGAAGCTTTCTCCGACGAAAGTGATTCTTTTCTCAACTTGATCATCTAATCAACAGTACTGTGGAGGTGATCAATCCGTCTGAGTCGCTCTTTTCCTTTATGCACCTAACCACCAACTTGAGCTCATTCAAAGCTTTTCTGACGAAAGTGATGCTTTTCTTCCTTTCTGTCTGTAGTTTAGGGGCCGTTTGGTTCTACTTCTGTTTTTTTGTTGTAATTTTTGGTTTCCGTTTTCGGTTTTTTTGTTTCTGTTTTTCTTTCAAATAAAAACAAAAACCTGTTTGGTTGTTAATATTAATATAGCTGTATTTTTATCACTGATAATAATTACATTTTAGATAAAA
>JANKOD010000001.1:3640419-3658690 GCA_026284645.1 Erythroxylum acuminatum
TGCAATGGATCTTTTGTTTAGATTTGGTATGCATAATTGCAAAGTGGTTGCTACTCCCATGAATGTGAATGAGAATTGCAACTTGAGGATGGCACAAAGGCTGCTAATCCAAGTTACTACAGAAGGTTGATTGGAGGCTTGAACTACTTGACACACACGCATCCTGATATCATGTTTGCTGTTAGTGTGTTGTTCAAGTATATGCACTATCCTACAGTGCAACATTTAGGTGAAGCTATATTGTAGGGACTTCTGATTTCTGGATTTGGTATTCTAAGCATGCAAATTTTAGCCTCGTTGGATACACTAACAGTGATTGGGCAAGATGTATATATGACAGAAAAGTACTTTCGGTAATGTTTTTAACTTGGGTTCAGGAGCAATTTCTTGGAGTTCAAAAAAGCAAGATGTGGTAGCATTGTCGTCATCGAAAGCAGAATATGTTGCTGTAACTTTAGCAACTTGTCAAGCACTTTGGTTGCGGAGATTATTGGTTGATGTTCATTGTAGGCAAGAAGGTGCATCAAAAATATTTTGCGATAACAAAGCAACAATAGCAATGACAAAAAATCCAGCTTTTGACAGCCGGACAAAGCACATTGACATTCGCTATCATTTTATCCGTAATTTGACAGCGAAAGGTAAGATCGAGTTGAAGTTTTGCAACACCGGTGATCAAGTCGCTGATATCCTTACAAAGGCACTTCTTCAAGCAAAGCATGATTATTTCCGACAGAAACTTAGTCTGTTGAAGATTAATTCAAAATTTGAAGTTATTTAAATTCCTTTAGAATAGGTCTTAGAATAAATATTAGATTAGATTTTATCTTAGAATAAGTTGTAGATTGTCTTTAATATTATCTTTTCAAGTAGATTTGGTGGCTGGAAATTCTCTAATAGTTGTTTGTATTTAGTCTATATAAGACTACCAAGTTTAATAATAAATATATGAGAGTGTTTATGTTTTGGTCAATCTTCATCCTTCATCTTCTTTATCTTCAAAATTCCAACATTATTATCCAAAATGAAATCTTTCATCAAAAGTTTTTTCTCAGGGGAATTGAGACCCCTGAAATTCTAGGCAGAGATAATCATTACCCCTTAGAGGGCTTCTTCATTCTACTAGATCTTCTTTTACTAGTAGGAACAAAGTCAACATCGGCAATGTTGCATTCTAAGAAGGAACTTGATTTATTGGATGCCGGAGAGGGAATATCGTTGATATTTGCTTCTCTTATAGGATTTTCCGAAGCTTTGGGTTCTGAAGTGATGTTACCATTGATGGGAGATAAAGGTGGCTCTGTGTCAAGATAAAGGGGTTCACTTGTGTTGTTTTCTATTGTAGGGCGTGGACGTAGTTGAATATCAGGTTGGTGAGCTTTTGAAGAGTGTTATGAGGTAGAACATATCTTTAGTTGAGGGTCAGGCGATGGGGAATGAGTTACATCCAATGTTGAGTGTGATGCTTGAAAGTTGTCATCATTGTCAAGATCCTGAGCAAAACCAGACTTGTATAGGCTATAGCCTTTCGATGGGTTTCCAGTGTTGGTAACAGGTGCAGGTGGGGACTTCCACGCATATGACACTTTCCCAGTATCTTCTACAAGCTCCATGTTGTCGTTGAATCTTAAAAGAGGGATTTCATCAGGTAGCAAAGACATAGAATCAATCACAACTTAGAGTCGAGCGAAATTAATTCTGCTGGTGAGCTATGGCTTGGTCCATGCATATGGGTTTCCTCCAAGTAGCTAGCAATCAAGTATCTTAGTAGCGTTAGCCTTTCTCTGGAATTTGAAGACGAATATGTCTTGCTGAGTAACAAGAATCTCCTTGAAACCAAAAGATTTTTAGATGTTTTTGGCCCACATTTTCATTACAGGGAAAGAGACCCTCTTGTCCAGAAAAAAAACCCAATCAATGTGGCATTCCGTAGTTCCACTCTAGCTTTGAGAGCTTCAATGGAAGGTGCAACAATGGGAGTGTTAGTGTTCTCGGGGGAAGGTAAGAAAGCTTAATATCAGGATTGGAATCACCAAGCACCTGCGTCTAAGATCGTTTTAGAAATTTAATAATTCAATTCAAAAGGTTAGTTTTTAGTAATGTGAGCAATAGATGAATATTCATGTGTTATTTAGTAGACATATTACATTATCAAAAATAACTTTTTAAAAGATCAATCACTAAACTGAAAATTTTAAAAAGTGTTGGATGGACATTGAATTGAAAATTTTTTAAAAGGTTACATATTTTTTTAATGTGTTATAAGTTACTACTAAATATTTAAAATTTTATTCAATATTTATTTAAAAGGTAATGGAGGTTAAATTTTTTTAGAAAATTTTGAATCTTCATATTTGAGGTGAATTTTTCACGTAAATCAAACAAAAAATAAAAGAAAATCTAAAATAATAAAAGACACTAAAACATTGATATCAAGAATAAATAAATGATGAATTACTAATTTTGAAGATGGACTATCAATTAGATTTTTTAAAAATTTTATATTTGTAATAATCCTTGATTTTTTAGGCTAATATATATTGTGTATAAAAAGAAGTTTCATTTTATTTAAAAATTGACAAAAACACAAATTGTTTTTTTTATTCAACTCCTAATATCAAATATGCATCTAAATATATTTAACAAAAAAAAAATATGCATCTAAATATAGTATCCCCTCTCTCCTCTCTCTATTTTTAATATTTTCCCTTTCTTATTACATTTATTATTTTCTTAACTTTCTTTTTCATTATTTTTAGACTGAGAGTGAGAGCAAACAATTTTAAAAATTAATGCTCTACATAATATCTTCATAGAAGTACTTCTTGAAGTCATCCATACTAGCCTCTTGCAGACATATTGCAACTGTTAACGATCCATCACCTTCAGGACTTGGCAAAAGCAACGAGTCCCCATCAAAGTCATGAGTTCCAGGACCCATGTAAACCTCCTTTCCCCACCCAAAATCCAGCCCGTAGATCGGTAATGTCCCCCAACTAACCACCCCAAGATTAGGGTTTCCATGGAAAGGCTCTTCATCAGTGCCTTTTGTTGCATGCACGTCCTGGAACGTTGACAAGTCAAGTTGACTTTTCAAGAAGTCGATGGCAGAGTCCACATACTCACTTGTTGCCCTCTCGATTGCTTCCCTTATCTTGCTCGAAGCATAGCCTAATGGATTGGACATCAGCTTGCCGGAGCTACTGGTGGCGACCACATCGAAAGTGGCGTTTCCGAAGTAACCCTGTGGAAGAGGTGGGTTCATGCGTTTGCGTGAATCAACACAAACACCAAAACCAGTTGGCTGTTCAGGGTTATGCTGGCGAGCTTTGCATGCGCACCTCCATATATGTCCTGCTAAGGTCTCATACCTTGTGAAACCACGTTCAGTGGCGACGCTTTTGGTTTCATTAGCTCTGTTCCTTAGTTTCTCGATCTGGGATTTGGTTACTTTCAACATGGCTAAGGTTGTCTTCTTCCTCCTCTCCTCTTTCTCATCTGTTTGACCTAGCAAGAGCGGTGGTCGTTCGAACTCCGTGTGGAAAAACCGCGGTGGTGTAATTGCCGGCTCACCGGCTCGCAAGACCTTTCTGTCAAGAAATGGCACCGTCTTTAATGGCTCCCCGCGGGCAATCCGTGCCCACTCGGACATGAAATGAAGTGCGCTTTGCCCATCAACCACCGCATGAGACACGATAAAACTGAGGGTAACACCACCACATCGGAACTTGGTCAGTTGCGCTATCATCAATGGTAATTCGTGTATCGGCGTCTTGTAGTTCACCGCCGGGATTAGGTTTTCGTACTTGGCAGACGGTTCGAAGTCACCGAAATCGTCGAACTTGGATTCAGATTCAGCTTCAATTAGCTGGACTCCCATTGCATTGCAATCAAGCTCAAGACGGCCGTTGCCAATCCAACGTAAACGACCTGCCAGTGGATAGAACGCAACCAGGGCATGACTCAATGATTCTTTGAGAATATTTATAATGGCTTTAGGTGAAAGCCAGTTTGGTGGTGGTCTGTAGAAGTAAATGGTCGGGACATGAGTTAGAACGCCAATTTGGTCCAATTCTGACAAGGACAAGGTGCCTGTCCATGTTGGTTTGGCTGGTTTTACAGTGTAACAGTCTATAAAGCTCACTGCCACCATTTTTAATGATTCAATATGGTATCCTGAAACAGGGAAGACTGAGTCTGCTTATGAAATTCATAAGATTACTAATGGTATTTAAAGACCTTGGCATGCATAGAATTGGTATTTTCTTCTGCAGGCTTTGTTATAGCATACGAGTTATAAATTTGCAATGAATCTTTCGTGGGTGATGTTAGTTACCTTGAAACGTCAGATTCTCAGGAAAGTACGTTTAGAGCTTGAAAACAAACTTGGGATAATTTAATTGTTGCACTGATAATGAGCTGCGAATCAAAGCATCAGAAGGATCCGAGAAAAAAGGACAAGAGAAAGACAAGGCCCTAATTGATTGAGGGGCCCAAGAATGGGCTTGGAAAACCAACTTGAAGCTCAAACTTAGGTTAGGCCCTAAATTTCTAGGATGCAGGACATGTTGGGCCCATTATAACTATTAGTTTCTTCCCTTAGCTCGCACAAAATTTACTAAACTGCCATTTTCCTTCCTCTCTGGTCTCTCCTCTACCTCGTAATTGGTACGTCCGCTTCAACTCCAACTACTATTCTGAGGAATTTTGGATAAATTCGTTTGTTTGTCCGTAAGCTATTACAGGAAATTTTATTGTTTTATCGTGTTTTCGGTGGATAAGATAAGTACTATTCGTTAAGAATAACTAGTTGCTGTGGTTCTGTCTTTTAGCGTCCTTTGGTCTTAGCTGTTCGCGAAGTGTTCGATTGTTTGTTTCAATGAATTTTGAGTATTTCACTGCGTGCATTGTTTAGATCGTAAGTTTCTTTCCCCTCTCTGAAATGGGTATCTCATTTGGTTCGCGCATTTGTTGAATGGTCTTAGATGAACCTTGGGCGGTTTGAAATTTATGGACATTGATTTTTCAATTGTTGCAGCGGCTATGGCAATGGCATTGAGATTGATAAAAAGGAACCTGGGTTTCAATTTATTGCCACTCAGCTCTTCTGCCTCTCTGCTGCATTCACATGCCACCAGCTTTGGTAGGTTTTTTGAGTAATGTTAATGGTTTCTGCATTCGTTGGGTTCTATCTTAAAAGTGTTAGGCCTTGTTTATGTGATTCGAAACTTGTATTTCCTTTTGTTCTTACAAGAATAGCCTTCTTAACAGATATTGGAGATACTTTTATAACTTGTGTGGATGCAGAATCTCAGGGTTAATAAATTGCATTTCATCCCTCATTCTGTAACTTAGAATGAAATATGAAGTGAGATTCTTGAATTGAAACTTTGAAATATTCATGTCTCCCTAGATCTGTCGTGTGCCTGAGCAGTTGATCTACCATAGTAAATCATTCTTCCTCTTGTTCAGATAGAACATGTTAATACAAGGAGCATAAAGTCTGTGCCCTGTACATATGAAATTTCTCCTATGTTTTCTTGTTAACGTTATTACTTATTTAGAAGTCACTTATCCTATTTTTGCTTTGGTTCTAATCTTTATCAAACGAAGTAAGATTTTAGTTGTGGATTTAATTTTGCACCTGCACAACAATCATCTTGTTCCACATGGCTAGTTTCATGTAGAGTGGTGCTTTCTCCATTTTCTTTTATCAGGCTTTAAAGAAGTGCAGGAAGAAGAAAAAAGTCAAATGGTCAGTAATGTCTTCAGTAGTGTTGCATCAAATTATGACCTCATGAATGATTTGATGAGTGTTGGATTACATAGATTGTGGAAGGACAGGTTAGACTGAGGAACTTTTAATGAATGCATGAAGTTTTTATGGACTTCAATTATCTTCATGTTGACATATTATTTTATGGGATCACCCAGATTAGTTTCCAAACTGAGTCCATTCCCTGGAATGAAGCATCTTGATGTAGCCGGCGGGACAGGTAAGACTAGCTTCTTTAAATAGTTGCAAAATCTTGCTTTCATGAGTTGGATTATATAGAGGTTCAATGAGTGAGACTTGGCATGACTATTTACTACTACTGCAATTCCTTTGTTACTGTCTTTGGGAAAAAGATGGCAATGTGAGATAGCAGATAAGGTTCTGAAAGCATACGATACTGTGTTAATCATTGTAACTTTGACAACTTTTATCTGATACTTCGTAACCCAATGCATTATTTGCAGGAGATATTGCCTTCAGGATCCTAGAAACTGTAAATAGTATCAGAAGTAGAGCACTTCAAGATCCTTGTTATGATCCTTTGCAGGAGGAAACTGAAATTTATGTATGTGACATCAACCCAAACATGCTGAATGTGGGTAGAAAAAGGGCCATAGAGAGAGGTGAGAAATCAGAAGTAATTAAAATATGCTGCATTCCTACTGCTTAATTGCTTTCAATATTCTTATTTGCATGCATAAGTTTGTTCTTCTTTGGAATTAGTAGGTCTTGGAAAAGACAAGTCCCTTATATGGGTGGAAGGAAATGCTGAAGCTTTGACTTTTCAAGATAACTCAATGGATGGTTACACGATAGCCTTTGGAATCAGGAATGTTACGCACATAGAGAAGGTTCTTGATGAGGCTCATAGGTGTGCTTATAAGTCCTGTGCAAATCAATTTTAACATGTGAACAATTTAAAAATGTTGAGAGGAAAGAGTTAGGAAGGGGGTGTTCATTGATATCTCAATTTGGGAAATATATGGATATTGCACCCATTTACCAATTGAGCGCTTTTTGTAATTGCATTATGAAACTGTTGCTATGATTTTGAACTACATATCATAGCTCAAAGTTGAGACAATAAAACAGAAATAGATGGTAAGAACACAAATCAGTGTTATGTTATGTAGTTAAGAAGTACTCCTTACGGTTAATGTGAATGTGTAGAGAATATACGCAACGACGAAGTATGCCTGCTTTTTTGTGCTTTTATAGTAAGTTATTGAAACATGAAATAAATCAAGTAACGACTAATGTTGTTAAATGTTTCTGCATTTAGCAGATCATGTTTGTAATTTATTCTTTAGATACTAAACATTGATGCGGATTTAGAGATGCCAATTATTGGTATGTGATTCTTGTTTTTGCATGGTCAAATAAGATTTGCCTTAAGTTACAATCTTTATGATTGTTTTATTAATATCCTGTCATGTATCCTCAAGTTTCTCTTGATTATGTGTTCTGTGGTAAACCTTTAGCTGATAATAATACAAACTTGCATGTTATGGGATACTAGGGTATTGAAACGAGGAGGAAGATTCCTATGCCTTGAACTGAGCCATGTGGAAGTGCCTGTTTTCAAAGAATGGTAGGTATTTGTCCAACTTTATGCTTTATAGCATACCTTTTAGCTATAAGAAGGACCTTTTTCTTGTAAGAAATAGATGCTTGTCCTCGCATTTTCATACTGAACCATTGGCCTTGGTCAACAGAACTATTTGGTTTTCTCAAAATAAGCTGTTTGCAATATTTTCAAATTGAGCTGGTCAATGGCATTGGGCATGATGCAATGGATAGAACTAGGTCTTAGGAGAAACATCTTTCCCTAGCTGGAATTTTTGAAATGAATTTTTATCTCCATCCAACCTTTTTCAAGAAATTCAGTATCCTTATGTGGTTCACCTACAAATCATTGTGAATAGTTGGATCACTTAACATTTGGTAAGAAACGAGCATATGATGCTATGGTAATCTGAGAATATACCGATGAACTCGACAAGATGCAAACTGCTGATGTAAGCTGGTCTTCAACCATGGGTATTAACATGATGAAAAACTATTTGAAGTTCCACTTACGAAGTGTGAACTGCCTTAATGAAAGAATTTTGAGGAAGAGGTAACAGTGAAAATATATAAAGTAAAAGTTTCTGATTACCTGCTTATCATTTATATATAGATTCACCTGCACAACTTTGCTTGAAGGTTCTTAAGCATAGAAACTTGTTTTCTGCTTTTATTCTTTCTTCTTACTCCTGACATGCACAAATTTGTAACTAAGGGGAAACTGTGTAAACAAAATGTATTTGCCTACCCTCTCATATCACGAGCTTTATGCTGTACTTTGCATTTCTATATTGTTCTGTTACAAAGCTTGCTTTATTTTTATGTAGGTATGATTACTACTCGTTCTCTATCATTCCGGCTCTAGGTGAGCTTGTTGCAGGTAATCGAGAATCCTATCAGTACTTGGTTGAGAGTATACGTCGTTTTCCCAATCAGGTAATAAGTCAGTCCTGAGCCCTTTTAGAGCTAAGGTAAGAATAGGCTCAATGTCATGGAAAATTATATGATGCTCAAAATTTGCTCCTGAGCCCTTTTAGAGCTAAGGTAAGAATAGGCTCAATGTCATGGAAAATTATATGATGCTCAAAATTTGCTACGTGGAATTAGGGAAAGGAAGACAGAGAAGATAAAGAGCAACTATCATCACTCCTAATCACAAAAACACATGATTTCTCGATTAGGTGTATACCACTGAATGCAAGTTTAGAAAATGTTAATGGGTAAAACAAACGTGGATTGAGGCGTTATCAGTTTATACCGAACAGTACATACTCTGTTGGAAATTGCTTTGAGTGTAAAAAACATTTAAATTTCCGAACTTCTAAATTTGTATTTCAAGCTTGGCTGCCATGGTGAAAAAGCTTTTTTTTCTTATCCTATATGTGAACATCATCCAATCTTGCCTATTTCAACAAAAAGTAGTTGCTTATAATTGTTCATAATTGATGAATCGATCCAGGAGAAATTTGCATCAATGATTGCTGATGCGGGATTTCGAAAGGTCGAGTATGAAAATCTGGTCGGAGGTGTTGTAGCTATTCATTCAGGATTGAAGCTTTGAAGGGGTTGGATGACCTTTTTTCTCATCTGCTCATCAGCTAGCAACTTCATACAAGATCTATGAGCGCTTGCAGCCTAGGATTGTCTAAGCTTCTTATCTGTAAGTTCTAGGCGGCATATTTATGAGACCAGTTGTGATTTGTCATTGTTTTACGTTTTTGTATACTGATCAAAAGTTCTTCAAAAGTAAACTTACAGTATGCAGGTGTACAAGTGAATCATCTACAGCAAATAAAAATACCATTTTGACAATGATCGTTATTATTATCATAATCAGAATGGTAAACTGTGATGCTTTGGTTTCTCTCTTTTGGCATATGTCATGCTTTCACATGTATAATGAATCCCATGTTTTCCCAAATCATTCTACCTTCTTCAATCAGTTGCATTCACTTTTTTTAAGAAATATATTTGTCTTTCTTTTGCATCCAACTCCCTCTAATTAGTATTAGACAATAAGTTACGCCTACAAATTGCAGCTATCTTCGACCCTGTTCTCTCCCACGTCAAGCAATGAGCAGTCAAAATAAATCATGAAAGGTGTCAAACCGTATTTCCACATTCTTTTTCCTAAAACTTTGATTTTGTTGAGATATCTATGAAAGAAAAGATATTATGGACATTAAGTTGGAAAAGTTGAGGTTTGATTCATGGTAGAAATAACAAAAAGATTCGAATTTAAGAAAAGAAATATAATTTAATCAAATTTAAAATTAATTTTGAACGATTTCAAAAATTTATAATCACAATTAAATTTACTCGAAATTTAACTTAAATTGACCTAAAATATTTAATCTAATTCAATAAAAATGTTGGAATTTTTGGAACTTGACTTTCTAATAAAAAATTTGTCATCTCTAAAATTCAGCTTTACTTGTTTAACTTGCTACCCTCCAAAAATTCTAACAATTATGTATTAAAAGGTTTGTCCACATTTACTTCTTGTTTTCAATATATTATTTGTGAGACAAGTACTTCTAAAACCATCGTCCCATTAAAGAATGCTTCATTATTGAAAGACAACTCTACTCGAGGCCTTGGAATCGGATTAAACACGCCAAGATATTTAACAGAAGAGGCATTACTAAACATGGTTTTCATCAATCTCTCTTCTTCAAGCTAACAGGAAAACACCAAAAGCAATAACGAAGTATGGAATTAAATCTATCTGAAGAAAGGAATTCTTCTCCTCTCCTTAGCATAAGAAGACAGAGGTCTCACAGTACATGTCTCTCGTACCCTACATATACTCCTCCATGCATCTTCTTCTTACTGCTTTTTGTGTCGAACCAAGCTTGCTCTATAACATCCTCTCAGAGGAATTTCCATGATCATTTATTGAGCTACAAGTTCTTCAAGCCATAGATAATGCGATATCGAAGCATAACATATATAGTTGTTGTTGATATATATATATATATGTTATATAATCAATATTGGTCAGGCCACAAGAATGCCCCCATTGCAAATTTCCTCTTCTCTTCAAGATTTCCTTTGAAACTAACAATTCCATATTCCCTAAGCAACATGTCCACCTTCCACTCTTCCATCTTCTGGTAGTCATCCTTTGTGTATCTTGGATAATGGAGAGGCATTTGAAACCCTGAAGGATTTCTTACTTCTCCAGGGTCCTTGAAGCCTCCGTACATGGCATGCTCAGTAGGGTTTTTGCCCATAACATGGTTACTTGTCATGTCAGCCTCCTTAGGATTTCCCAGAACATGACAAGCTGAATGAACAAGCCATCTCAGAGCCATCTTCACAGCTCTCTCTCTCTGTGTGGTTTAGTGGACAATATAGAAAGAGATCTTTCACCTTCCAAGAGCTTATTTGGATTTGAGGAAATCAAGGTCCAGAGGGTTGCATTCATATTTATAGGTACAGCAACTTCATTACACGGCAAGAAATTCCGGATTACATGGCTGAAGCAAGGTCCAGAACACCGTAAGATATTTCATTACATAGGAGTAATAAATAAGGTGGTTCGAACTTTGATGGCTGCATCCTTCAAGTTATTATCATCTACTATATGTTATGTATCTAATTATTTGGAACGTTGTGAGTGGTTGCTTAGTTAATGAGACATTTAACGTATGTGACATGACAAACATGATTGAGTTGAAGACTCCAAATTGTCTAAATTACGTGGCCTTGATGCCATGTTTCAATAATGTTGAGTCGCTTTAGCATCAAGTTTTAGTAGGAGAAACTGGAATTGTCTTCCATAAGGAAAAAACCATTTTGTAATTAGTTCTATCTTTTATAATTATGAAATTTATAATCATTATTTTTTAATTTATATCAAATAAATCATAAATTCAGATAATAATAAATAATTATATAATTAAGTGACGAATTAAATTTTGGTTAGGTCGGTCGTGCTTGGCCCAGACTCAGGCCCAGGCATAGATGACCCATTCATAGATGGTGACTTCCTACTCATAAGAGAAGACCTAAATCTAGCAGGTATTTTTTATATATAAATTCATTACCTTATGAGAAAGAAGGTACGACTTTCGAGAACCCTAATATTCTTTATTCCTTGCCACTAAAACCCTCACGAAGAGACTAACTTGAGCGTCGGAGAAGCCTACCGGCGGTCAACTTCCGGTGTGCCTTATTGTTTTGCAGGTATCTCTAAGCCAAAGTCAACCAAACTCATGGATCCAAGCAGCAGCACCCTGTCCCACCAGAATCAGACAGAACTAAATTTAATTAATTCTTCTCAATTTATTATTATTTAAAATAATTAAAAATAAAGTGAGTGACTAGAACCTAATAAGGTTGATAGATATACGAAAAACAAGTCGTACCATTTAGACTAACTCTTGGATTATGTTAAACTATTATTACTTAATTGTGGAGTTAGTGAAACAATCTAGCCAATAAGGTCTATACAATATGAGTAGCAGCGGAATTTAGGGTTTACTCCTTAGGAGTCTGTAATAGAACACATGTTTTAAAGATGTTTGTCAACGCAACAACTGTAAGCTCCTGAAATTCATGTAATTTTTTATTTGAAGTGATTATTCTATGTAATTAATCTAAATTAAAATTGTGAAGTTGGTATTTTATCTTAAGAAACGTTAAAATCCAATAATATTAATTAAATTAAATTCATCGTTTAATTCTAAATTGCTATTTTATAAAATATTTATTTAAAATACGTAATTTATTAAATATTATATATTAGTAGGGTTCACCCGAACTCACTTGTTGATTTGTTGTTTAGTAGGAGCTAGGAGTTTGATCGATAAGGCCCGACATTAGATTTGCAATTAAAGTGGTTAGTCGATTATGCAAAATTCAAAGAAACTTCACTTGAAAGTAGTTTTAACGAATTAATCTATTCTTCGTAAGAAAGAAAATGCTATCTTTAAGATTTGATGCTGCACCGCTGCTCAATACTCTAAGGGATCGACACTTTTAAATAAGAACATTTCTAACATTTTTTCTCGTATTATAACATACGTCAACAATTTTTTTAATTATATCGACCAAAAATTTTGCTAATTGATCTTTACGGGATTTAATTAGATTTTTTTCTCTAAAAGTAAATATGAATAATTTAAAATTTTCATCTTTATTCAGAAAAGAGAAAAAAAATTATACTCAAAGTTTTCCTTGAAATTATTGCTTAATTTGACCAATTACCAGTTTCGAAGTATTTAAAAAAATACAGTTTTTTTTTGGTAAAAAAAATACAGTTTTTTTTTGGGAACAAAAATGTATAGAAAATAACATGAACTTTGAAGGCCCAACCACATTTTGCTCGGAGCCTCGTGATTGAGTTCAAATCCGGCCCAGTCTCTCGATTCAAGTACCAATTTAGGCCTCAATAATTAGGAAGTCTAGTTTCTAACCAAAAATGATATGGACTCTTATATACAAGTTTTAAATTACAAGCTGCAATATTTTTTTGGTCCAAATTAAACTTACAATTAAAATAATATTTTTTACTATTATAACGTAATTCGTAATTTAACTCAAAATTAAGTAATTTGTTGGGTTAATTATAAAAAATTTTCAAATTTTGCTTAATTTTGCAATACTAATTCGAGCTTAAAAAATTTCTCAACTTTTAATTTTTAGCAAAAATAACTCGATGTTACGTTATTCATTGATGCAGATTTCGTTACAAACTATATCAAATTAGCATTTTTGTCACATTACTATTAATATTGTGTTTATACTATGTATAAATTTTATTATTTAATAAGTTCGCACTAAAATAATTATAAAATTAAAACATATGAACGAATGTATTATTATTTTAAGGTTTAATATTTTTATTTTTTAAATAATAAAATTCATACCTGTTACAATATAATATTTGAGAGTTACAAAACAAAAAATTTGACATGACTGGCCAAATCATTCACGTTAACAAAAAAAGAAGTCTTTAATTTCATATCATTTTTGCTAAAATAATTGTTGACGAGTGAGACGTTATTTTAGTTTTTCAAATAAGTAAATCAAATAAAATATATGCTTTTATTTTTTATTTCATGCTTTACAAATAGCATTAGAGATTATTTATTTTTTAAAATGACATTACATATTTAGGTCGATATTTGAGTAAAATTTGATATTTTTTACGTTTAACTCTAATTTATTCAACAATTTTCATAATCATACATTTGAAATCGTGTAAATGCGTTGACCATTCCAAGAACGCAATAAATAGTCAAATCGAGCTCTAGATTCTGGTTGAGTCATGCATGGACACCACTTCAAAACTCAATTCCCCTGACCTAATCGTCCAGTGGGTCCTAAGTCATCCTGAATTCTCTATCAAGATCAAAATTCTGTGGATAACACTTCAATTGATGAAGTTGGTCCTGAGTTATAATACGGTCCAACAACTAACTATGTCAAATTGCATATTCCTAGACACCGCAATCTCTTTCACATGCTAGACTGATCTGAAACTTGGTATCTAAGACCAACTCTCTTGCAAGAAAGGGACAGTTGGTCCAGATGAACCCATAAATGTAACCAAATCAATGAAGATAGCTGCATGCAAACCGACCAAGGGGGTAAGGATATTGAAGCACATATGTTTGTGAAAATATAAGCAACTATCTGAGTTTTTGTTGAAGCTAACGAGGAAGCTGCAGGCAGCCCAGAGTAACTACTGCTACAACTATATTCTTGAATGTTGCAGAGAGCAGAGACCATGTAACTATAGGGGTGAGTGAGGGAGAAGATTAACTGGTGAGAGTGGAGATGGATGATATACATAGCTCGTTCTTTGCATGCTTTTATTATGGTTCTATCTCTCGATTCATTCTTTTGTACTGTGTTCTATGTATCGTTCATTTATTAGTGGGCCATTTTCCAGACTCTAAGCTTCTGTAAGGATTGACTCTTGAATCTTAATTAGCTTTCATAACTGTGTAGCCATTGCCTGAAACAAGTTTTAATGCTTCCAGGCAAGCAATGGGGGGTTCCTCTCACATTCATTACTAAACAGTTCAATAAATGCCAACTGCTTCCATAAGTTTTCTTGCTGGTGGTATACCCTTAGCCCTTGTTTTTTTTTTACAAGGGAAAAGAACAAACAAAAAGCGCCTATTGTGGAAAATCGAAGCCCCTGCGAAGGGGTCTATAGAAAAGGGTGCCTTGCTGGTACGTGTATAGGGCATCCAAAATGTTCCGTGGAGGCTCCTGAAAGATATGCCAACCCTGCGCTGCGCCAAAGGCTAAATGCGCCAATTGATCCGCACATTGATTCCCTTTACGATGCGTATGCTCTAGTTGCACTTCCCACGCTCAATCTAGCAACTCCCGACTACCTATCACCAAAAAAGAAACTTCAATCAGATCATTCCGGGAGGAAGACAGAATATTAATGACCTCAAGCGAATCCAGTTCAACAATTACGCGTCGATATCCCCAATCCCACGCCAGTCTGAGACCGGAAGACACACCGTACAGTTCGGCTTGTAAAGGATCCTTGAGACCTATATTCTGTAAGAAGCCTACACACCAGTGTCCCTGACAGTTCCTGATAAGGCCTCCTGCTGTAGCAAGATGGGAACTCAGATTTACTGCACCATTCGTATTGATCTTGACCCAACCGTTTATGGGTTTATTCCAGCCGATTAACGTACCCACAGGAAGCCCTTGACTCGGAAAAAACCCGGTTTTGCATTTCACTAGCCCGTATGATCTAACGCGTGTACTCCATGACTATAGTAGAACCTTCGATTGGCCAAGTGAAATCCGTCTCAAAAATGCTATTATTACGCCATTTCCACAAAAACCAACAAGCGACACCAAAAGTAGTAGACCACTCGGCTCGATTCCAATGCTCGTTAGGACGAAGATTAGATCGGAGCCAGGTGTCTTCCTCCTGCCTGAAGAAATCCCCACTAATCAGTTCATTCGGGAATTTGTGCTAGAAAGATCGGACCCTAATACAGTCCCGTAAGGCGTGTAGGGTCGATTCCTCTTGTCCACAGAAATTACACCCACCCTCCATCGTTATGTGACGGGTCACTCGTTGCTGATTGGTTAACAGCTTTTGCTTCGCCACCAGCCAAAGAAAAGATCGTATGCGCTGCAATCCTTGCCATTTCCAGATATCCTCCCAATGTCTGTTTATGACCTCCGTATGTATATTCTCAGTAAGCTCGTAAGCAGATGAGATTGAACTTTAAAACTATGTACAACTGGAATAACAAAAAATCAAGTGGATACAAATTTTCCACACAAGGTGTTGGACAGTCAACCATCCTTTAGACAACGTCAGAAATGTCTTACTTAGATTTATCTTACTTGATGTGAAAGAGCACCAGTGGACCTGGAATAATAAAGTTGGAATCCCAAATGCAAATTTTCCTAGACTTAGTAGGTAGCTTGTCACAAGAAAGAAGACTGAAACAATCCTTTATTCTAATAAACTAATTTATATCCTAGTTAATTAAATCCCGTCCACAAATTTGTAAAGATACACACAAATATACGGATGAGATCATGCAAAATAGAGTATAACAGCCCATATAAAACAGATGTTCTGTTTCTGAAGACTTGTAAAGCATCAGAAATGGCTCTTTTCCACACAATATTTTGTGATAGTCAACCATCCTTCAGAAGACTTGTAATGACTAATGCCTAGGTAGCTTGTCAGAAATGGTTCTCCGATTACTTCCTCACCTGCAGCCACAACTATTAAACATGTCCGCCAAAAACTTTCCAGTATAGTTCCGGATATTTTGGAGCAAGACGATCGTGCTCATGGATGTTCTCTTTCTGCTTCTACATTCATTTACACTACTAGTTTTCCATTCCAGGATTGTCACTTCTGTGGACACCTTGGCTTGGAACCAAAACATTAGTGATGATGGCCAACTTCTGGTCTCCAAAGACGACCTGTTTGCTCTAGGATTTTTCAGCCCTGGTAATAGTTCTTCTAGATATCTCGGAATCTGGTATTATGGTTTACCGGACCAATCTGTGATCTGGGTTGCAAACAGGGACTCTCCAATCAATGGTTCTTTTGGGGTACTCTCACTCAACCGAATTGGAGATCTAATTCTTTACTCTAATGGTGATCAAGAACATTCAATGGTCTGGTCTACAAATCTGTCGATGGATGTACAAGCTGATGATACTTGCGTGGCTCGGCTGTTGGATTCAGGAAATTTTGCTCTGTTTCGTGGTGGAAAAATTGTGTGGCAAAGCTTTTATTATCCTACAAACTCAGTACTGAAAGGAGTAAGACTTGGGCTGAACAGGAGAACAGGTGCAGAGCATTTCATATCATCTTGGAAATCAGCAGATGACCCAGGAACAGGACAGTACTCACTCAAGCTTAATGCAGGAGGCTCGCCTCAGTTCGTTTTGTACAAGGGTGCGAGCCCTTACTGGATAAGCAGTCCATGGCCCTGGAGAAAATATGCGTACGTATATAATTACACTTATGTTAACAATCAAGATGAACTATACTTTACTTATTTTCGGGCTACTGAGGATCTATCTAAAAGAATCAGATTAGTTTTAGATGAAACAGGAACCATGAGGAGGTTAAACTGGTTTGAAAGTGATGGGAAATGGAAGGAGTTATGGTCAGCGCCTAAGTACAGGTGCGATTCATACGGGCAGTGTGGAGATTACATGAATTGTAATCCCAGTAATGAAAACAAAGTTGACTGTACTTGTCCACCTGGATATGAACCAAAGTTGATGAAAAACCGGATTTTGAAGGATGGGGAAGGTATTTGTATGAAGAAGCAACAAGGGTCTTCCTTGTTGTGTGAGTGTGAGCAGGGAGAGGGGTTTGTGAAAATGTCAAAAGTTAACGTTCCTGATAATTCAACTGCTGTTTGGTTGGGGAAGAACATGGGCTATGTCCAATGTCAGCTAGAATGCATGAGTAATTACTCTTGCTTAGCTTATGCAAGTGTAGGTGTTGCAGGGACAACGGGTTGTTTAGCTTGGTATGGAAGATTGATGGACTCTCTAGAATTCAGGGAAGATGGATATGATCTCTATGTTTGTGTTGATGCACTTCAATTAGGTAAGTCTTCATCCTATATTTGGTGCTATTTCAAAACTTACCAAGCCAAATTTATACGAAGGTGTAGAAAAATTTTCCGATTATTTTCAAATAATGTAAGTTCTTTGGATTCATTCAGTTGAATATGCAAGTAAATCGAGTAGTTTGTTGAAAAGGAAGGAGATGCTAGCCATTTTTGCTATCTCAGTCTCTTCAGCGTGGATTGTGATTGTTGTCTTTTTGTTCCTTAGGAAGAGAATAAAGAGGAGGTAAGAAGCAAAACTAAATAAATTACTATTATATTTTAAGATATATATTTGTTCTGCAATTGGTGACTCCCTATAGGTAGTTGATGACAATAAACGAACTGCATTTCCTGAAAATATTAATGTCTATTTAGTGCAAATATTGCTTGAAAAGATTTGTTTTCTTTCTGTTTAAAGGGCAACGAATGACAAACGGAGCAAAAGAATATCTCATATCAATGGTTTAGATCACAACAAAAAGACCCTGATGGCAGATGAGTTGAGGGAAACTAGTAATCATGAAGAATTGGCATTTTGTGATCTCGGCACTATATCAACTGCAACCAATAATTTCTCTCTTGCTAACAAAATTGGGCAAGGGGGCTTTGGTTCTGTTTATAAGGTAATGACTCCTTAGCTTTTATGGTCTAAATATGTAAGGCTTTGGTTCCAAGACTCTAAATATAGTCTTTCCGTTGTAATGTCCTACTTGACAATTTACCAAAATTCAACTGTGCATTATGATTCTAGGGTCAGCTCCCTGACGGACAGCAAGTCGCTGTGAAAAGATTATCCAAAAACTCAAGGCAAGGGATGGAAGAATTTGTCAATGAAGTGAAA
>JANKOD010000001.1:3683014-3698377 GCA_026284645.1 Erythroxylum acuminatum
AAAAAAAATTTGAAGCGATGTTAGTTAAGATATGATTCGTTGATCGATAGGTTGGGTTCCGGAAACGGGTCCCAACAGTAGACGAATGGCAAAAGCAGACGAATGGCAAAGCAGACGAATCAAAGAACAGACGATGGCATGAAGCAGACAAATGTGGAAAAAGCAGACGAATGCGGGGTCAACTTAAGATGAAGCAAATTCAAATTAAGACGATGCAACGCTTAAGACAAAGCGAAAGATAGACGAAGCAAAAGTCTTAAGATGAATGACGTCATCACAGACGATATGACATCATCATAGACGAAGCGAAAGTCTTAAGACGAAGTAAAAGACAGACGAAGCAAAAGTCTTAAGATGAATGATGTCATCACAGATGAAGCGAAAGTCTTAAGACGACGCGAAAGACAAATGAAGCAAAAGTCTTAAGATGAATGACGTCATCACAGACGATATGACATCATCACAGACGAAGCGAAAGTCTTAAGACAAAGAGAAAGATAGACAAAACAACTTGACAGACGAATGCATCCTTACAGACGATCCATTCTTAAGTCAAAAATGACGTCATTACAAATGATACCACTTATACTCCTAAACATCTGTCCTTCTAAGGACCAAAACTTTCCACTCCGATGTCCAACAATTTCCTACTGTAAACCGTTGGAAAGCTAAATGAAAGACCTACTGCCCTCTAGAAGACCACTTTGTCTAACTTAGCCTAGATTAATCCGGATTTCTCCCTGAAATCATAATAGCAATTTCTTTTTATTTTAGGGCAGGTTTGCAAATTTGCATCTCGCAAACTTGGAACGTCCTGAGCTTAACCGTTCAGTTCTCAAAGTTTATTTCATTAAACTCTCAAATCTTGACTCCTTTATGTCATCACATCCGACTATATTCGATCCTTCATAATTCCTGTTTTGTCTTCCCATGAATCTCACTTAGGCGTACGTGTGTATATGTATATGTATATATATCCACAACTTATGCTTGAAAACCATATGTTCGAGCTGACAATCATCTCAATATCATTCATACACAGTTCACATTTCCTTAACAGCAAAAGAATAAGGTTCTACAAATCTCTAATGGCATTCTAAGCCATATTACAACCTTATCTCAAAGTCTCAAATTACAAAAACTCTTAAACGAATAAACTGGGTATGCAACTATAACATTGTGCATTCCCAACCAACTCAACCACCAATTTAGCAAATTTGTAGAATTTCCTTTAGGCTTTAGATCACTTGATCTCTTAGCTATCACCTAAAGATAGGGTAAAGAGGGGGTGAGCTTGAAGGCTCGTGGGTTAAATTTTATAACAGAAAAGTAAACAAAACTTTTGAAACCATTTTACTTGTCATAGAAAAATATCTTAGTGAATCGTAAAACACTTTTTTTTTTAATTCTTGTTGTGTATTCAAATTCACAACCGCAATACATGAATGCATCAGACTTGTTCAAACATATTATAAGCACATAAGCACATCAGGGTGGTTTTGGTAAGTCCATAAACATGACGCACTATACATTTTCACATAAGGGTCTTGTGTAGTCGTAATTCTTGAGGGGGTCCTTAAAGGAGCTCCGTGCCACTAGCAGGCAGGTGGGAAAAGCCGATAACTTGGGACAACATGCACGTGTTGATTCTTGAGGGACTACTACAAACCTACATAACACATATATTTCAAACTCTTGTAAACTTGTTGCCCAAAATGACACTTTTCTTGAAAACTTGCTTTTCATATACTTGCTATAACTTGAAAATCATTTCCGAAAACTTAATTTCAAAAGAATCATTTGCAAAGACTTTTCATCAATCATCATACAATTCGTGAAGCAAACATATAGCAGATTTCACAAGCCATTCAAAAACAATAGATGCAATATTTATGATGTAATTGAAATCAGTGATCTTCTTTGATTTAAAGAAAAATAGTAGTGGCTTATTGATTCTATTATAAACATGTACCCACCTTATTAATTTCCTTTCTTAGACACTTTCTCAAAATGCCTCTTCTCTTTGATGATCTAACTGAAATAGGCCTCTATGACCCCCTTGGTTCTTCACCAAATGAGGAAATCTTTGGCTCAAATGGAAGTTCTTCTCTTCCTCTACCTTTTTCTCTTCTTGAACAACCTCAAAATCTCTTTTGACGGCTAAAGAAATTAAAACCCTAGCTTGTTTTCTCTTCTTTCTCTCTTTCATCCTTTTTCATGTTTCTCTCTCTTATCTCTTTTCTCATCCACGCATTTTGCTTCTTCCCAAATCAATTAGTGGATCCAGAAAGCTCTGCCCAAAGAGTGCCTACTAGCTGATCAAAAAATTGACATCTCCTTGAAACTGCTAAAGCACTCTTTCCAAACACACATTCCTAAACCATTTTAATTTGATGAAATCTCTACACAACCTATTTTATGATTAACCATATTCCTTTATTTGTTATGCATAGTAAGATTCCTTATAATGTTCCTTTTTCCATTAAACCCTTATTTCCTACTTCAAAAATTTTTGGTAAGACTTGTTTTGTATGCGATGTTTGTCCTCAAGTTACTAAATTGGACTATAAATCTTTAAAATGTGTTTTTCTTGGCTACTCTTGCTTATAAAAGGTATATTAGTGTTATTGTCTTATTTAAAACAAATATCTTGCATCATTTGACATCTCCTTTTTAGAATGCATTCCCTTCTTTCCTAATTCTTTGATTTTTGAGAAGGTGGACAATGACCTATTAGTTTACAAGATCACCTTTCACATTACAAATGTCATCTCTAGCCATGATACTCCTATAGAGCCGTAACCTATTTGTTTGGTCTATTTTAGAAGACAATATCATCTTAATACAAGTTCATTGCCCATATTATCTTCTTCATCAAATCCCACCATATATGATCTAGAACTTCATATTACTGGTTGTAAAAGTAAATATTAATGCACTTATCCTACTTCCTCTTTTGTTTCTTATAATCATTTTTCTTCCTCTTCTTGTTCCTTTATTGTTTCACTTGATTCCATGACCTTTAGAAAATTGTTTGTAAAACCTTATCTCATCTTGGTTAGCATAATGTTATGATAGAGGAGACGAAAGCTTTTGATGATAATGGTACATAGGACCTAGTGAACTTACCTAGTGGAAAGAAGGCCATTGGATGTAAATGGCTTTTTTATGTTAAATTCAATTGTAATGGATCGATCGTTCGACTTACTTTTAGTCAAAGGCTATGCCTAGACCCATGTTGTGGATTATTCTGATACTTTCTCTCATGTTGCTAAATTGACCTCTATTCGTCCATTCATTTCTTTGGCAGCTACTCATGATTAGACTCTACAACAGTTAGACATCAAGAATATTTTCTTACTCAAAGATCACCTTCAGGATGAAGTGTATGTAAAGTAACCATCTAGATTTGTTGTTCAAATGGAGAATGAGAAAATTTACCATCTTCTAAATTCCCTATATGGTTTAAAACAAAGTCGCTTGATTTGAAAGGTTTAGTCAAGTGATAGAAAAATTTAGCATGACTAAGAGCAATTTTGATGACTTAGTATTCTATAAATATTCTGCATCTAGCATCATTCTCCTGATTATGTATCTAGATAATATTGTTATTATTAGAAGTGAAACTATAGGCATTTCATCTTTAAAATCCTCCTTCACTGTGAATATGATACAAATGATTTAGATCTTTGAAATATTTTATAAGGGTAGAAATGATAAGAAGTAAGAAAAGCATTCTTTTATCACAAAGAAATATGTACTTGATCTACTAACTGTGACTAGAAAGATGGGAGCTAAGTCAAGTAGTGTTCTAATGATCCCTAATTTACAACTTACCCAACACAGAAAATTGTTTAAAGATCCTGAGAAATATAAAAGGTCGGATGGAAAATTGAATTATCTCATAGAGACTTGTCATGATATTGCATATTCTGTTAACATCGTAAGTCAATTTCTTCTTCAACCATTCATCATTAGGCTACTCTAGAATAAATATTATGTTACCCAGAGGTAGCTCCTACTATAGAGATTTTATATATAAATTATAGACATACTCATATTGAGTATTTCTTAGATGCCAATTGGATAAGTTCTAAGATTGATCGAAATCAACTACTAGTTATTGTGCCTTCTTTAGAAGAAACTTAGTCGCATGGAAAAGTAATAAGCAACATGTCATCTTTAGATTTAGTGCAAAGTCCGAGTATAGAACTATGGCACAATCTTCGTGTGAGATAATATGGATATATCTGCCCTTAACGAAAATTGGTTTTAAAGCCTCATTACCAATAAAGTTGTGGTGTGATAATTAAGCAACAGTATTTATTGCTTCTAATCACGTGTTCCATGAACATATTGAACATATTGACATACATTATTACTTGTTTGTGAAAAAGTATAGAAAAACTTGATTTTCTAAGTATACATTTAGAACCATCCTTAATTTGTTTTCTAAGTATCTTTCCTGGAAACTACAAAATATACTGTTCGTTATGTTGACTGAACTGAAAAAAGAAAAAAAATGACCTTGACATTATATATGCCATACCCATAGGATCTCAATTCCTGGTGGGTTCGTATTATAACAAAAATGAAATCTTTCAGACTTCTAATTTGCGGCGAGCAATCAGAAAAGGCATTAGTGTCAATGTTATCTTTTTCTCAAAAGAGCATGCCACCATTGTGCTACTTCCTAAATTTATTGTAAACTAGTAGAAATTTGCATCTCAGAAACAAAGGTGCATCTCTTTATGAGATATGGGCGCACTCCAAATCTGTTTTAGTCAAGCTTGTACTACGCTCTTTGGCTTTTGGTGTCTTCTTTAAAACTATGGCTTTACTTTTCTCTAGGTTTTAAAAATAGACTCCCGAAGCCGAAGTCATTCTTTAATGCTTGTGCCTTGCATGTCCCATAATATAAATTTCAAATTTCTGGGACTCTTGATTGTCACTTCTTCTACTGTTCTCCTTATCTACTGCTTGTCCTTTTCTGCCAAGCCTTATGATCATTTGTTTTGAAAAAGATTTCAAAGCTAATAAAGTGAACAGACATTTGAAGTTTCCGATTCAGTGTCAAGAACGCTGCGTGTTAGCTGACAAATGACTTCTGTCCTATTCTAACTGCTGAGGAATGCATTTCTAGGCATCTTCCACTCTAGTGTCTCATCTGAAACGAGTACACATTATAAACCCAAACTTTTTTCTTTCCCTCGCCTACCAAAACAAATTCACAATGACGTGGAGAAAAAGCACAAACAAGTTTTCCTTTGAGCCAAAACTCACGTTTCCATTTATTTAGATAAGAAGAATAAATACGCCTCTTGACGTTTTCTGTTTAGTTGAATCGTGTCTTCACTTGTTTTAGGTCTCAATAAATTTGAGGACCCCGCTGAACTCTAATCACTTTTTAATTTCACAGTAATGTGTACATGGAGTTTTTCAGGGCCTTGTGAACAGGCACAGATAAAATTCGGCTGTCAATTTGCCAACTAGAAAAGGTGTAAGTGTAGCCAAATTAGAAGTTAAATAAGCAACACAAGATTTAAAAGGTTTAACGATCCGATCCATTCATTCGTAGAACTATTTATTTGATTGCAGACATTTCTGGAATACCTCTAACAGAGAGATAAATAGTCAGTTTTGAAAGAACTTATTATCAACCTCTTTCAGATATGACCTATATTCACTAGGTTAGTCTATACCCGACTCGCCAGGTAAATCCACTTTCTCCTTTATCAATGAGCTACTATGAATCTATTCAGTATATCGTTATAAAATTAGTTAAAGATTGAATAAAATTGAAGAAATTAAAATATAATTGAAAAAGATTGTCCTTTTTTATCGAAAAATTTAAGATTTGTTTGAAAAAATTATTAAATAAAAATTAATTATTTTACAAAAATCATCCGATTAATTAATAAATTCATAGGTTTTTAATACAAGAGTTATTAAAAAATCGAACTAAAAATTAAAAATTAACTAGTTTAATTTTTTAATATTAAATTAATCAAATCGATCAAATTTTTTATCATTGGGTGTTGCTCTATTTTTTTATTTTCAATGTTGCTAGTTTAATTTGGATACGCCAAATAAGTATATTCATAATAGCCAATGTAATTTTTTATAGATTCAGATCATTTGTTCTCGTTATTAGATAGATAGATCATCATAAAATATGGTATATATGGATAGATGATCGTTGAATAAGATAGGTATAAAATAATAAAAGCAGTTAATCTGTTCGCTTTTCTCAATGTTACTAATGACATGATAGAAATCAGATCCTCTGTTCAGTTTTACTCTGTCTTATTCTGTTTTATAAAATCTCAACAATTTATTTTACGGGACCTACGCGGGTCTCATGCAGATCCCACATAAATAAATGACTGAGATTTATTGGGACACCATAATATTGGACAGAAGATCTAGACTCGACATAATGTCTTCTTTTTTGTCATGAATAGTCAACCTTGGCAATCCGTGGTTTCTTGCTAATACTTGAAATTCTTACAGGATTTACCCGGAAGTAAGATTACATGGGAACTACGATTTGAGGATGAATGATGGTAGCTAGGGGCCACTGATTGAACTTGTAACAACTCTTTAAGAGTAAAATGAATTGAAATAAGCTGAAATCAATCAATCAATCCATCGATGAACCACAACCCACCAACCCACCAAGCTTGTTGGCCACCATGAACCTAATCTTCCCTCTAATGCCTTAATTTGATTCCACATGTTAGAATAGGGAAATGCGCTGTCTATAATAAAGCTTGAGAGATAGAACCACTGGTGTAAATAAAGTCACCGATGAGAAGATCTAGGTAGAGACAATGGAATAAAACACAATCTGCTAGTTTCTAAACTGTCCCCCAAAGCTAACAGAAAAGTCGGGTCCAACTGGACAACTGTCCAACACAAATTCCTTTCCTATGTATTAATTTATGACTTGATTCACCTGAAAACGTATGCTTTTGGCTTTGGGTATATAATATGACCTTTGCCTACTGTAAGAAGATATGCTCAGATCTTCTATTGACCCTTATTAGTATATATGCTTACATCATTGCCCACTGCTTTTATCGTTTTATTCCTTTGTTTAGCAACTACACTTCTTAATATTCTAATGCCATTACGAAAACATGGTCAAGATAGACAGACAGATTTAATACTTTTCCTTATTTAAATTTGTGGGTGGATGGATAATAACGAGAAGCTTCATCTAAGTGCAGAATAATCACATTTCTACAGCACCCAACACTGTGTAAACATTATTTGTAGACCCGGCCCTCTAGTGGATGCATGGGACTTGGCAACCACAGCTTATATTAAATACATAACTTTTTGTATTATATAAATATAAACTTTGTGAATCCACTGACTAATTAGTTGGTTTAGTAAAATAATCTGAGATATGAATTTAAAGTACATTGAAAGATATGTTGAAGAGAGCTAGCTCCTTCCTAACAGGTGATTACGTCCCTATCTTTCTTTGACTTTTGTTATCACACACTTAATATATATTTGTTGATCCTTTCTTTAAGTATGCAATATCTGTACTAAACATGTGATTAAGTATTTATGGTTGGATTTTTTAACCACTTAATGTTGCTTGCAGGCCATGGAAATCCTCTTCAATCAATAAATAATGCACACCGAATCCTGATCGATGGAGAAAGTTTGTAAGTGCATCTACTACAAAGTGTATTTGCATGAGATGGCTTCTCTATTCTGACTTTCCTTTTCTTTTTTTAAGTCTTTTTTATTGACTTTCTGGTACCGGTTGTGCTGTTCCCATGATTATAAAACTAATCCTACTATAGATATGCAATTCACAGCTGGAAACCGTAGAGCTTAATATAAAGGGAAGAAGCCAGAGTACTGAACGGTACACTGGTGCTACTGGCCCAATCTTTTCTCACTTGAGGATACAGATGGAAAAGGAAGCCTCCAACATGCATTCTTCCACATTAGAAGCAGAAAATTGCCAGTCCGCTGACTCCTGTGTACAGAAGCAGCTCAAATTATTCGGTTTCGTCCTCAATCCCCATAAAGAGAGCTGCCAGAAAGTGCTTGTTGAAGGAGATGAAAGTGTGAATTCTTCTCTGACGATTTCAATATCTGATCATAAAGAGAAACCAGTTTTAAAGGAGAAGAAAAGTTGTTCAGGTGATCAAGCTGACGACAAGAAGTTTGAGTGTCAGTACTGTTTCAAGGAGTTTGCAAATTCACAGGCCTTGGGAGGTCATCAAAATGCTCACAAGAAAGAGAGATTGAAGAAAAAAAGATTGCAGCTTCAAGCCCGGAAAGCCAGCATAAACTATTATCTGCAACCTTTCCAAAACAACGTCAGTTACAACTACAAAACCTCAACACCGTGGCTATATGATCCTTCCTACTGTAACAATCCCGAGTTCAGTGTTTACGAGGAATCCCATATTAGTTTCAGTCCCTACGATCAAGAATATTACCATCTTAATGCCTCTCAGGAACCGACATGGTATGCTGTCCCAGTTCAAGTCCCTTTACAACAAGATTCTTGTTTGTTCAACGTAACACCAACGGAAAGATCCGCCGAAAACAGGCCTGTTATCATCAAGCCTTCAGGTTTCTCTGCTTCCAAGCAAACCAGTAAGTCTTTGGATCTACAGTTAGGCCTTAATTAGTTTACAAAACTCGTCAAGAACTGGGATGCAAATCTTTCCGTTGAAGGTAAATAACTCCATGCCTTCTCCAGGAATGTGGATTCTTTAAACTCTTGGCAAATTGGAAAATTTTAATACAGGAAATTTTATGATCCCTGAATTAGGAATCATAGAGCAGGCATTAAGAACGTTGATTTGAGAATATCTTTTGTAGGATTCAATTTCTCTCAGGCTGTTAGCAGCTTGTCAAAGGAGTTCTAGCCTAATCTTGTTTGCCCACATCAATGTCAGATGAACACATTTATATTGAACTCACTGTCGTGGCAAGTATTTCATTTGCAATGGTCATTTAGGTTTGGAACGTGGTTAAGCAAATTGTGGTTGGTTCCCAGAACTGATTCCTTAAAAGTTTTTGACAAGGAGCCAAGATTCTCATGCATTTTGCTCTTAGTTATTATTTATCTGCGTCAGGATCAAAATTCTGAATCTTCCTTTACACTAAGGAGTTAGATGACCGGAAAAACATACAAATTATGCCCTAGATGACCGGGAAAAACATACAAATTATGCCCACACATACATGATCTTTTCATTTTTTAAAACATCTTTTATGTGTTAAATATCGTTGGAGGTTGGCAGGATTCAATCATAGCGACGTACCATATTACCTGCTATTTTTTGTATTTATCTGCTAGATTACTATCCATGACAAGACCATGTCATTGCATCGTTCATTTCTTGTACATGAAAGTTCATATCCGTTGGGGACGATGCTTTAATGGATCCATTTACATATTCAATTTTGTTCTTCGCGCATGGCACCACTCCTCCGTGTCCCATAATTATATCCATCCTTCGACCAGAACAATCCCTGGACCATCCTCAGTGATGGAAAACAAGGGGGTCTGAGTCATCATTTTTTTATGTTCGTGTAATTTTTGGGCAACAGTTTCTCAAGCCGCCAATAACGGTTGCCTGATACCATGAGAAAAAGATGAAGAGTTGCTCGGATAATTTTATTTAGTCAAATTACACAGCTCCATACAGACTAATAAAAAGCTATTCTAGGCATATGTGCAGCTATTAACACTGAAGATATTCCAAGTTGTCCCATCTACTACATGAAAACAGTAGCATATAATAGCCCAAAGGAGTGACGGCTTCAGATCAAATGGACTTTTCTTTTTATTTTGATTAACCCTAGGGTTGGGAATATAATTAGGTCCTTGTTGAGTTTACCCACTTTTCAACTAAATATGTCAAAGATGCACTAAATTCATTAATAATACCCATTAAACTATATATAATTTGAAAACAAAAATTATGTTCCCTGTAATATTTTTATTGATACAAGAGTTAGTGGAAGTTACATTAATCATAGAAAAATCAACATTAGCTTCAATCATCAAGCACTTTAGACCAAATAATGTTCTTCATGTGATCTTTACTCCGCCTTTAATGAAATCTCCAGGGAGAAGAGGGTGTTCAAATCTCCAGGGGAGCCGCGCTATTTGCTTCCCTCAAGGTCACAATGTTTATTAGTAATTCTTGAAGAACTATTGACTGCTCGTAAAAGAGCAAAAGTTGATCTATGAATGATAGTATATGGTATTTTGTTCGGCTACAATTTTGTCCCCATTATCAACTCACTCCTAGTTTAAGGTCTTTTGCTGCGAAAAGTGCCATAAAATAATGATTAGGAACACAGCTGTGGGAGACAATATAGGAACATCGATTTAGATGGAAAATTAAGCGCAAGTATGTTATGTATGCATATATGTATATTATCTTTGTTTGTTATAACTTACTCAGATCTACTAAATTTATAAAATTACAAATGCTTCTGTTGCTGCTTGTCTTTTCAAATAAACTTTTAAAATTGCTTTAATTTCTTGATGCAAACATCTCCTTTAAGAAGATAACTTAATTCTCAGAATCCTTCACTAGAGAAAGTTGTGTGAAAGGAATATTTTATGTGCATTGAAACCAATAGTCATGTTAACTCTTATCTCCTTTTGTATAATCAATATATCTTTAATTTTTCTCTTTCTACTGGGAAGTTTCAGGTCCACAATGAGATTATAAATTGAGTTCTTATTTCAGAAATGAGTTATATTCTTTATCTTCTGTTGTAACTTATCCTCTTTTGTTCACAAAATACTATAATTTTTGCAGGCAATGCAATGAGGTATGAAGTTGAGTCATGTTCTTGCGCATACGGTAGCTGAGGTATCAAGTTGCTCTCGTCCAGATGGACAAACCTAGCTAGTAGTCCCTATTACGTTGTATTTTTTTTTGTAATCTCAGCATTTATAATTTATAAACTGGTCTTTTATTTTGTTTATAAGGATTGTTAAGGCTATAATTAAAATCTTATGTATGAAGAATATTCTTTTTGTTGGTATAATTTAATGATATTTTGCTTTTTATATATAACGCTTCAAATTATCAATTATTTTTGTATAATAAATTAACAATAAAAATGTAAATATCATATAAAATAATATGGATTAAAAATGTCACAAATAATGATAATTAACATGATATAGCATTTAATTATAATGTATATTAAAATTTTGATTACATTAACAAAAACGTAGTTAAAAACATTTGGCTACTTTTTCCAAAACGTAGTTAAAAACTTTTGGCTACGCTTTTGAAAACGTAGCTAAATATATTTATTTATGAAAAAAAAGTGTAGCCAAAAGTTATTGGCAACGATTTACCAAAAATTCACATATATTTTTTCGCTAAAAATAAACATAGGAAAAAAATAATTTGTGACGAATAGGAAAAAAATGTCGCCTATAATTTTCTACCATGGGGATTTGGTGACGAAAATAAATTGTCGCTAAGTTTCTTTAATTTTTAACTGTTGCTTTACCAAGTTTTCATTGACTACTTTAACGAGCATTTAAGGAGTATATTAAAGATTTAGGAGAAAATAAGGTTTTAAATGGAAATTGTAAATTGTATCTGCAAAAGGAAAAAAATTTGATGGATATTTCTTATCCCACAAAGAAACATTAATAAACTTAACAACAGGAAAATAAATCTTCTCTAAATTTGACTGTAAGAGTACTACGTAGATTTTGGCAAATAAAAATAAATAAAGCTACTATTCCATATACTGCTTTCTCTACTCCGCAAGGTCATTATGAATGGTTAGTAATACCTTTTGGTTTAAAAAATTCCACACAAAAATTTCAAAGGAAATTATATAATATCTTTAAGTATCATAATTTTATACATGTTATTGTGGATGTTATTCTAGTAGCTAATGACAATATTACTCAATATATTATACATCTCAATAAATTTGTACACTTATATGAATAACATGGTTTAGCTCTTTCTGAGAAAAAAGTTAAGATATGCTAGACTGAAATAGAATTCCTTGACTTGGAGATAGATGGCAGAGGAGTTAAACTTCAAACTTATATCTTCGAAAGAGATCTCACAATTTCTTGATAAATTAATAGACAAAAAACAAGTTCAGAATTTTTTAGGAGTGTTAAATTTTGCTTAAAATTTTATTTAAAATTTAGTCGAGATAAGAAAACTTATTCAAATGCTTTTAAAGAAAAATCAAATAAATGAATTTTGACCCTATTTTATTGTACATGTAAAGAAAATTAAGATTTTATGTACTATATTACAAAAACTTTCTTTACCATCTCATGATGATGATTTAATTCTTGAAACTAATTCTTTCGATTATGCATAGAGTGGATTATTAAAAAAGAAAAATTATGATGATTCTAATATTAAAATTAATGAGTCTCTTTGCAAATGTATTCAGGAATCTTTATAGATACTCAATAAAAATATCACATAAATGAAAAGGAATTATTGGTGGTGGTAAAAAGCTGCCAAAATTTTTATTATTTTTATTACTTAAAAGATTTCTATTAATAACTGATAATATTCAACTTAAGACTGTTATTCAAAATAATTTACCCTCGAAGCCTTAATATACAAGATATATTAATTGACAAACTTTATTAGTATAATATGCCTTTGATATTGAGATTATCAAATCTAATAATAATTTTCTTGTAAACTTTTTGTACGGAGATGGTTGACCTAAAAAAATTTTAACTTATTAGAAGATATCATTACTTGTCAAACCCAAATCAAAGATTTATTAGATATATATTGCTAGCTTCAACTCGATACCTAAAGAGGTTGGAAAGCTACTTCTTTCATTTTGGCAAAATGAAAGAAGTAGCTTTGCAGCAAGCCAAGATAAACCGTTATAATTATTCAGAACATAAACTTCATAGCCTAGTCAACATGGTTAAAATGGTTGAAGATTCATCATCTACATGATCTTCCTCAATAAAAGAATCCACTAGTTACCATATTAGGTTAGAAAAAGTGACTATTGATAATATTTCTCTAAGGTCTATACAATGCACAAATTGATTGTATAAAAAAACATGATTGATAATCTTCCAAGGAGTCATCCTGATATTCATGCACATTATAAGGTAATGAGAGACATATACACTCTACAAAATAATGATACCTGCAATATGATTTTTTTGGAGATATATCATAGATTGAACTTTTTATAAGAGCTCATCCTCAAGCTATGGTAAGATTTTGGAATAGTAAATGCTATATACTTGACTCATACAGAGTTTTCGGAGACATCATTACTTTCCAGGTGGATTCAAGAAGCGTTTAAAGATTATTATCTAAATATCCCTACGATGACCCTTAAAATACTTTGGTATTAAACATATTATCTATTGGTCTAGATTTTTATAAAAATGAGCGATATGATGCCTATCATTTTATTACTTTGAGAAAGGCAGTACATTTAGCCATTACTATGGGTAATAACTTAAGAAAAGAATTTTCTACATACATTGAAAATGATATCCATTACGGAAGAGGCATCGACATGAGAATTGTTATTTCTAGCATAAAGGCAATATTTTAAAAAAGATTTCAAACCTATACCCCAAAAAAAACAAATTTTCTTCTTTAATGATAACTCTATCTGAAAAAACACCATTGGCTATTGAAATTTTGTAAAAATGAAGATAAGCATGATTCAAAGATGAAAGATAAGATCTAGTCTTGAGGAAGAAAAAATATTTTGTTATCCTTGAAAACATACAGAAAATATTTGTTCTCGTAAAAGTGATTTGAAGACTTTCAAAGGAAAAGATAAAACTGAAGCATCAGGAATATCTACATACATTAATGATTTTGAAGCAAACAGAGCAGAAGATAACATGAAAATCTCTCCAAGGACTTAGATAAAAGAAAATTCATTATCAATAAAGATAGAATCTACTTTCTAAAAAGTTGATATGATGTACTTTCAAATAACATCATAAGGCAGAATTGCCCATTACTTTATGTACTTATGACTAGACATGTATATGCATGGATTGGGTTGCATTTAATTTAATTATATTTAAATTTTTAGCCTCATACCCAACTTGGACCATAAAATGAGCGCAATTTGAAACTCAAATATGGCCTAGTATAAAAATTTAATCATAGGTCCATATCTTTTAAAAGTTTTAATAATTATATAAAGTATAATTGTAATACGCTAGCATCAATTTTTTTCTTACCATGTGAAATCACATTAAATATAAATATGAATACTTAATCATTTTTCAAATTAAAATAATCATAACTTCATTGCAAAATAAAAATATAATTTCTTACAAAATCCATAAGAAACTAAATTAAAGTACTTTAATATTATCATTTTTTTCTCGATCATTATTACTAAAAAAATCAACTTTTCCTATAACAAACAACTAAAATAAAAAATAAATTTAAAAATATAAACAAAAAATGATAATGATTTATATGAAATGAATTACCTACAACAAGTCCTTTATGGTCATGTAACTCTTAAAAGTAATAAGAGATTTTATTTTATCTAATTTGAGTGAGCTGCAAAATGAACTTGCCATTTTTAGCAAAACTAAGTGTAAATTCTAAAGGCAATGAAGAAATAGAAATAGTTAAAACCATTGTAACGTTTACGTACTGTACTAGTCGAAATGCACAAGTAGACTTATGGAGGAGCGGAGATGAAGTTTTTACGGAAAACATTGCCATAAGTCGACTTACAATACACAAGTCGACTTACACCTCATAAGTCGACTTATCAAAGAGCGGAGATGAAGTTTTTACGGAAAAAGTTGCTACAAGTCGACTTATACGACACACAAGTCGACTTACAGACCACGACAAGTCGACTTACACACCATGACAAGTTGACTTACAAGTATAGTATCAAGCGAGGCCCAACGGAAGTGTTGGAGATTAAAGGCCCACTTCGTACAAAACCCTAGGGGGCTTAAATAGAGGGGAATAGACATGACAAAGGGGACTTTTTGACAGAGCAGCCGCCATCAGGAACACAGGACGGAATAGCCGTACGGGAGAACAGGAGGAAACGACGACAACTCTCGTGGATCGCATTCAATCATTCCATTTTCTAGTTTTTCTTCTTTTCCTTGTTATTTAGATTATGTTGATCAAGAATCTTGTTAGGTTTAATTCCGTTATGAGTAGCTAAACTGTTTTAGTCGGAAAATTCCAATTGTTATGCTTTGACTCGTGAGACCTATTGTTCTGATTATTTGGTTAATAATATTCGCACTGTTTCCGTTTTACTGTCATTGTTTATTAATTGATTCTGCGATTAGGGCCCGATTGTAGAGTTAGTTAATTTGCA